>JAEIGF010000591.1:5695000-6212500 GCA_018903485.1 Drosophila littoralis
GAAATAAAGTGGTCAAAATAAGACTTTTTTTTATCTACATTCATATTTTTCGTATTTCTATAGAGACAAATCATATGACGAAGGTTACACTATAAAAAGCTTATCTGTCGAGACTTTACCCTTACCCTTATTTAATCTATTTTATGCACATATATATCTTTATAAATATACATAAATTGACAGCATTTTGTAAGCTATCTTGATAAAATATATATTCCATTTAAACCAGTTATAAATATAAATAAATAGGACAAAAACTCGTTACAGCGAAAAATCCATTACTTAGGTTTTGGGTAGCTATATAATATATCTATGTATATGGGAGATACTCTATGCACGTGTTGAATACTCTCTATTGAAATTCGTATTGTTGAAAAAATCCCTTGCTGTTTTTTATTTTTATGATTATCTTTTATTAGTTATATTCAATTTATAAGGAAATAATTAAGGAAATAAAAAAAAAAATTAGGTTTTTTATATTTGACATTTAACACACATATTTTTAATATTTACAAGTATGATTTCGTAAAATATTTAAATATCTCCTTTAAATAGGGCATTCAAAGTTCGTTGCGCTTAAATGATAATTTTGACATGGCTGCCCCTTTTATGAATATGCATACATATGCATTTCTATTGCGCACTTACAGGCACAAAGTATGCCCACACACACACACACACACACACACACACATACACACATGCATAAGGTATATATATATATCTGTACTTGTACATGGAGCGTGTGGGAATTAAAACTGAATGTAAACAATGGCTAAGTATTAGTTGTTGGTACTTAACAAAAATCCGCCAAAGTGCCTTCACTTCAAATTCAGCGCTCTTGATGACGCAGAGAG
The DNA here is from genome assembly GCA_018903485.1 of Drosophila littoralis. Lineage (NCBI taxonomy): Eukaryota > Metazoa > Arthropoda > Insecta > Diptera > Drosophilidae > Drosophila > Drosophila littoralis. The sequence continues at coordinate 5,695,858 of JAEIGF010000591.1, forward strand.
AGAGAGAGAGAGATCAAGAGTGAGAGAGCGTGAGAGAGCGCGCGCGCCAAATGGCCATTCACTTGCTGTATTTACTGTTGTTGCTGCTCCACTTTCCCAAGCAAAGCTGCTGAGTACCCGCGTCTGAGAGAGCGTACCAGCAAAAGCACATAGCCATTGCGAGAGGGAGAGAGAGAGAGAGAGAGAGAGAGAGAGAGAGAGAGGCAGCAGCAACAACAACAGTTGTATGGCATTTCGGCTGTGTTTAGATTTAGTTGTTAGTTGTTGTTGTTGTTGTTGTTATTGTTATTGTAGTTACATATTGTTGCTGCTGCTTGCTGCTGCTGCTGCTGCTGCTGCTGCTGCTGGCTGAGGCTTCAGTCGCTGCCAGCTGCAGCTGTTGGTGAGTTGTCTTTGGCCGTTGTTGTCGCTTGTTGTCTTTGTTGTTGCTGGAAAAGTTAAAAGAGAAAATGTGCTGGCAATTGCACAAGAACTAGCAGCAAAGGGTAACAAATTATAAAAACAAAAAAAAAAGAAGAACAAAACATATTTGCAACAATTGCAATACGGTTTCGAGATGCCGCCGCACAGATGGACAGACGAAACGCGCGACGCCTCCTGTTACTATGGCAACAATGTTGCAAGCGCTGCTGGTGGCGCCTCCAGCGATGCGGACGATGACGACACGGAGGCGGATGACGAACGGCAGGCGTTCTGCAGCGGCGACAGGCCGCTCATCAGAGGTAGGCCCAATCCCAATTCGAAATCCAAAACAATATTTATTCAACCTAAATCCACGCCGAATTCCCAGCTGCCGAGCAGCTGGGCCAGGCGGACAGCTGGCTGCAGACGCGTCACATCTTCGGCCTGATGGGCTTCCTCGGCTTTGCCGTCGTCTATGCGATGCGCGTGAATCTCTCCGTGGCCATTGTGGCCATGGTCAACCAGACGGCCATACCGCACAGCAACAGCTCCGTGGTGGCCAACGATACGTGCCCGACGCCCTCGTCGAACGGCACTTCCCTGGGAACATTCTGGCGCCGGCTGCCGCCATCGGAGGGTGAATTTGTGTGGGATGAGGCCACTCAGGGCCTGGTGCTGGGCAGCTTCTTCTATGGCTATGTGCTCACCCAGGTGCCCGGCGGCCGCATGGCCGAGCTGCTCGGCGGCAAACGCATCTACGGCTACGGTGTCCTGATCACGGCAATTTTCACGCTTCTGACGCCGCTGGCGGCGCACTGGGACCTGCCGCTGCTGGTGCTGGTGCGCATACTGGAGGGCATGGGCGAGGGTGTCACATATCCGGCGATGCATGCCATGCTGGCGCACTGGATACCGCCGCTGGAGCGCAACAAATTCGCGGCCATTGTCTATGCCGGCTCGAATATTGGCACCGTCATCTCCATGCCCCTGACAGGCTGGCTCTGCTCGCAGGACTTTCTTGGCGGCTGGCCGTCGGCCTTCTACATCTTTGGGCTGCTGGGCCTGGTCTGGTTCGCTGGCTGGATGTATCTGGTGTACGACAGGCCCAGCGATCATCCGCGCATCTCGCGCAAGGAGCGCGCCTACATTGAGCGCTCGCTGCAGGTGCAGCAGCCGCAGCTGCTGGACGAGGAGGAACAGGAGCAGGAGCAAGATGAGGAGGAGCAGGAGCAGGAGCCGGATCTGGTGCAACTGGATGATATACCCTGGCGTTCGCTGCTCGGCAGCGTGCCCCTGTGGGCCATTCTGCTGACGCAGTGCGGCCAGAGCTGGGCCTTCTACACGCAGCTGACAGAGCTGCCCACCTATATGAGCAACATCCTCCACTTTGACATCCAATCGAATGCGCTGCTCAATGCGGTGCCGTTCCTAACCTCCTGGTTCATGGGCATCGCCTGCTCCGCGCTGGCGGATTGGATGCTCGCCCGGCGCTACATAACGCTGCTCAACTCCTACAAGCTGTGGAACACGATTGCCTCGGTGGTGCCCTCGCTGGGCCTGATTGGCATCATTTACGTGGGCTGCGACTGGGTCTGGGTCACATTCATGCTCGCCGGCGTCGGATCCTTTGGCGGTGCCGTCTACGCCGGCAACCAAATGAATCACATTGCGCTCAGTCCACGCTATGCGGGCACCATGTACGGCATTACCAACTCGGCGGCGAATATATGCGGCTTTCTGGCGCCCTATGTCATTGGGCTGATCATCAATCATCGCGAGACCCTGACCCAGTGGCACATTGTCTTCTGGCTGGCGGCGGGTCTCAATATCGCTGGCAACTTTATCTATCTAATCTTTGCCAGCGCCGATGAGCAACGCTGGTCCCTGCAGCGTCCGGCGGCGATCAGGGCCTCCGGCTCCGCGGCGGATCGAACGTTGCGCATCTAGCGGCTGCTCCAAGTACCTAACACAAGCCCCGAGTTAAAACGTAAAATCCATTTAGAGCATAAGCATGTGTGATAATTCCGAGCGGAATGTTTTCTTTAGTTCCCAAGACGACGACCACGATGACGATGACGACGACGACAAAGACGATGACGCAGTATTCCTTGAGAGTGAATCCAACCCTCGAACAAAACACACGCTATCCCCATTATAGTTCAGTAATCCTCCAGCAACTTCCAGTGGAACCAGTGTGAAGCTTAAGAAACACTTCGCATTAACCTGACCATGACTTCCAGTAACCTTCCATAGTTCTTAGTTGCGAAAGTTTCTTTATAATTGCTTGCAGCATCACTTCTTGCTCTTCCAACAGCTTCCAGTTACTTTCCAGTAGCTCTTAGTATGAAAAACTTCTGATTAATGTTCACTTCCAGCAGCGCTTTTTTCTTCACCTACGATTTCCAGTCACTTTCCAGTGGCGAAACTTTCCTTATAATTACTTCCAGCAGCACTTCTTTCTCCACCTACAGCTTCCAGTCACTTTCCAGTAACTCCAACAGCTTCCAAAACTTTCAGTGACATTCCAGCAGCACATATTTCATTCCAACAGTTTCTAGGGTTTTTTATTAAGTTCACTCGGCCAGTCTAGAAGAGGGTGCTTCCAATGCTCTTCCAGCAGTATTTATTTATCTTTTAGCGGCTTCCAGCGACTCTTCAAGTGTTGAGACAAAACATTCAGTAGCTTTCCAGGCGCTTCCAGTGGCTATTAGCATGCGCATAGATATATGTTTAGCCTAGAAAGACTGCTTCCAGCGGCTTCCAATGATATTTTGCTGACTTTCCAATGGCTATTACTGTGGTTTCTTTCATTGTACCAATTGTTAGGCGGGACAGTAACCGTTATCGCTTTTTACAACGGACTGTGTTTTGCTAGATGTTTTTACAACAGTATACCATATATGCAAATACATATATATTCGTTATACGACTTATGTAATCCCTATACGATATACATATATATATATATACAAACTAGGCTCTACGATTGACCTATATAGCTTTAGTGGGACGCCAGTGCGGTGGCCCAACGAAATTTTACGAAATATATACCATATACAAGTTATAAATATATATATATATATATATATATATATATATATTAATATATATATATATATATATATATATATATATATTAATATATATATATATATATATATATTAATATATATATATATATATTAATATATATATGCCTTTTATATAAGCTCTATATATATGTGTGTAAATAGCATCGAATGGCATCTGAATGCCACTTGGATATAAACTATGCATAAAATAAAATCGCACAAACATATCGTGAATGTTGAAAATGTAACTGGAGATTGTTATTTTGGCTAAAAACAGATTGTCTTAGAACTAGATAGGGTTAAGTTGTCAATGTTTAATAGGTTGCTAGCCTTTTGTGCTAGTGCCAGTTCATTTAACGATCTGGCAGCACCTGCGCATTAAGTTGGCTGCGCCTAATCGTGTACTGTTCTGTTCAGGCGCAGCCGACTTAACAGGCTCGTGGAAACGAATCCTGTTCATTTTATTAGACTTTGTTAAAGAACTCATTCATTTCGTGTCATGCTATCATAAATTTCACGACGCAAACATTGAGTTGACTAACAATTAATCGTAGCTGTTTTAAAGTTAGTTATTTTAGTCAAACGCATTCGTCACGTGGCTAGAAAAATGCATTTTCGCTACCGATTGTTCCTATTGAAGTCATGTAATTAGTTGCGGGCTTGCAGATATGCGAGTAGAGTACGAAAGATATCTAAAAATACAAAAATAGTTTAAGTAAAAGATAAGTTAAGCTTTCTTTTTTTCAAAAATAACTCTATGTTTAGGTAGACCGGTGTTGATGAGATTTGGCTCTTACGTAAGGCGAGTTTGGACTCGATAATATGAAAAACAATAGAACTCTATGTTCGTCTGATCCGACCTGTCCGATTCGACATATTTACTACCTGCAACAGAAATGCGGTTCTATGGGAAGTTTTCTTAGGAAAGCCTTAAAACTAAGTCAAGCATAAACAAAAAGATAGACGACTCGGCGCTTGATATTAACTCCAAATATTTATGTATACTCTATGGGATCGCAGGCATAACAGACATCATTGTAGACAACAAATACACAAGCTTAAGCTTTAGCAGTAAAAGACAAGACTTGCATGACTAAGAAACAGTTCCTAAAACCCAATAATACAAAAGAAACTTTTCAATGAGGCTAATTGCTCTGCAAACCTTGAAAGCAACTTTAAAACGAGAAAGTAAAAAGTTATTCGGCACGCCGAAGTTTTAATACCCTTGTACCCTTGAGCTCGTAAATGCTGAGTTTGACGAAAAAACAAACTCATTTTTAAAGTGATACTGCTCGACCGATCCTTCCTATGGCAGCTATATGATATAGAGGTCCGTTCCGGTTTCGACTAGGCAAAGTCATAAGAGGATAGTTTTGAAACTGATCTAGAATATATATGTATACACTTTATGGGCTCGGAGATGTCTGCTTCTATGCGTTACACGTTCCATGACAAAATTAAAATACCCTCGACAAGGGAATAGACAATGTACGATATCACGTATTTTTCCAAATGTTTAGTCAGCATGGTCAAAAGAGTCTCTCTGTAAAACAATTCTAATAAATAGTTTAGTTTTGTTTCATTTTCGTTTATTTTACTTTATTAAGAATAATTAATGCCGCTTGATTTGTTTTTTGCTTTTTGTTTTTTTGTCGAATGTTACCGATAACTGGTTACTGGGTAAGGGTTTTGTAGGGGGTACAGGAGACTCGGTTGGCGTTTCAGTTTGTTGTTCTTTTCTCTTTTGATATGGCATTCATATACGTATAGATATATATATATATTACAATACAAATACAAATACAATTAGTTATATCGTACATACATATATAATTTTATACTATGTCTGTACTATCGCGCTATAACAAAAAAAAAAAAAAAAAAAAAAAATAATCACACAAGAAAAAACAACAACAATGGAGAAAAAAAAATTAGACGCCCTTCATTTGATGATGCAGTATTATACGATATATAAATATAAATATATATATATATAATGTGTATATATATAAAAATAGACTTAGACAAAGCATGATCATAACCGTGATCCCGAGCATGATCAAGCGCGTGCTGTGGAGATGATGGCCAAGACCTTGAGCTTGATCGTGATCACGAATCCAATACCATGATCCTGAGCAAGAGCCTGATCGTGTTCATGATCATGGTCTCGAGAACCGCATCGTGAGCATGACCAAAGCCTTGCGCTCGCCCAAGAACCCGATCGTGATCATCATCAAGACATTGAGCGTGATCATGACCCTGATTTGGACTATGATCAAAACCTAGTGATCGTGTGCATGACCAAGTTCTCGATCGTGACCGCAACCTCTTTGCTGGCGTTCACGACCAAGAGCCCGATCACGATCACGACCATGACCTTGCGATCGCGATCGCGATCACGACTACCAGACGCTGCACTTGTTCGCCGGATTCATGGTGGTGCCCACGGCACAGCTGTAGGCATGCGCAAAGTCTCGCGAGTTGGAGAGCGGCCCCAGGACGCGGACAAAGCCCGGCGAATGCACCGAGGATCGGATCTTGGTTAGCGCATCCTCCGGACGCATGCTGCCGCACCAGATCTGCGCATAGTTGAGAAAAAATAGCTGATCGTGCGTCATATTCAGCGCCGGCAGCAGCAGCTCGCGTCCATGCAGCTTCTCCCACTTCTTGTAGGCCTGCAAATAAACCCGGACAAGAGCTCAGTTAAAGATCAGAGATGAGAAGGCGACTGCTGCTCACCCGGAATGATTGCTTGAGGCCGCCATTGTCGGCAATGTTCTCGCCCTGGGTCATGCGGCCGTCCATGTACATGTTGACCTCGTTGATCTTGTAGCGCGAATACTGATCGATGACGCATTGGGTGCGCTCCCGGAATGCCTCGATTGTGGCATTGTTCCACCACTGCATCATGTTGCCCTCCTTGTCGAACTGCCGCCCCTTGTCATCGAAGCCGTGGGTGATCTCGTGCCCGATCACCACGCCGATTCCGCCATAGTTAAGCGATTTGGGAAAATGTTGGCTGTAGAACAAGGGCTGCAAAATGCCCGCGGGGAATACTGAAAGAGCGACAAATTCAAGTTGGGGCAGATCGTTGGGACAGATCGTTGGGTGAAGGCGCGCACCTATATCATTCTTGTTGGGATTGTAGAAGGCGTTAACCACCGCCGGCTCTGTGGTCCATTTCTCCTTGTCCACCGGCTGGCGCAACAGATTCAGCAGCTTCTCCGACTCCCATTGCAAAATGCTCAGTACATTGTCAATAAAATTATCCGGCACGATCGTTAGCTAAGGAGAGGCAACAAAGGATGATCAGGAAGTCGGGTATTTATATTTTTGTAGTGGAGCAGGCACTTACATTCACATACTCCTGCTCCAGCTCGGTGACATTGGTGAGGATCTCCGGATAGCCGATGCGTTCGTTCATCGAGTCCGCCTTCTCTTTGGCCACGGCGCGCGTCTCGTCGTCCATCCAATGGTTCTCGGCGAGCAGCTCATTGAATGCCGCCCTTATGTTGTGTATCATCTCCAGGGCGACCTCTTTGCTGTCCTGATTGAAATTGTCTCGGATGAAGAGTGCGCCAACGGCCACGCCCAGCTTCTTATTGGTCCACTCGACGCACTGGGACCAGCGAGTACGCTCCGACTGTATGCCCATCAGAATCTTACGGAACTCGACACGCTCCCGCTGATACTCGTCGATCATGTGCGTCATCAGCGACATGACCAGACGCCAGAGCATATAATTGTGCACCACCCGGCGATCGGTTTGCTTCAGGATGCGACCCATTTCGGTCAGATAGGTCAGGCCGTAGGTGACCAGCGGCTCATCCGGCTGAAGCTGAATGTCCGCGCCCAAGGCCGTCTGCAGATAGACGCTCCAGTTGAGCTCCGGCACCAGCTGCTGCAGTTCCGGCAGCAACAGCTTCCGGTAGACGGCGCTCGTATCGTGGCGATCCGCCTCCGCCAGCGAGACATTCACCAGCTGCGTCTCGAAGAGCACCACCTGCTGCAGCTCGGCCGCGGCTGTGGCCGGATTGGCGCCCAGCAGCAGCGAGATCTGGGTCATGTACTTGTGGTACGCCTGGCGATCATTGACGCTGCTCGGCTTCAGGTAATAGTCGCGCGAGGGCAGCGCATACTGCAGCTGATCCATCTGTATGATGTTCACCGAGCTGTTCTTGTCGTCCGCGCCCACGTATAGCTCGATCAGCACCGACTCGCTGTAGTTGAGCCGCAGCTTGCCCATCAGCTGCTCCACGGACAGCTCGGCGGGCGGCTGCCAGTTGGACTCGATCACGGGCCAGCCGCCCAGCGAGCGGAGCACCTGCTTCAGGCGACCAGCGCCGATCTTGCGTATCTGGGCTGCAATTAAGCGGACAGCATTAGTCAAAGGAAAGCCACAGAGCGAGCTAGCCGAGCGTGTCCGACTGACAGATACCCTTAGCTAAGTCTTAACATTTACTCTTACTTCAATTTGGGCTCCAAAACGAAGCCTAATCCGAAGCTCAAGTCGAATTAGCTAATTAAAGTTCAGTCGAGCCTAACTTCGAATCGAAGAAAAGGTTTTCTTCAAAACAAATTGAACCCTTTGAAAACGATTTAAATAGGTTTTGTTACAGCCAGAAGAAGGTAAACGGAAGAAATATTTTCTGGAAGAATGCGTCGAGCTCGGAAACTGGAAAAGCCAGCGACTGGTAAGTAGAAATATATATATTCCCCCAAACTTTATACAGAACAAGTACAAGTGTACGGTATTTTCTTCTATTTTTATAAGATCAAATAATTGGGTTTTTAAGCATAGCTCGAGGATTACAAGAGCTAGTTAATGGGAACTTGGTATGTAGGTTCTCATTTAGTATACACAGCTCAAGAATGTTTCACTTTTTGGATGCCTCTACCTTTTTCCTCTATAACCGTAAGATATCTCATTTTTAAGGCTAGAGCCTTGTGCTTTGGTATATACGACCTCAAATTTGATAGTGATCGGACTATAGGCACCGAAGGATTTAAAGAATGATTAAAAACGGACAACTAGACGGAGATTGCCTTTAAATTAGACAACCAAAGACTGTATTTAAAGAGGCGAAAAACCAGGCTCAGGAACCGAGACTTAGGGCTAGGCATTGCATCGTTTCGGGAATCGAACCAGCGACTATTTTCATTGACCCAGACTTCATAAGCACTTCTTCTTCCGCTTTTCTCAGGCTCCTCACATACTAAAACTCATTGAATAACTTTCCTATCAAAACGTTATGAGCTCATATAACATATGAATGTGTGTATATGCCAGACATTAAGCTAGATAGTATTTAAGATTCTTCAATTTTAAAGGCAGCTCTTAAAGGTAATCAAGCGAATGAAATATTCCTATTCCATTTAAACTATACAAGTTGTTTCGAGCTCTTTCCGAGGCATGCCTGGGCAGAATTTCGTTATTTATCGATTTGTGCAAAACTGGAAGGGTTATCGATAATTTCAATAATCATGATTGGCAATTGATATCGAGAAAACAATGTAAGTTATCGTCAGCTTGGAAGAAAGTTGATCTTGAAGTCTAGCTTCTGAGCTCGAAGCATTGATAAAGGTGCTGATGCACCTTTCGCCTGTTGCTTTACAGGGTATATTTCGATTACTCACGTATGTCCATGCAGCTCTTGTAGAAGGTCTTCGCCTTGACCGTAGCCGCATTGTCGCGTTCATCCATCGGTTCCTCGAGGACGCCACGTAATACCAGCTGCTGCTGATCGGAGAGCACCTGTTAAGGGGTTTTCCCGCTGGGAATTAGCTAGAGGTCCAGTCGAAACCGAAGGCCACTTACCTCGAAGGTGCTGATCGAGCTGCGATCCTCGGGTATGGGATGCAATTTGTTCCATGTGCCGCACGCAAATTGAAAGAAATCATCGCACGGATCCGCATTTAGGTCCATGGCGGACAGCAATGAAGCAGCTGCAAAAGCATTCAAAACAATTCATAAATCAAGCGTTAACGCAGCCAAGTCCACAACAATGGGAACGAGTTCAGCTGCGCGGCTTTTATTGGAATTCCTCGCCATAATTCATATTCGTTTCGATCATAAAAGTCAAATAACTCATTGAATGCGCAACTCTTTATCTAACCCTATCCAAACGCCCACCAGCCCATCCTTCCTATGCCCTGTACCTGTGCATTGGAGATGGGCTTAAAGGGCATATCGATTGCGCAGAAATGTATGCAACAGCCGGATGATTAGCTCATAATCTTCATATTTATTCTTTTTTTTTTTATAGATTTATGAAACGCAACAAGTTAAATATAACGTGAGATAAGTCTCTGGGTACAGGGTATTACTCAGTTGGTCAAGCTCAACTTTCGCAATCTAATTTGTTGGTTTGGCAAAATTTACGCCTAAAGTTTGCCCTTCGCCTTGGTTTTTTTTTTTTGTTTTGTGGCGTCCGAAAAACTTTGTCAGCCTTTTGCGTAGAAATTAAATCATAGTTGAGTTTGTCTTGGATAATTTAAGGGTAAGAACTTGAGGATTTCTATAGGCTGGTTATTCAAAGCGGTCGAAACAAAGCGACAAGCCATAAATCAAATGAATAATAATAGAGCAAAAATATTCTTGTGCAGGCCAAGTTCTTTTACCCCCATATTCAACTGGATTTTGCGAAAAGTGTGAAACTCGTTTCACATATATTTAAATTAAAATCTACCCAAAAGCACGTCCTAACTTGCCCTTGCCGTTGGTCCCCAATCAGTCAATCAGGCGTGCAGTGAGTCAGTCGCTTAATCAATCATTCAGTCGAACGGTTAGTCAATCAGTCCTTCAGGTAGTCAATTAGACAGCCAATCAGTCAGTCAGCTAGCTAGTCAGTGAGTCAGTCAATCATTCAGTCGGCTAGTATGTTAGCCGACGCATTGGCTAATCAGTCAGTCTAATAGTCACTTATTGAGTCATACAATCAGTCATCCAGTCAGCCAGTATATAAGCCAATCAGTCAGTCAGTCAGCCAGTCAGCCAGTATATAAACCAATCAGTCAATCAGTCACTCAGTCAGTTAGTATATAAGCCAATCAATCTGATAGCCAGTATTAGGCAGGCAGTCAGTCGGTCAGCCGGTCTATCATTCAGTCCGACAGTCAGTTGGATAGTCAGTCAGTCAGTCACTCAATCAGTAAGCCAGGCAGTAAATAAATCAATCAGTCAGTCAATCAATCAGTAGGTTAGTCAATCAGTCAGCCAGAATATAAGCTAATCAGTCAGTCAATCAATCAATTGTCAATCAGTCAATCAATCGGTCAGTCAGTCAGCCAGATCAGTCGTCGCTCATTAACAGTCAGTCAATCAATTGTCAATCAGTCAATCAATCGGTCAGTCAGACAATCAGTCAGCCAGTATATAGGCTAATCAGTCAGTCAATCAATCAGTCAGTCAGTCAGTCAGTCAGCTTTACATACAACAGATTAAGCTCCCAGCTCATGTGTGTGCCTGAGCCTGTTGCTGTTGCTGCTACTGGTCCCTCCCCCTCGCTCAACTCCGCCCCCGCTCAATGTGCGTGGGGTTCCCATAAAAGCTACGCACATAATTAATGTACATCTCTTGGGGTACAGTGGGCGGGGGCAATTGGGCTGGTTCGCTTTGGTGGCATAAAGGAGCGAGGCACGAACGAAAAGATAGCCTGCTTTTGGGCGACTTACTGAGTGAGTGGCGGAGGGGGAGGGTTGGCAACTGGTGGCATTAACAATTCTAAGGCGACTATTATGCATTTGTTATGCATGCATGCGATGTGGCATGCGGCAAGTAGCAAGTGGCAAGTGGCAAGTGGCAAGTGGCGCCACACACAGAGCACCAAATGTCACATTCGCAGCAATGGCCCATAAAAAGGTCGTTAAACGTTGTCTTCGCCGACGACAACATCGTTCGACTGCATTTGGACATAAAACGACTCTGGCCACAACTGGCCTCAAATTGACGGTAATCAACTGCTAGGCCACAATAAAAATTGCCAATTAATAATTGAAAGGCAGCCCATCGAGTGGGCGAGTGGACGGGTGGGCGGTTGATTGACGCGCCGCTTGTTGCTGGTCCCCGTTCTAATCATCATCATCATCATCATCATCATCATCATGATTGAAATCCTTGGAAGAAGCAGACTCACCTGTTCGCACGCATTCCTGTGTCAGGCAGACGTTGTCCTGGGCCCTGCGTCCGGATCCCTCCAAGCCGTCCAAGCTGCCATCGCCTGTAATTAGAGAACTTCGCAGCTGAGTTTGCATTTTTGCTTGGCACACACACACACACACACACACACACACACACACACCTGAAGATTATCGTTGGCTCGATTTAAAAACCACTCAGGTAAATTAAATTTGTATTTTGTTTTCATTAAAAAAGAATTTGCACAAGCAAATTGAGGCAGTAGGCCAAACGCACGACTGGCAAATACCCTGTTGTAAATTAGGAATTCTCTGTGTTGGAAAATTCTTTAAAATGAGAAGTAGAAGTAAGTTCTAGTTCTGACCGATGCTTCCTATAGCTTCCAATATGTTATCGTAGTTCGATTGAGAGGAGGAGGAGGCTTTACATTTATTTGAGGATCTTATAAGAGGCTACCTATTGGAAAAGTCTTTCGATCAAAAACTTATCCTGCGACCGACTCTTCCTATAGAGCTTTATCTTATTTAGAAGGATTTTTTAAAAGCAGAACCTCTCGTTTAGGGCAAACGTTAGATGGATTTGGGTCTAAAAGAGTTCGCATATTAAGTTTTCTTGCCCTCGGCTGGGTTAAGTGGAATATGCTGACCTAGTTGTTTTTCCTGATCCGGATGGAAATGCAAATAAATACTCGATTGGCTTGCAGCTGCCTCGCTTCGCCTTAGGTTTATGGTTAGCTCCGTCTGAAATCCCACTCTGCAGGCAGACACAATTATATTCCAGCGCCCACCCTCATTTGGTTTGGTTTGGTTTTTTAAAGTAAACACAACGTGTCGTGGCCGGGTCAGCTCGTGGTCGATAGCTCATCGATTGACGCCCGGATACTCGGCACACGGCACACGGCTCACGATACATGTTGCATGTGTCCTTTTAATAACTGGGCGAGTACCACCCCCCTCCCCTGCTGGACCCCTCCTGCCTTCACAGGTCTGCTTCCAGCAACTGCTCATTTATGCAGGTTCTAGCTTCTGGATTATTCCTTCGGCTTCCTTCAGCCAACGGATTGGGACTTAAGTGTTGCACTCAGGCGAGGGCAACTTTTCATAAAAAAGTGTGTCCTAATTGAATGGGAGGCGAAGGACCCCCTGCTCATCGCCCGGTGCCTCGTGGAAGCGCTAATGAAATATGATTTGTTCAAGTTAATTGAGAGCTTTAGTCGGAAAGGAATCATCGCAAGGCAAGGCGAGAGAGAGCTAAGAGTGAAAGGCAGGCCTTGAAAATCGTTCAGATATACTATATAAACACTTTGCAGGATTATTATTTAATCACGTTCCAACAAACTAAAGATAATAAAAGCAAAAAAAGCCCTTTGAAGAAGCTTTTAATTAAACAAAATGCAAGGCTAAGTAAGTTGGGAAAAGTTTCATTTATTATTCACTCAACTTGAACGGAATCCTTACGGACTCAGCCGGAGAGAAACGCCTTTTGAGGCCAACGAAACGATGTTAAGATCGTAACTGGAACAAATCCCAACTAAGGGAGAGGAAGAGTCTTCCCGTTCTTGAATCGAAAAATGTAAAAGAGAATGAAAGCATTGAAAGGAGATCTCAAAGCCAGCCCTCGAAGAGGAAACTATTATTCCAAAAGAATAAAAGACTGGAAGAACTTTAGCATATTGTAATTCCTTATATTATGTTTATGAAAGTAAGAGTTATGGAACTATATCTTAGGATCGAGCCGATTATAATCGAAAAAGTACGTTTGCACTTCGAAGATTTAATACCTTTATAGACATTTGTCCTGGGCTATCTGAAGCGCCTTATCCAAGATTTAACTAGCTTTCAGCTAACCCTTTGACCTTCAATATGCGTTTGCCCTTTAAATCGCTTTGTTTTGGGGACAGTTGAGAGTTACGTGTGCGTTTGAAAACACAAAGACTTGCATTATTCGACCACACATAATAGTTCCTGTGCCAATAGCTGGTTAGACTCAGGATGAAACCTGATGAAACCACAAAGAAATGCCATGGAAATGAAAGGAGGCTGGAGAACAAAGGAAGTGAAGTGCATTGAAAACGTAAGAAAACTGAATACAAGATACTCAGATAATCATTTCGTTACACAAGCAACTCTTAACAAATGGACAACAAGAGGGATCCCATTGAATTCCTTGGCATATCATGCAATAGGTTGTCCTATTCATATTATTCAATACGGATCCTTTGCACAATAATATAGGGCTTAAAGCGAGCGACTGTTTACGACTTGAAACCCCTTTCATGTATGTATATATATAATTATAAATATATATATCGATCTTAACAAACGGACAACAAGAGGACAACAAGAGGGATCCCATTGAATTCCTTGGCATATCATGCAATATCATGCAATAGGTTGTCCTATTCATATTATTCAATACGGATCCTTTGCACAATAAATATTGGGCTTAAAGCCAGCAGTAAGTTCGACTGTTTACGACTTGAAAACCCTTTCATATTTTTATACATATATATATTGAAAATAAGCCCATAATAATCAATTACAGCGGCCAACAGCAAGAAGAACGTCCCGCAACCCATTTAAGAGGAAGCTCGATTAAAGGCCAGAGCTTGCCGCATGGCCTAACTCCATCAAGTATTTATAGATGTGTGGTTTATTTTTAAAAGTGTGGTTAAATAATACAAAAAACAAGGGGGGGAGCAGGTGTGCGTGTAGTCTTTGATGATAGCCGGAGCTGAGCTGAACGCGAACGGGCCACAAAAAATCGAAAAAAGATGAATGAATTTTGTTGTTCCGTTCGGTTATTTTGGCGCTAAATATTAAACGCACGTTTTACAACACACACACACACAAACACACTCATAAACATGTTATGATTTGTGCCTGTGTGTGTGTGCGGGTGGGCGTGTCATTCAATTAGGGCGCACAAGCTGGACACCCGCAGGATAGCCGCAAATCGATTACAGCAACAAATTCATAGGCGAATTGATTGGTTTTCCAAAATGGAAATACATTGGGCGAGTGTTGGTTAATGCTGCAGATAAGAAAAGAAAAAAAAAAAAACAGCCCCCAAGCTCAGCTAGAGTGGGCGTGCCGGGTGCTGCTGGGGTTAAGTGTGTGTGAATGAATGCAGCCGCAAAGCGAGCGCTGGGCACTTGAGCTGTTTGCTGGGTTTGGGTTGGGTTGGGTTTGTGCCCCGCGGGGCAAGGGGGGTTGGTTATTTTTAAGAGGAAAATGTGCGAGCCACAAAAGGCAGCCAGGAAGCAGTTGCTGTCATTGTTGTTGCCCGTTGTTTGACATATTTTGTAATTGAATTTCCAAACGCGCGCGGAAATGAAAGGCGCCTACAGCACCAGGCCGCAGCTGCGGTAGAGAGTGGCCGAAGGGCGGGCAGGAGGGGGAGGGAAGGGAGGTAGCTGGCGGCAGCCACAGATTCAATCCACAATCCAATGCTGCCACCAAGTGGCAGCCTGTTGCTCTGCCTGCCGCCTGTTGCTGCTGCCGCGTCCTGTTGAAAGGAAATTAAGTTTTTCATACCCTTACAATGGGCACCATCAATTTGTTGCGCCATGTGCCGCCAGCATATATTTCCCGATATGGCGATATGGTCTGTGCCACGCCAAAATCCACCCACAGGTGCGGAAAATTGGGGGAAATCGTTTACATGCCACTTGCGTGCAGTTGATCAGCTTTAAGCTTTATTTAAACAGGTCTTTGTTGCAATTCTTATGCCAAAATAGTTGTAAGACAATAAACTTCAAGCCCATTTTTAAGGCTTTATTCCACCGATTGCGCGAATTCCATTCCGTTGAGCCTTCCTTCTGATTTATTAATAATGTTCATTTAAACTTCAGTTTACATGGCGCTCGAGCAGAATGATTCATTGTAAAGTTATTTTCAGATCGAATACGCATTTCTTCTCTTTCTACAGTTTTACAACAAACTTGAGCGAAATATTTACACATTTTGGAACGCGGAATTGAAACATTTAATACTACAGCAATATCCAAAATCATTTGATCTAATTGTTATGAATTTTTTGTAGCTTGAATAGCTCAAAGCTAAATATGTTTTGCCTTTTTAACGCATTTCCCTGAACCTTGCCTGCTTTTAAACGTGAATTGAAACGTGGAATTGAAACATCTAACGCCACAGCAAACCAATAATCGTATGTTCTGATTCTTATGTATTTTTCTAATTAAATAGTACATATTTAAAAGTGCTTTCTCATTTTACCGAATTTCCCCTAACAGAGCTTAATTATTAACACATGTCGGAACGCGGGATTGAAACATTTAATATCACAGCAATACCCAAAATCGTATGTTTTAATTTTAATGCATTTTTTATAAATCGAAAAGCTCAAAGCGAAATATGCTTGCTTTTTATCGAATTTCCCCAAGCTTTGCTTACTTCTTAACATTTTTGGAACGCGGAATTGAAACACAATATCACAGAATGTTCCCAATGTTCCTATAATGTGCTATAAGAGCAATCCAACTCATATTGTTTTATATGCAAACACATTTAAGTTTTGAAAATATCAAGCTTCCTTATATTAATGCTTATTCCCTGGCTTTGCCCGGTCCGCACTTTAAAAATCAATTGTCCGCACAGATTTAAATCCATCCATACATACACATCTTAATCGAACGAAGCGCCAAAAGTTGACAAAAGATTCCACTTACATGGTGTGGATTTTCGGAAAAGTGTGAAATATGTCGCAAACGATTTTGAGCAAAGATCGCAATCAATGCCCTGACCAGCCCAACCCACAAAGCCTCCTCGGACCAATTGGGTGGATTTGCCGAAAAGTGTGAAATAAATTCGAATATCTCGCAAATAAGTTAAAAGCGCAGCATTTGGTTGTCAAAAACAAGTTAACAAAATAATTTTCGCCATTTTTCCACGCTTGCGGGTGGAATAAACCCAATGTCCGTGCACTTACTTAGGTTAGGTCTCTCTGGAAAAACTCTTGTATGTATATAGGGGTATTACATCTGCAGTTGAATGTTTCTACTTATTATATTCAAGTTTTGAATACTTCAGTGTGCGGCCCAGCACAATCCACAATGCCCCCTCGGATCAGTTGGGTGGATTGGCCGAAAAGTGTGAAATTCCCTGCCCAGCACAATCCGCAATCGCGGACCAATCGCAACAACGGATGGCAAGTGATTGCCTGCTGAGCCAATTGGGCAACGTGTTCTTTGTTTTTGTACGCTTAGCTCACCTGCATCCTGTAGATCGTTGCGCTGATGGCGTGGGCAACGCTGATGCACGCTGGCAAAGTAGATGGCGAGAGCGCCAATCGCGGCGCCCAGCACGGTGAAGGCAATGGCCAGCACCAGGAGACGGCGTCGCTGTTGTGCCTCCTTCAGCAGCAGCCAGTCGCTGGCAACGGACGGCGACGGCGCCGACGCCGGTCCGGGCACGTTCCGCTGCAGAGCGCTGCCCACGGCGCCGCTGCCATCCGGGCTAAGGAATACAACAGTTGGTAGCTTTTGTTGCGGCGGCTGCTGCTGCTGCTGCTGCTGCTGCTGCAACTGTTGCTGCTGCTGCTGCTGGCCCAGCAGCGGGGAGACGGCGGTCGCGTTTAGCTCGTCCAGCGCATTGGCCTGCATGTAGCCGTTGTTGAGGTTCGCCGATGTTGACATTGGCTGCGGTTGCGGCGCGGGCGCCGGCGACGGCAGCTTGTCGTTCGCTGGCTTTGTGGGCGCTGTGCCGCCGCTGGGCGTGGCCAACATATCGCTGGCCAGGCGCTGGCCTTTATCTCAATCCCTAGCGCTGCGTTACCTTATCGACTGACAGCGGGTCTTTTGAGCAATCAACCGTGCTGCTCGGTTTGATGGGCGACTTCACGCACCTGTCCACGGCTGTCCGCGCTGCGGCTTTGCCCCTTCAAGTTCGCACGGTTCACAGTTGGCGCAGCGTCGTCTTCGTCGTCGGCACTGGAAAAGAGAAGGCATGCGAATTGGTCACAAGAAACTCTCACATGGTGCCAAGGCACGAGGCACAGCGGAAAAACCATTGGCCGTATATTTTAGTCAAAGTTTCGGCTAATACAATAACATATAGTTAACATGTTAATAGATAACATTTTGATATAGTTAACATTCCAATATAGTTAACATTTTAATACGCTTAACATTTTCATAAAGTTAACATATGATGTAGTTAACATGTTAAAAAAGTTAACATTTTAATACAGAAAATATACTTAACATTGTAATATAGTTAACATTTTGATGTGGTTAACATATTATAGTCAGCATATTCATAAAGTTAACATATTAATACAGTTAACATTTCCAATGTAGTCAACATTTAAATATAGTTAACATTTCAATATAGTTAATATGTTAATATAGTTAACATCATAACATAGCTAACATTTTGTTTTTGCCTGGCGCCCGAGCAGGGACATTTGCTGGGCGCCCGAGCAGGGACATTCCATACATTTTCTATTCTTCAATTGTGCCTGACCGGACTTAATTGTTAGTTAATTATTTATTTGCTTGACATTAGCTAAGCCTTTTAATTATACATGGGTCTCGGCTAGTTGCACGCAGTAGCTTTTAAATTATTAATCAATTTTACGACAGCTGCGATTTGAGCTTTTCTTTTCTTTCAAACGTGTCATTTCCCAACTGCGAATAATTAACTCAAAAATAGTTCAAGGCAGCTTGCTAAAGTCTGCTTAACTATGCAGAGTATCAATTGGATAAAGAATAAGTTCTTACATATAGAGATAATACATAATTATAATAATAATATTAATCCGGACCTCCAGCCATCCAGTAAAATAATTAAAATAATATTATAATGTATATAAAGATAATATATATTCAAGGAAATCGCTTATAGTTCGTTATAGTCTTCGAATAAATGGAACGCGGAATCGAAACACTTTATAGTACAGTAATACTCGGTACAGTCTGATTAATGCACAGTCCAGTTAGCTTACTAAACGTACCAATTGGCGTTGTACAACACTGTTAATTGTAATGAATTGCGTAATCATATTATAATTGTGCACACGTGCTATAAGAAATGTCTGTACAAATAACTGTAATTGTCAATTACCAGAGTGCAACAGACCCAACCAAATGGGTAATACGAGACGACCGCAAAGTGTGATCACTTTTATGAGGCATTTTATGCCCAACTGTACGTAAGTGCAGTTAAATATTTAATAACAATTAGCTATCAAATTTAAACTGTTCTTTCCTTTTTTTTTAATATTCAACTAAATACATATCTAATGAGTATATTGAGTAGTTCGTAGTTGTTGTGTTTAAGAAAGTTAAACTTTCTTTTTTGGTTTTCATAGAAGTTGAAAATTTCTGTTCTACATAATCCCATATGCAATGAGGTCCAAATTCATGCTGTGTTCTGTTGGCTCTTCCATTTTTTCCTTTCTGATCTTAAGTCTATTTGTTTGTTAAGCTAACAAGAACTTAAATTATATCAGAACTTATAGACAAATGGATTATAGGAATCGGGAAATTTATTCAAAAAATGAAAAAATTCCTTAATATAAAGTACTTTAAGCATGGAAAATGTTTACAACTGGAAAAAAATCTTTTTACAATGCAATTTGTGCTCAATTTATGTACGAATTTTTCCAGTCAAAAAAGGTTGACTTTCAAGCTCGGAACAGAGCATGGCGCAGTCAGGAGAAGTTGACCGAATCGTTTTTAAATGTGTTTTGTTTCTAGATCTTGCTGATATTAATTGACATAGACTACGCGTCGTATGAGTAATATTTACTATCTATTCATTTAGAAAAAAAAAAACTTTGCAGCCAGGCCGCGGCTCGCGAGCTTCACGAGCATCATATGTAAATGAAACTTGATATGTGTGTAGACGGGAGGGATTAGATCATGAGCAAAGATCAAAAAAAAAAAAAAAAAAAAAGTAGGCAAAGATATCTTGTTGAAGATTTGGGAATAAACATAGTAGAAACAAAATTGCATTAATCTAAATAAATAGTTGAATTTAAACGATCGATAATTTGATATGAGATTAGATCATGACTTTAAGACTAACTAAAACAAGCAAAAAATGAGCACTTTTTGGGAGTGATCGACTGCGAGATACACTCTTCTGCTCTTGGGTCCACTCTATGGGAAATGCGTTCTTGGTTAACTTCGGTGCTTGGAGTCCGATCTGTATGAAATTTACAGGCCTCAAATATGGCATACAAAAGTGTGTCAATACCAAAGTGCAAGGCTCTAGCTGTAATAATTACTCCAGTTTCACTCAATTTTGGGTGGTTTAGCTGAAGTTATCCGGAAAGTAACCTATTTTCAATCCTATCTACCAAATTTGGTGCCCGTAGCTCTCATAGTCCTCGAGTTATGCTTAAAAAACCTTGAATTGAATTCGTTTTTGATAGATATTATAAATATGTAGGACAATATAGCTGAAATAACATAAATTTATAAGCTTCGCGTAGGTTATACTGGAATATATATCAAATTTCGAGAGCTAGCTCTTGTAGTTGGCGAGATCTATGCGTTCATTTAGACAGACATAGTTCGTAGTCCTGATCTGAAATCCTTATGCACTATAGTCTCAAATTTGGCGTTTTTTTGGCTTTATATGAGTACACTTAGATTCCCGCATGAGCTCTTCCGTGGAACAGGAATCTTTCAGGGTTGCCAGATGCAGCCAGAAATGTCACAAGACGATCTTCGATCGCAGCTGAGATCACACGCTGTGCTCCTGGCGCTCAACACACACACACACACACACACACACAGAAAAAAATACAAATAAATGAATGTACATGTGTATATATGTACATATATATATATTGATAGGCCCGGTAAACAGCTGTCTGTCCCGGCTGTCGGCCAGTCGCACGGCGATCAGGGCCAACATGTTTGCTGGTGGGTCAGCAAACGCAGCCGCCGCGTAGAACGCAGAGAACGAGAGATGCAAAAAGCAGCTCAACTTTGATTAGCTATAGTATTCAATTTTAATTGAGATACAGCGGCTGATTTTGCAAAAAAAAACGACAAAAAAAAAGCTGAAACTAGTTCTGCGAGAACGGTTCACAAAATAAGCGTGGGCCGCACCTGCGCAGCCAGGGCGATCGGAGGCTTCGCAGCTGGGGATAGCTGGAGGCCGGCTCATCTCGTGATAATCTTCATCTAAACGCTCGGATTATGCAAAAAAAAAAAAAAAAAAACATTATTATATGACACACACACACACACACACACACAGCTTTGGGGAGAAGCGCCAGTTGGCAACACATAAAAAAAAAAAAAAA
The DNA here is from genome assembly GCA_018903485.1 of Drosophila littoralis. NCBI lineage: Eukaryota > Metazoa > Arthropoda > Insecta > Diptera > Drosophilidae > Drosophila > Drosophila littoralis. The sequence goes on from JAEIGF010000591.1 coordinate 5,716,747, forward strand.
ACAAAAAAAAGAATTCGTTACAAAAAATATTTGAAAAAAAAAAATATGTGAAATACTAATTAATTTGCATTTCGCATTGTATAACAAGTTGGGCATATTTTTGTTGTTGTTGTTGCTGTACGTTAATTTAAATTTTATTGCTCTTGTTTTAAACTAACTAGCGGTTCTTTTTTTGTTTGCTGCTTCTTTAAATTGTAAACTATACTTTGAAATTAATGGCATTTGTTTTTGCATTACTTTTTGTTGTTGCCTGCCGCTTTGTTGTTGTTTTCTGTTGCGTACGTTGCCAGACAGTTTTTATGGCTCGGTTTTGTTTTGAACAACAGTTACATTTAGTTGCGCGCCGTTGATGCGTTGTTGTTGTTGTTGCTGTTGCCGTTGCCGTTGCTTTACTATTATTTCTGTTTGCCTTCTTACTGTGTGTTGCTTTGTCGCGCCGCCAAACCGCGCGAGGCGACTACTCGTTACGTACTGAACGCTGCGAGCTGTCCTTAGCTTTTAAGCAGGCGGCCAGCGGCAGCGACGCCAGCGCACACGCTTGGCCGCGCGCTAACGGCAAAAAAACACAAAAGCAACAACAACAACAACGAAAGTAAAGACAAACAGCGCCGGCCGCATAAAAAGCTCTCTTTCGCTTTACACAGTTCTTTCTGCCTTCTGCGTTGTAAGGAAGTGCAGGCAAACAAGCATACACGCACACGCACACGCACACACACGCACACAAACATATACTGCTCGCTCGCTTTGACAGGTGTCTAAAACTATTTCGGCACGTTTCACACACGCACACACACAGACAATCGGCGCCTCTGGCAGCCTGCCTGACGCTGCTCGCATGGAAAAAAAATAACGGAATGCGCCATTTGCCGCGATTTGCCATTCCATCATTCGTCATTGGCATTATCGCTGCGTGATCTTCGCCTGATTGTCATTTGTTAACAATTTTCGTGTTGTCCATTGGCCAAAACGAAAGAGAGAGAAAAAAAATTAATTACCGCCCGCTGGCGATAAACGGGCGCAACAACAATCAAAAATACACATGTATTTTGGATTCAGATTAATCATACTCGAAAATTAATATTAGTAAATACTTGAGACGTTGCGGTCATTGATTTGATATGTCTTTTTTTTTTGTTTTCTGTCTGCTTGATTGATTTGCTTTTTTGTTTTATATTTTTAATTTGGCTATTGGATTTTGATCCCTACAAATTAATTTGAAATACAATCTAAAAACGCCTCAGGAAATTCAAAATTAACGATATCGTTTAGAGAAAAGCTACGCTCTTTGAAGGTTATCGATTGCTGCCAATCGATTACTTATTGTAATTCACATTAAGCCTGCTGTGAAGTGTTGCCAGCTGTCGCTTGGAAAAAGTAGCTGAATCTTTTGATAAAACTAGCTTTAAAAGGCCATATTAGCAAATGAACATAAAAGGCATAGCTAGTATTAGCCAATAAAAAGCCAAATAAGTTCAAATTTGTAGCTGCTTCCGACTGATGTGCCTGAGAACGGCCAAATGTAGCTCGAAAATAGCTGAACATCAGTTAATATGGTAAATTTGAGTATTTAACAACACCGTTCGGTTCTTTTCGCTTTTAGTTAGGTTTTCGAAACCTTTATAAAATCTCTATAAGCCAAATTCATAGCTATTTAAGGTAAAATTGTTTCAACTCATGTCAGGACACGTGAAGCAGACTTTTAAATTAGTTAGACCCGTGTGTGTTTTATTTTTATCTACGACAGCTGCGATAAAGGGTTTTAATAACATTTCTGCCGCTAATTCCATAAATAAAACTGTCATTTATCGATCAGTTTGGTCATCGACGCATTTGCGCGCGCTTTAAGCTCCCGGCCGCCTAACGGCATTCGAAAGCTGGCGGCCAACAACAGGTGGCGTGCCAAGGCGAAGTAAATTTGCCCAGCTCTCGCGTGCGACAGCGCGACAAATTACAAAATATGATAATTCCTTCAGTGTGTGTGTGTGTGCTGTGGGCGAGCGGCAAGGGGGGGGGATGGCGTCTGTGTTTATTTATTCTATTGTTATTATTGTTGCTGCTCTTTATGTGTGGCTGGAGTGTAACCGTTAGCCGGGCATTACCTTGTGATTAGTTTTTGGCGCAATCAACAGCTGGCACGTGCGGCGGCGCATTTTCCGGCGCCATATGCTAGGCCCAGGACACGCAGCACAAACGTTTGAAAGCAAGCCCGAGCGCAAGCAGGGAAATGCTTAGGGGAAAACTATGTGAATGCTTGACAGCATGCAATTGAATCCATTAATGCACGTTGCTTAATACTATTTATTCTTTTTTTTTTTGTAAAAAAATGTTTGTTTGTATATAAATTCGATTGTTTTGTTGATTTTGCTTTTGCTGAGCGGGTCCGTCACTTTGGCAGGGCGAAGCGCGACTAAAAAAACATATTTTCGTGCATGCACCAAAAGCCAAGTTAATCAGACAAAATGCCAGGCGTTAAGCCAACGTCGCCAGCGACCAAACTGTCCCCGACGAAACTGGCCCCGTTCCCCGTGCCGCCCGGTTTGTAGGGACGGCCGGCCGGGCCGGCCGGCGTGAGCTTTTCTTTTCGCCCTCTCAACAAAAAGCTCACGGGCATTACAAACAAAAACACACACTTGTTGACATCGCGGCAGGCCGCGTATGCTGCACATAGCTTACATTGGACGAGATAACAGAACAACATGCTTACACACAACACAACAGGCCAATATAATAAAATAATGTTAAAAAATAAATAATATTTGGCGGGGGTTTTCAGTTTTCAGCAGCTCAAAAATTATAGAGATCCGGTGTCGAACACATCTGTTCCATAAAAGCTGCAAAAGACAAAACAAACAAGTTATTAGCAGAGCTTATGAAACAAATTTTGAGGACTTAAATCGAACAGTTTACTGGAATAATTAAAAGCGACGAGTAGCGAGTAACGAGTAGCGAGTAACGCGTGTAGAAAGTTGAATACGTACAGTACACGAATGAATATGAAAAACTCCCCAACATTTACTGCAGCTCATTATCGAATCGAACTCGTTTAAATATTGATCGCGACGAGTAGCTAGTAACGAGTGCAGAGATTTTCCTAGGTACGGCAAACAAATGAATACGAAAAACTCTCCAACATTTGCTGCAGTCCGTATTTATTTTTGTGGTTAAAATTGAACTCCCTGGAATAAGTGATAGCGACGAGTAGCGAGTAACGAGTGCAGAAGTTGAGCTAAATGCAGTAAAAATATGAATAGAAAAAACTAAACATTTACTGAAGCCCATCGAAAAAGAAACAGGCTAGACTAAGTGAAAGCGACGAGTAACGAGTAACGAGTGCTGAAAATTTGCTAAGTGCAGTAAACAAATGAAAACGAAAAACTTTCCAACATATACAACAGCCCATTTTTATTTTTGTGGCTAAAAACGAACAACTCGCTGGAATAAATGGGAGCGACGAGTAACGAGTGCAGAGAAAGTAACCAAATAATTTCAAACGTTCTCCCACAATTACTGCAGCCTATCTACAACGAAAAACTCGGTGGATTAAGTGAAAGCGACGAGTAACGAGTAACAAATACACGAGTTTGGCTAAGTACAGCGCACAAATGAATGCGGAAACAACATTTACTGCAGCCTATTAAAAACGAAGAACTCGTTGGATTAGGTGAAAGCGACGACTAACTAACAACGAGTAGCGACTAAAAAAAACGCCCCAACATTTACTGCAGCTAATATATGGGAATCAATCCACCTTAAAATTTCAAGTGAGTTTTAGTTTGGGGAACTTACCTCGCCGCAGCACCGCGTACAACACAAAAAGCAATAAAACGTTCCACCTGCGAGCAAATAAAATGTAATTAAAAACATAAAAAATAAAAATATATATGTGAGCAGAAAAGTCGGATCTATGATAAATATTAATTGATCATTTCTGAATACATAAAGTATTTTATCCTTGTTAAGGACGAGCTAAGGTCGATTTGGTCATGTTCCTATGTAGGAAGAATAGGTCTTTTTACGCGATAACTCCGTTTTCCAAAGCGATAAATATCGATTTTTAAACATTTATCGAGAATCATAAAACCTAGTCTAAAATGGAATGTAGGGTCAAAGATATAATACGCAGAATGCGTTAATCTCTGTTTCGGTTAAAATCGATAAATATCGATATTCAGCTGCATTTTTAACCTTTCGACTACTAATATGGAATATATGTAAGATAAAATAAGCTTATTTCTCTTGCGTTCACCACTTTCCCAATATCTAAATTGATCAAGCCAAATTTAGCCGCGATTTTAAGGAGACTTCCTGAAGATGATTAGATCCATCAAATTTAGAATCTGGATTCTCACGCAGAAAAAGTTTTATCTCTGCTTTAGTAACCATTTTCCCACAAGAGTTGGTTTATTGGTTCTCGCAAAGCTTGCGCAGATCATGAATATTATACCGATACCTGCCCCCATCTAAATATCATTCAGCTCTTAGAATCCCTTCGAAATGCAGTTCAGAGTGGGACTCACCATCATGGCAAAGGCATTATAGTTGCTGGAGAAGCGCACTGTGCGCAAGACCTGCATGAAATATTTGTGGATCTGGCTGCCCAGGCCCGTGCTCCAGTTGGCGTGCGCCAAGCGATTGTGGAGCGTGTTTATGATCAATGCGAAACAGCGCACCAGCACAAACATATCCGCCTCGCGGCGAGCAACGATCAGCTGCATCCAGTCCACGCTCTTCACCATATCGAATGCTTGGCTAATCTGCAATGACAGGGATTGGGAATGGGATTAGCTTGGACGACAAATTGTTTGGTTGAGGCACGCACAATATCAGTCTGGGGTTTGGGCATGTCCATGCCCGAGATCTTGGCGAACGTGGCCAGCAGGATGGTCATCGCAATGCCACGATTGACATCGCGATCATTGATCAGCAGCACCAGAGCTCGGTGCATATCGATCACCCTTTGCATGCGCTCCCTGCCAGTGCCAAATACGAATCTATCGCACAGGCTAATGCCAATGTATTCAATATATTCCGCTGGCAGCTCCACCGACAGTTGGCCGACCGTCTGCAGCAGCTCGCAGCGCTGGCCCTGGCAATGCGTGTCCAGCGGCTGATAGCTCTGCATCAGGATGGCCAAATGGTACAGATCGAGCAGCTGATCCAGCTGCACGTCGCTCAGTTTGTTAGTGGCGCCATTCAGTTGCTGCAAGAGCTGCAAATGAAAACATATTAGCTGAATTCACAATTAACATAAGCACAAGCTGCACCTGCGCATTGTCCTCCTCCTCGCTGTTATAGGCAAAGGGGAATGTTTCCCTGAGTGTGGAGCTCGTGAGGAACTGCTGCAAGTCAGCGTGCGTGTAGCCCGTCGATGACGGCTGCTGCGGCTGCTCCGCACGATTATCCAGTGTGACGCACAGCGCCTTAAGCAGCTTGCATCTGCGCGCCAAATCTTGCTCGGAATCTAGTTCCGGCTCTATGCCTATGTAGTTGTTGTTGTTGTTGTTGTTATGGGCGACTCTTTCAGTTGAGCCCATTTTTGATTGGACGGCCATGGCATTTATATTCTCCTTGTTCGTCTTCTGCTTGGACTTGGGTGGAGTGCTGACCACGCTCTCCGGGGCAGTTGTAATTGTCTCTTTTATGCGGTTCTTCTTGGGCTTGGGTGAATCGTTGTCCGTGCTCGGCACGCTGAGGCGTGCTTGTCTCCTCTGTGAAGTAGTTACTGTTGCCTCCTTTTTGTTCCTCTTTGACTTGGGTGAATCGCTGCCCACATTGGACACGCTCAGTCGGGATGCTATCCTCTCCGATGCAGTTGTTTTTATCTCCTTTTTGTTGTTCCTCTTGGGCTTGGGCGAATCGCTGCCCACGTTGGACACGTTCCCTCGTCTCAATGACCTATGCGAAGTAGTTGCAATTGTCTGCTTTTTGCGCTTGGGAGAGTCGCTGCCCACGCTGGACGCGCTCACCCGGGCTTGTATTCTCTTTGAAGTTGTTTTAGGTGGACTCTCGGCGGGCGCTGCAGTTGGCAGCTGATCCTCGCAGTTTTCACTGGAGTTCTTTGCACGACGCATCCTGCGCTTTGTTGGCAAATTGGTCGCCTCCTCCTCCGCATCCTTTTGCTTAGATGTGAATTTTGTTGTTGTTGCTTTGCGGGTCTGAGCGCGCGTTTTGGCGGGAACTATTTGCTTTGGAGCAATTGGCGCTGAGCAATCGTTGAATTATTAGGCTACTGCTGAATTTAATCATAAAACCTAATACTTTCGCTTACCCATTGTGTAAAAAAGTCGAATTTCTTTGGAAGTTCGCAAAAGCAACTTTAATTCTTACAGCGCAATTGATTTTAAGCGGCGATGCATATGATCGTTTGACATCGAATAATCGAATATAAGCGCAGTGTTACCAGACAGCTGCCATTTGAAACGCATACACTGAACCGATTGGCAGCGCTCACTTGACTCTGTATGCGTGCGTGTGTGACATATATATATATATACATATACATATACATATATATTTTGTCGGTGTATCAGCATGTCATATGTAATTGCAGCTTCCCTTTTAACATCTTTATTTGTATTTGGCCTGCTCGGCATATTCGCGCTGTTCTTCATACACATTCAGCGTGTGCGTGTGTGTAGTTAGTTCCTTCAATGTTTTACGTTTATTAACTAGTTATTTCATTTGAACTTTTAATACCCGACAAGTTTTTCCCCTAAACGGAAAAATGCTTAGTAAATACATTTTGTTCATACCGCTTTTATTAATAATAACACCAAAACAAACGCAACTGGCAACAGCTGATGCAGCTGCCTGCAGCAATCTGGAGCGCTATGAAATCGAACGCCGCCTGTCCACCAAGACACCATATCGCGCCATTGCCAATTATAATGATTCGGCGCCGTTATACGATGGTATGCTGCTTGTTATTGTTCAATATGGCGATACGCTGTGCCGGGATAAAAACGAAAACCATATGCACAGCTGTTTTGCTTTTTTCCTCTGCACATGCTTATTCGTTTCGTTTTGTTTCGTTTGTTTTCGTTTTCTTTTTGTGAAGGTTGCCACCCGACGCGAATTTGGGCCATTATACGCCATGGCACTCGCAATCCCAGCAAAGCGGTTATTTTGCATGCCAAAGAGCGCCTGGTCGAAATACAGGCGCGTCTCTTGGCCCAATCGGAGCCCAATCTCTGTGCCGACGAATTGCAACAGCTGCGTCTCTGGAGCTGGGCGCACATCGATGCCGACGATGAGAAACTGCTTGTCGCCGAGGGCGAAGATGAACTGATTGAGCTGGCCGAACGCATGCAGCTGCGCTTTCCCAGCCTGTTACCCGATCTCTACAATCCGGAATGGTTCTACATGAAGTACACGGCTACACAGCGTACGCTGAAAAGTGCGCAGAGCTTTGCAACCGGCTTATTTGGGCGTCATCGCATACATGCCATCACCTATCCACAGCCATTGCATCGCGATCCAGTGCTACGGGTAAGACTATAAATATGTAATACCAGCAATTAGACAAGAAGAAGTACTTATATTTTGGACAAGGCCTAAAAAGATGCTTGCATCTTTCCTAAGAGATAAGATTTAAAGATAAGAAACAGATCTTAATGACTAGACCTTAAGAAGTTAACTGATTTCTGCCAAGCAGCAGCTAATATTAATAGTGCTTAGGTGAACTTGGGTAATTTTTTTTTTCGGCAAGTAGCTATACATATTTAATTTATGAAAGAAACGAACATCTTTCTGCGCATTAAATGCAAATAATCGAATTTGTGCAATTTAAATGAGGCGCGTTTGTATGCGCGATGTGGCATCACTGTGGTGCGTGCAGAAACGAATAAACACACAGGCACGCGCACACATACAGACAAGCACGCTCGCACACACAAACCCACAGACACACACACACACACGCAGAGAGTGAAAAACCGTATGCGTATTTCGTACTTGGCTGTTCAGCGCGTGCATTTTTTTTTTTTTGTAACAAATTTTTTGTGGTTAAAGATTTAAAGCATTTGTTTACATTTTTGTTTTCGGCTTGTGTGTTTGGTAATTTGTGAAAAAGGGCAAAGACGCACGAGCCCACCAGAGACAAGCGCAACCAGGCGTACATATGTACATATATATATGAAACGCTTAAACTGACAAACGACGTTGTCGTTTCGTGGGAAGTGCGACTGCAAAATTGTTTGGTTATGTGCAGCAGCCAACGTCGTCGTCGTCGTCGTTGTCGTTGTCGCTGGGAATGTGCGGTTGAAGTAGTCTAGCTGAGTGCAGCAACAACAACAACAACAACAACCAGAACAGCATCATCAACAATAACAACAACAGCAGCAACAACAACAACACCAACAGTAATTGACAGGTGCAACAAGCGCAGCAACAAATTGTAATTATATATATATATATGTATCAATTTGTATATGTATATGCATATATTGTTATAGGTCTAAAGTGAAGCTTTTTCGCAGCGGAAAAAAGAATAGAAAAGAAAAGAGGAACGCCACAAAGATGGCGCTGCAGCTGCCCATGTCGGCCGTTGCCAGAGAACGCAGCAACAGCGGCAGCGCAACAACAACAACAACAACAATCAGCAGAACAACTGGCAGCGCCGTCAACCTGATGAGCAGCGCGCCAGCGTACTGTGGCAACGCTGCCACTCGCAAGCCCAGCACAGGCAATCAGCGTAATCTCAAGGAGCGCGAACGTGTGCCCACAGCCACGGAGCAGCCAAAGCAGCAGCAGCAGCACCAACAACAACAACAACAGCAGCAGCAAAAGCAACAACAACAACAGACACGCTTGGCGAACGCCTCGCATCTATTTGACCTTGATTTTGTGCTCGACGAACAATGTCCGCTGAGTTTTACGGCCATGCGGCACCAGGAGCCCATCGAGCAATGGCTATATGATCGTCATGCCTGGCGCATACGGGAGCGCATGAAAACGGCCAGCGTTGCGCTCGTCCTGTGCCTCAACATAGGCGTCGATCCGCCGGATGTGGTCAAGATTCAGCCCTGTTCACGGCTCGAGTGCTGGATAGATCCCAGCTCGGTGTCCGCACCGAAGGCCATGGAGCTGATCGGCAGCAATCTGCAGATGCAATACGAACGTTGGCAGCCGCGCGCACGCTACAAGAAGTGCCACGATCCCACCGTGGAGGACGTAAAGAAGCTGTGCACCTCGCTGCGTCGCAATGCAAAAGGCGAACGCATCCTGTTCCACTATAACGGCCATGGTGTGCCCAAGCCGACGGCCAACGGCGAGATTTGGGTCTTCAACAAGACCTTCACACAGTACATACCGCTCAGCATCTTTGAGCTGATCAACTGGATGGCGGCGCCCTCGATCTATGTCTATGACTGCTCCAATGCGGGCATTATCATCAACTCGTTCCAGCCCTTTGCCGAGCAGCACGAGCAAGAGCTCGAGAAGGCGCTGGCCGCACAGGCGGCGGGTGCCCAGCCGCCGGCTCAGCTGGTCAGCTACAAGAACTGCATCCATCTGGCGGCGTGTGCGGCCAATGAGATCTTGCCCATGAATGCACAGTTGCCGGCTGATTTGTTCACCAGTTGCCTGACCACGCCCATTAATATTGCCCTAAAGTGGTATGCGATGCAGGAGAAGCTGGGCATGGTGCCGCGCATCCAGAGCGAGCTGATCGACAAGATACCCGGCAAGGTCAACGATAGGAGGACCATGATGGGCGAGCTAAACTGGATATTTACGGCAATCACGGATACGATTGCCTGGAACACGCTGCCGCGTGAGCTGTTCCAGCGCCTGTTTAGGCAGGATCTGCTCGTGGCCAGTTTGTTTCGCAATTTCCTGCTGGCCGAGCGCATCTTGCGCAGCCACGATTGCACGCCCGTCTCGCTGCCGGCTCTGCCGCCGTGTCATCGGCACGCGATGTGGAAGGCCTGGGATCTGGTTGTGGATCTGGCGCTGCAACAGCTGCCGAACATATTGGAGCATCAGGCGGCATACCGCCAGCTGCCCTTCTTTGAGCATCAGCTGACCGCGTTCCAGGTGTGGCTGGACAGCGAATCGGAGTCGCGCACCCCGCCCGAGCAGCTGCCGATTGTGCTGCAGGTGCTGTTGTCGCAGGTGCATCGATTGCGTGCTCTGGAGCTGCTCGCCAGATTCCTGGACTTGGGTCCCTGGGCTGTCAATCTGGCGCTGGGCGTGGGCATCTTTCCGTATGTCCTCAAATTGCTGCAGAGCTCGACGCGCGAGCTGCGGCCCGTACTGGTGTTCATTTGGGCCAAGATCCTGGCCGTCGACCCCAGCTGCCAGGTGGATCTGGTCAAGGAGTACAAGTATTTTCTGACCGTGCTGCAGGACAACATAGTCAGCAAACAGCATCGCACTTTGTCCGCCTTTGTCCTCGCTTCCATTGTCCACAACTTTCTGCTGGGCCAGACGAGCGCCCTGCAGGGACCGCTGCTCTCCATATGCCTGGAGCAGCTAAACGACAGCAGCTGGCTGCTCCGCCAGTGGCTGGCCATCTGCCTGGGCATGCTCTGGCAGAACTTCGAGAAGGCCCGTTGGTCGGGCGCCCGCGACCTGGCGCACGAGAAGCTCTACGTGCTGTTGCGCGATCCCATACCGGAGGTCCGGGCCGCCGCCGTCTTTGCGCTGGGCACCTTCATCAGCTCCGTGACGGATCGCAGCGAGGAGCAGGCCAACAACATCGATCGCATCATAGCCATCACGCTGCTGGAGACGGTTGGCGAGGACATGTCGCCGCTGGTGCGCCTCGAGCTGGCCGCCGCCCTCCAGTGGATGGTGCTGCTCTTCGAGTCGCAGTTCGTCACCGTCTACATGGCCGAGCACATGAATAGCCACAGATCGGCGCTGGTCTCGTGCGGCGGCGAGCGCAGCGCGAGCATCACACACGGCCTGCCCAGCTATGTGCTGTCCACGAACAGTCTGGAGCGGCACGGACACGCCAGCATCAGACGCGGCGTCAGCTCCAGCTCCATTTCGAACATGAGCAGCTCCAGCCTGGCGGGCAGCGGCGGTGGCAGCGCTTGCGCCGGCACAGGCAGCAGCGGCAGCAGCAACACGAGCAGCGCCACCAATGCCATACCCTTCCAGTACATCTTCACCAAGCTGTGGCAGGGCATCTACAATCTGGGCCAGGATCCGTTTCCGCTGGTCGCGCTCACCGCGCAGAAGATCATCGCGCATGTTCGCGACGCGGCGCTCTGCATGATTACCGCCAAGGAGGCGACGAATGCCACAGCTGCGGCGACCACATCTGGCCGGGATCAGGAGAAGCTGAACAGCAGTATCTTGAGCGTCAGCCTGCCGCCCAGCCCGAATACTCGCTGCAATTATCTGGGCGCCAGCGGCGAATCGCCGCCAGTTGGTGCAGCCGGAGTGGCAGCTGGAGTTGCTGCGGGTGCAGGTGGCGCCGGCGCCAGTCACTGGGCACAGAAGCTGCGACTGTCCGGCAGCGGCGAGGCACAGCAGCGCAAGCTGCGCACCAGCTCGATGAACGACGAAACCGATGGCGGTGCCGGCGGAGCAACTGCATCCAAGCCGGTGACAGGCACAAGTGCCAATGTGCTGGGCCTCATGGCCGGACCGGGCGCCAGTGGGCCAGCCGATGGCAACAATTCGGCCAGGAGCAGCGGCAGCGAAACGAATCATTATACGGACGCGAACAATGCCAAGGCGCAGGTGCTGCAGCCCATCGTGCAGACGCAGTTCATCCCGTGGGCCATCTCCTACTTTACGCGGCCGGGCAAGCAGCGCTACAGCAGCGCCGAGGGCAGCTCCGAGGAGGAGCAGGGCCAACAGCGCTGGCCCATCGATCGCAACTCGGCGGAGCTGCGCACACGCGAGTATCGCTATCAGCGCAACGAGCTCATCCGTCGCCTGGCACGCCGTGAGCAGCAGGAGAATCGCGTCCAGCGTCTCGACGCATTCAGCTTTGTGCGCAAAACCCAATTCACGCCGTCTTTGGTCAAGCTGTTGCCCTATGAGCAGCAGATCGCGGTCGCCTACAAGGGAAAGGTGCTCATCTACGATTTCGTGCGCAACTCCGTGCACAGCTACGTGACCGAGGCCCTGCCGGACACGGCCAGCGGCCAGTCCCTGGGCAGCAGCGCTGGCAGCGGCGGCGGCAGCGGAAGCAACAGCGCCAGCCGGCGGCTCAATGCCAGCCGCTTGCCCGCCTCCAGATTTGCACGCGTCTGCAGCTTTGAGCTGCTGAATGCCCAGGATGTGGGTCTCATGCTGGTCGCACACGACGATGGCGTCATACGTGTCTGGCAGTCGTCCGGCGGACCGCAGGACGTGACCAGCAGCAGCAGCAGCGGCGGCGAGCCGCAAGCGATCACAACTCGCCTGATCAGCGCCTGGGATGCACTGCCTCGCGCCGCCTACTACAGCACCGGAGGTGGCGGCGCCGGCGGCGGCGGCGGCGGCAGCAGCAGCAGCGGCTGCATCACTAGCAACAGTTCCTATCTGCAGCGCCTGCTCAAATCGGATCCGCTGCTGCTCAACACCTCCGGCGGCAGCGCCGTCAACAGCGGCTCCACAGTCGCCGCAGCCGCTGCGGCAGCCGCAACCGCTGCAGCTGAGCGTTTCGCTGCCGCTGCCCTGACCGGCGGCAGCGGCGGCGGAGGTGTGGGCGCCGGTTCCAATAGCCTGGGCAGCGGCAGCGGCCTCCACTATCGGGGCAGCACGGACATTGTGACCGCCTGGCAGCAGTATAGCCAGCATCTGGTCGTGGGCTGTGACTATTATCGCTATCTGCGCATCTGGGATGTGGAGCGGGAGCTGCGTCTAAGCGATTTGCAGCTGGGACGCCGCGAGACGAGCGTGCGCGTCCTCTCACCGTTTGTGGCCAACAAGCGTTGTGATCTGATTGTCGCCGGCTGTGCGGATGGCAGCGTGCGGCTCTTCGATAAGCGCTGTGCACCGCAGGATGCCCGGATACGTGTCTATCGGGAGCACATGGCGCCCATTCTGCATGCCTGCCTGCGCGCCAATGAGACGTCCCTGGTCACCGGCTGTACGGCGGGCAAGCTGTCCGTTCTGGATTTGCGCGCGTGCCGGGCGGGCGGTGCCACCGGCGTGCTGCATCAGTGGGAGGCGGGCGTCGATATCACAGCCATGGCCAGTCATCAGGTGGCGGATGCTGTTGCCTGCGGCAATGCATCGAAAATCTGCATCTATTCGCTCAACGGACACATACAGAGCGTTCTGCGCAGCAACGAGGGCTTCATGGGCTCCAAAATTGGACATCCCACATGCCTGTCATTTCATCCGTACAAGGTGCAACTGGCGGTGGGCTTTGTGGACAACACAGTAGCTGTCTACAGCCCCACACCAGGTAAATAGCTCGACTAGTGACCAGCAACGAGTAGTTGTAACGCGTAAATAGAACCGAGTGAATGTAACGAGTGAATGCACACGATATAACGAGTAGCAATAAGTAGCAACATCGTGAAGCCACAACGAGTAACAAGAACTTATAGCCAACAAGGGAGTGCTAGAAGTAAAGCTACAACGAGTAGGCATTACGAATTGTTGCAACTAGTCGGTAACTAGAACGTGAAACCATAGAAGATTAGCCAAACCGACCAACCAGCTTATATCTATAGTAGCTGCAGCTAGTAAGTATAACGAGTAGCTGCAGCGAGTAAGTATAACGAGTAGCCACACAGAGAAGCTACAGCTAATAGCCACTAGTAGTAATTATAACGAGTAGATGTAAGGGATGTTGCAACGAGTAAATATGACGAGTAGCTGTAACTCATAACCACACAAACCTTTGGCGCAACCAGAAGGCAGAACGAGTAGATGTAGCGAGTAGATGTAAAGAGAATTGCAACGAGTAAATATGAAGAGTAGCTATAAAAACTTGCCACAAAGCATGGCCACAACAAAAAGGCAGAACGAGTAGATGTAACGAGTAGCTGCTTTATTTTCTCCACTCTCGTCACAATTTGTACTTACGCGTCGCATTTTATGTTTTTGATCGTTACAGTTTTATAAACTCTGCAGCCGCTGGAAAACGGACGTCGATAAGAATCCTGAAACAATGTTTAATGCACGTAGCTTCTATGCGGAGCCCGCGATGCAGTCAGCAGTGGCGCACGTGCGTTCCATCACAAAATTAATGGACTTAACCCCCGAGGATGTCCAGCTAATGTACACCGTGTGCGCCTTCGAGACGGCCTGGCAACGCCGCCGGCCGCCATCCGTCTGGTGTCGCTTCTTCAATGTGGCCGCTTTGAGCGCCTTGGAGTTTGCCGAGGATCTCGAATACTATTGGAACGATGGCTACGGCTACGAACTGACGCATCGCATTGCCTGTCCGGCAATCGCAGACATGTTTGCGGCCATCGAGTAAGTAGCTGGATCTGATCGCCTTTCCTTAACTTAATATATTAATTTCATTAAATGTTGTCCCTTTTCTGCCTTGCAGCACGCCAAGGCCGCGCGCCAATGCCACCTTCTATTTCACCCATTCGGGCACGCTCCTCAAGATGCTGGCCCATCTGGGCGTGGCAAGGGATGAGCGGCCGCTGACGCACAAGGATTTTGAGAGCGGGCGTCTTTGGCGCACAAGTGAAATCGATGCGTTCGCAACCAATTTGGCTTTTGTGCGCTACGAGTGAGTGCCTGTGTATACACTGTAAAAGAAAGAGTGTTTCAATTAATGTGTTTATGCCTTTGCAGCTGCATTGAGAGGGAACCGCGCGTGCTGGTGATGCATCAGGAGCGTGCGGTGCGCCTGCCTGGCTGTCCACAGGATGACGATCTTTGTCCGCTGTCAACGCTGCGACGAAACTATGCGGACAGTGTTGAGCGCTGCGATTTTGAGGCGCTCTGCCAAGCAGCCAACTGAGCGAGAAAGAGAGCGAGAGATAGAGACAGAGAAAGAGAGAAAGCTGGCTGGCATGGAATGGATATTGGAATTGGAATTGTTGCTGCTGCTGCTGCTGCTGCCGTAAAACTATGTGAAATTTAACATGAAACAAGGGATTCATCGGAATTTGTAAACAAAATTTGAATTGATGTCGAGGATAAAACGAACAGAGAGAGAGAGAGAGAGAGGGAAAGTGAGAGCTGTGCTAAAAGGAGTTGGAAAATGAGATGATATCGATGCTGCATATATATATATATATATATATCTAGATATATATGTGTATAGGGATAGAGAATAGTCGTTAAGTGAGAGTTGAAGAGCAAGCGAGAGAGAAATTTTGTATAAGCAAAAAAAAAAAGAGAAAGAAAATTGAACTGGAAAGTCGTTATGTATGTATTTTGTATGCCTTATAATCAATGTGGACCATCCAATCCAAATTTCAAAGAAACAAGAAATACTGTATACGCAATCGAAAGCAGAAATGAGAAAGTGAGAAAGCACAAGCGAGCAAGGGAGCAGGAAGGAGAGAAAATGTGTGCGCGTGAGCAAGTAGAGAGAAAGAGAGAGAGAGGAAGAGAGAGAGAGAGAGATTAGGAGAGGGGAAGAGAGGAAGAGAGGGAGTTTCTAGCCATGCCGCCAAACCGAAAGTTGTCTATTATGCATATATCTATATATATATAAATATTTACCCTATATAAGCTGTACAATTCGTACTACTTAACCGAATATGCATACACTATATTGCCGCTAAGCTGCTAACAACATTTCTATATGAACTTTTTTCTTGATTTGTTATTGTATATTTGATGCTGTTTAATACGTTTTTTTTTTTTGTTCATTTTTGCTATAACCATATATATTAATGTATAATCCCAACTGCTAAGTTGAAAGAAAGCAAAACAAAAAGTAATAATTATAATGATATCGCATTGCCCTTGTACATACCCATAATATAAATATATATATATAACGCTTTATATATATATATAGTTATTAAGAATATCCAACTTATGTGTAACTGTATGGAAACCTATGCTCTAAATGTGCTCGTATATATATATACTATATGCCTGTATTCATTGCTATCGCACCCGGCCACCGCGCCCCGCCCCGCCCCGGCGTGCCCCCGTCTATACCCTTATGTTGCGCCCAAAAAGTTGTCTAAGAAGCATAAATGAAATCGTTCTCCGTTTGCCTGTGTTTAGATCTTAAGCCTATATTTGTAAGTGATATTGTTTTTGTTTCAGTTTCTTTTTTTCTTGCTCTAAAAGTCTCAAAAATGTTTGTTAAGAACAAAAACAAAAACTTACCCAAAAAAAAAGCAAAACATGTTCAAACCAAAATTCAAATGAGTTGAAACATAAAATTATTTATAACCCACGCAACAAATAACACGAAAAGACGCAAATGTAAACAAATAATGACAATTCGGAAAGCACCGAATATGCAAATACCCTTGCTGGCTACGACTAGTTTGTTAAATGTTAAACAATTTGGTGTACGATCTGAACACAATTTATTATTAAATAGCAACAAAATAATTGTACCATGTTTTCGTTTTAAGCCTGAACCTATATTCACATTAAAGTCAAACGATTTTGTTTAAGCCTAATTATTCGATATATGCCCCATAAAAAGCAGCCGAAACTGTAAAACGCACAACAATATAAAACTAAGCGAAATCTGTTAAACAAACTGCCGGACTTTTTGCCGGACTGTTTGGTACTCGTCCGATTTGGTCTTAAAATAGGTTGCAAATTTCTTTATTCAAGCGTTTGTTTAGGATATGGCAAAAAAAAGAAAACCTATCCTTGCCATAACCAAGTGTTAACTCGAGATGCTTTTTGTTAGCTTTAGGATTTGTTTGGAGCGCATGGATACAGCCAAATGTTCTTTGCTCTCCAAACTCAACTGTCCTGTCCAGCAAGCGTATTTAAGGCAACAACAAAATATTGAAAAACGCATAAATAACAAACAATGTTCAGTCAATAGTTGTAAAAGTTAAGAGTTTGTGAGGCTGCCCCCTTTGGACCTAAAAGCAGAATTGAACGAAAAACACGTTTTGTACATAGCACTTGCATATGCGTCTATGCCCATATGGAATCACACACTTATATTACACACACCTATATATATATATATATATATGCATACATACATATATATATTTGGTCGCTTTAATGTTATATTTGTCCCTATCGAAGCAACAATTGACTCAGTCGAACCGGATTTGAGTTCTGAACAAAAACAAAAATATTGATAAAAACCAAAAAAAGAAAAAAAACAAAAAAAAAACACGAAACGAAAGCAAATAAATTGAAAAGTGAAAATGTAACTGCAACAACTATGCATTTTCCCCGCAGCCACAGCCGCTCGCCCCTTTGCCCCCTTGCCCCCGTGCCCCTTGCCCCTTGCCACGACTTGTTAGCAAACTTCCCGTGTGTGCACAACGTGCAAGCTGCTAATTGGTAATTTTCTTTATTCGGAACTATCAACTTGGAGTGTGTACACACCGTAAACAGCCGTGGCGAGCATCTACGATTTGTGCTCACACTTTTTTTTTTGGATAGAGTATCCAGCAGTTCGTATGCGTGCTCAAGCTGATACTGATTGAATGCGCTCGTGGCTCGTTGTCTTAAATTAATCTGGTTTCGATATGGATTTGAATTTGTTCGTAAATGAACTCATAAATAATATGAGAAAATGTTGTGTATTTAAGCATATCGATTCTTGACCCGGACGACGAAGCTGAGTCAATCTCGCCGGGTTCCTTTGTCAGTACGTTTCGAAAACTTCAAAAGCTGGACCCTTAAGATTTCTATTATATGTTTTTCTATAAGCGAAACGAGTTTATTATATACATATATACCCCATATATCCTTCTATTTGCATAATATCGATAAGTATCGATTTTGGGAGTTGCTTTTTTGAAGCCTAACTCGAGGATTTTGAAAGCAAGATACATCAAAATTGGTTTGTATGTTCCTGCATGACATAAACAGCCCTTTCTGCGCACAAGATTGGGAAAATATCATTCTAAATATCAATCAATCATCATTTAACAATGAAGCCTGGCGCTTTGGGATGTACGCTCTATCGTATGCCATATTAAAGTCCTGAAAATTTCATTAAGATCGGACCATAAGCACCGAAGTTATTCAGGAACGCATTTCTCTGCCAAAGGCCCGTCAGCTTAGCGTCGGGTGCAGGATATCTCCTGGTCGAGCACTCCCGACTAAAGCACTCCCACTTGTGTTTACTTCACAACTTTCTTTGATTACAGGCAGGCCTCAGGTCTAGAAATTTTGACTGAAGGAACTGAACTTTTGGGCGGGACTAGAATAGAAGGCTGTGCCGGAACAGCCAAATGGGTTTCTTTTTAATAATACTCCAATATTTAAGAAAAGAAAGGGTATAGCGACATTCTAAGTGTGAGCAAGCAAACTTTTGTCTTAAAAACTTGGGATTTAGTGGAATAAGTGGAAATTGGTTGAACTTTGAGATTAAAGATTTTAGAACAATTTTTGTGTTTATCAGCAGATTTGATAGGTTAGGTCAAGACTTTGATATGCAAGAGGTTTTTTTTCGGGAATTATTTAAACATAATAAAGCGATATATTCAACCTAATTCACGCATGGAAACAGATGTAAAAAATAATTGAATATATAAAGTGTAAAAAGAAAATAGAAATATGTCTTATAGATACACAAAACTGTTTTTGGTTTAGTTCTGAAAAAACTTCAGTAGGTTTTTATCTCGTATCCTTGAAAAATACTCACAAATTTCCTTTGATCTTTAGTATATACCCAGATATAGTAAAAACCTACATACCTTGATTTTGGCAACTTAGTTGGCAAACAATTCGAATCCCCAAAGTTGTGTTAAGCCTTAAAATAACCTGGAATTCATATTTTTTGTGCAGTATTTTGTAATTTTTTCAATAAATACTTAAATCGGAACTATATGCAAAGTAGAATCTTCCAAACATTGTGGGGTTTAAAAAATCGGGAAGTGTTTTTGCTCTTGTATGCTTTTTTCATAGTTTTTTCTTTTTTATGATTAGAATATCGTTTTTATAAATATATAATTTATAATTAATATAGTTTTTAAGATACGTATCAAGTAAAAAATACCAATTTGTATAGCTTTAAAAATTGTTTAGAGCTTGCTTTTTGAAAGCTTTTAATGGGCACTGAGCTTTTGTAAAATGTTTACCGAGAAAAATATACCAAGTTCTTAAACCTCGAACCTTTTTAAGCCTTTAGCATACTTAAGAAATCTTTTTACTTCTATTTGAATTCGTTTGAAGTATAAATCAACTTAAAGCTCCCAAGACTTATATAGCTTTCCAGCTAAGTTAAGTTAAGCTTTTGTTAGGATCATTCACATTTCAGAATAGGTTTATATCAAATCTTTTTACCAACAGCTTTTGAAGCTTTTATCCCTATTTAAAAGCTTGCATGCGGTTAGCTTCAAGTAAAAGCTCCTGGTGGTAAAGCTTTATTAGCTTTGGCTTGCAATTCAAATCCTTGCAAGTGTGGAATAGCTAATGAAGCCGCCCAAGACAACTTCTTGATTAGGGTATATGCAAGGAGTGTGTGAGTATGCAACTGGCTCAAAGAACAAACGGTTGTAGAACTTTGTATTTATTTGTGTTGGGTTTTTGTGATTGTTATTTTTTTATTTTTCTTTTTTTGGCGCAATGCAATATTTGTTTTGGCAGCTTTATGAATAACAAAAAAAAAAAAAAAAAACAGGTAATAACCAAAGTTACGAACTCTCGGAAAGCGAACAACAACAAATAGAGCTAAGGAATTTTTTGTTATTGTTGTTAGTAGCAGATGCCATTAGCAGCGGAAGCTGCAGCTTGACAAAGAGAATAACGAAAAAAAAACGGAAAAAACGGAAAAAAAAGCTCACAGGCTGCAGTCGCAGTCGCTGTCGGCGTCGCAGTCGCCGCGACGCGGGCAACAGGTTCAACCCCTAAAAACAAAAGCTGCGGCTTGTGCGCGTGTGCTTTTTGGCGTGCTGCTCAAAGCTGAAAGCTGTTTCGCGAGGATGCCAGCAAGAGAAGCGCCGCCGACGCCGCAGTCGACGTCAACGTCAACGTTATTCAGCGCGCAGACGTCGCTGCCTGGTCCGGCAGCATTTTGGCCAAAAAGTTTTCAGTGCGCTGTTGTCGCTGCGGTTGGCGCGTCGCTAAAAACAATTCTCTTGCCCACTGTGCAACGTGTTCTCGCAGCCGTTGTTGTTGTTGTTGTCGTTATTTTTGTTGTTGTTGTTGTCGTGCATTTTGGTAACTGTTCAAAACAAATTAGCTGGGTCCTGCGCGCGTGTGTCCCTGTGTGTGTCCCTGTGTGTGTGCGTGTGTGTCTGTGTGCAATCAGCCTATGCGGCATCGCGGCGAACGTCAGCAACATGACCTAATTTTCAAAGGCGTCCGCCTCAGCCTTTAGCCAGGACAACAGCCCACAAAAAGAAGTTAATCACAAGAAAAAACAGTCCAAAAAATATATTGATATATATCAATATATACATATATACATATATATAGCGTAGACAACTGGCCACTTGGCGCTTGGCTGGCTTCCGCCCTGCGCGCTATTTGGCTGCCCGTTTTCAATTAGCCATCGCCCCTTGCCGCTGGCCGCTGCCCTCTGCTCTCGCCGCACAGCTGGAGCATGGAGCTGGCCTGCTATGTGGCGCTCGGCTGCCTGCTGGCGCTGGTCCTGCTCTACGGCCTGCTGGAGCTGCACTATTTCCTGCGCATGTGCCTCTGCGTGCTGCTGGCGCGCTTCGTCAAGCGACGCTGCCACATCCTGGAGACGACCACCGTGAACGGTAGGTTTGCACGCCTTGATTTACCCCCCCACCCTTCATCCTTCACCCTTCCTCTTTTGTGGCCAGGTCTCTGTCTGACCAACGATGTGGACACGCTGCTCTACCATATGAACAATGCGCGCTATTTCCGGGAGCTGGACTTTGCCCGCGTCGACTTCTACGAGCGCACCAAGCTGTATCGCACCATAACCAGGCTGGGCGGATCGGTGTTCCAGGGCGCGGCCACCATACGGTATCGCCGCTTCATACGGCCCTTTCATCGCTTCAAGATCATCTCCAGGGTGCGTACAGCAGGTGTCGGGGATTGGGAGTGGGAGCATTAACTAATTGGAGCTCAATTGCAGATCATCTACTGGGACGAGCAGTCGCTGTTCATGGAGCATCGCTTTGTGCGTCCCTCGGATCAGTTTATCCACTGCATTGTCATCTGCCGGCAGCGGGTCATAGACGTCTCCATGGACAGCGTGATGGCCGAGCTGCTGCCCAAGACGGCGGCGACGCCGCTGCAGGCGTCTCGGCACACGCTCAGCTCGACGGCCAGCCTGCAGCCGGTGGGCATGGCCCAGGCGATGCAGCTGCCGCAGACCACGCTCGAGGCGGCCCAGGCCGAGAACGGACATGTCGCCACCACAGTCGCAACGTCCACGACGACGCAGACGCAGACGTCGACGGCGGCGGCGGCGGCGGCGGCGGCGGCGGCGTACAGTGTCAAGCTGAAGCCGCCGCTGCCGCCGGAGCTGTGCAAGTGGATCGAGTACAACGACATGTCCAGCAAGAATCTGCGTAGCGGCTGCTGACCGAGTGCATCCCAGCCCGCAATTCAACTCAACTCAACTCATTCGCAATGGACTCCGCGGTACTCGCGCTCGGCATTCCGTTTCCGCTTAAACATTTGTTAACTTCTTCTTCTACTTTTTTTTTTTTTAATAGTTTTTTATGTGCGTGTTTTATTGTGAACTGTGCAAGTGTTGACGAGTGTGCATTAACCCTAGCCTTAAGTCGGTCTGAATCTGAATCTGAATCTGTCTGGCCTAGCCATAAGTGCACCCTAGCCGAATCAATGTAATCTCAGCATCCACAGCTAATAACCCATAATTACTTAATGTGTGTGAGTGTGTCAGTGTGTGTGTGTGCGCTAGTCTAGTAAAAATGTGCTTAGATCTACCAACTTGTAAAATTGCGCGTTTCTCTGCTTCAATTTGGGGGCTCAGCACGATTCATATGCGCCCGAGCAGGGACTCGACTGTGGCGGGCGTTGCCACTCTAGAATGCAGTGTTGGAAAGTGCAAGATTAGTAAATGCGTTCACGGATGTACTTTAACAGCAGGGATATGCAAGCGCAGTGTTGGAAAACGCAAGAGCCTCAGTTGGAGCTGGCATGTAGCACGTTTCTCTGGCTTCAACAACTGGAGCAGGCACTCGCAGTCCTGGTTGTTGCCGATTCAAAATCCAGTGCTGCAAAGTGCAAAGTTAGCTGCACCTGGTGCTGAGGCAGGTAGAAAAGAAAGTGCAGTGTTGTAAAGTGTGTGCTTCTAGAACTATTATAGCTGTGACTGCGCTTGTGAAACGTGACTAGGATCATCTGGTTTGAGTGCATTTAATTTTCTAGCAATTATAAAGCAACAACGACGACGTTACGCCCGTTTACTAATTAAACGCCTAGTCATACTTATTAGTTAAGCGATAAGGAAGTGAAAAGCTAGCCAAATACGAGACTTTTCGGTTCAACCTAAAATTCCCATAGATCAGCTAGCCTTATTTGCTTATTTCGCTGACCTTAGACCAATTGCAGCTATTATTATGCACATATACTGTGTAGATGTAGATGTTCATATTGAAACTCGTCGGAAGAGCGCAGTGTGAGAAAGTGCGAAGTAAACAAGTTGTTTCCACCAGACGCAAGGCTGAGCTTGGCAACTGTCAACAATGCAAACAAACTGTAAATGGTCAGGCTAACAGTTCACGATGACGCTGGCACTTCCAAAACAATGGACAGCACTGCTTGAAATGAATTTGTCGCTTTTTTCTTAAGTGTTAAATGCCAATCGTTGACGATTTGCATGCGCGTCATGAGCCTCAAGTGCTGGCAAACAGTGGAAACGGTTTAGAACAGCGGTAAATCGATTAAATTCAAGTTCAAGTGCAAGTGCTCGCAAAGGTAGGCATGCCAAGAGAGAGAGAGAGAGAGAGAGCGCGAAGAGAGCAAGCGATGCGTGAGCAAAACTGAATGTGCTCTTCAGATACTCTTTCCACTCGATTGTTATTTATTTATTGCAAATATTCAGCTTGGTATCTTATATAAAAAGTTTAACATTATTTTATTTTCTTCGTATGAATATTTATTATCTTATCATTGATTTGCTAATCGATTTTTTTTTTTACATTTCTTAATACAAGCTGCGTGTGTTTTTAACAGGTAGCAGGGACAATTTGGATTTAGTCCTTATCTATACTATGTATTAAGTTTTTGGCAATATTGCAGAGAAATCTTTATTTTAAAATTTATTACATATTTTTATTGGCTCGTTTAAACATGTTTCTTCTTATTTAAATAATTGATGAACATAATTTTACACATATCTTTCTCTTGTGTTTGGTTACCTTTTACAATAATTTTCACTCAACATTTCTTCTTTTTTTTGTTTTTTTTTTATATCCTAATATAAAAAACTATGCTGCATTAAATTAAGCACTTATAAGCGCACGGCCATCGCACCTAATGCGCGTAATATATGCAAGCTGAAGTACATTGTGGGGGACTCGACTCGCAAGAACTTGACCGTTTATAATTAGACGTTGAACTTGAGACGCCTGCGTTTGGCTTGGTTAGGCCTGAACTTTAAGCCAAGCTCTCTCTCGCTCTCTCTCTCTCTCTCTCTCTCTCTTACTTGCTGACTTCAGCTCTCCCGCTGCGATTGGTCAACTTTCGTTTGGCTTGCAGCTGATTTTGCCAGTTCTGACAAATGTAGCTGCATTATATGTTGAAAATAGCTAAAAATAGCCGAATTCGCTTGCTGAGTACAAGTTGACTCAACATAATTAACATTACTGGCCAGATTACAAATGTTGCAAGAACAGTGACTAAGTTTTGAATATTATTCGATAGTTATAAGCAACGGCTAGAAATGCCGGCAACTGCGAATCTCTACAGCTTACGGCAGTTGATCGCCGTAAAAAAGCCAAGTGCAGCTAGAAAACAGCTGCGCTGCCAACACTGGCGTCGCGTCGGCCAGCCGCTTGGCACTTGAGTCAGCTTTTGCTTGGTATCTTTCCTAACAGTTGCCTTCGGTCGCTTGTCGCTGGCAGTTGATCGTCTGCATTGCCCGTCGTTGCCCAATCGCTGATAAATATTATCGACGTCGCAACGTTATCGCATTTTGGGGTGTTGCCGTATGTAAATCGAGTGTCTACTGTAAGTACAAGAAGCTGGCAGGATATCGATATACATATATTTTGTGCATTTGCGCGGGTTCCATGCATCCTATTGGCGAAATAACGGATCAAAGTCTCGCGCATTAGCTGAACTAACTTTCGCCACTAACGGGTCTTTTTTTTGGTATTTTTTTGGTAATTATGTATTTTCTCTGGCAACCTTTTGCAGACTAGAGCTTGCCGTCGCCATGTCGCTGCTGGTTGTGCTGTTGATTTTGTACATCATCTGGGATGTTAACTATTTTATACGCTGCGTTTGCACGGTGCTCGCCGGTCGGCTGTTCCAGGGCAAGCGCAAGGTGACAGATACGACAACCATTTATGGGCTGTGCACCACGCAGGATGTGGACATCTTTTTGCGGCACATGAACAATGCGCGCTATTTGCGCGAACTGGACTTTGCCCGCTTCCATTTCTATGGGCTGACCAATCTCTATGAGCTGGTGCGTCAGCGCGGCGGCGGCGCCGTGCAGGGCGCCAGCAGCGTACGGTATCGCCGCACCATACCCATATTCCATCCGTACAAGATCACGACAAAGCTGGTCTGGTGGGACGACAAGGCCATCTATTTGGAGCAACAGTTTATCACACTGGCCGATGGCTTTGTGCGCGCCGTTGCCCTCTCCAAGCAGTGCATCACCAATTGCAATGTCAGCGATGTGCTCAAGACGTATCCGGAGGCGGCCAAGCGGCCGGAGATGCCGGACGATTTGAAGCTCTGGCTGGAGGCCATCGAGGTGTCCAGCCAAAAGTTGCGCAAAGACAAATGAGACCCAGAAAATGACTCGTTGGCGTCTCTGCTCAAGCGCAACTCGCTCTCACTCTCTCCCTCTCCCCCCTCTCTCTCTCCCTCTCTCTCTCTATCACTCTCTCTCTCTCTCTTTCTCACGTCTTTCATCATATCGCTCTTTACTTTAGTTTCTTTGCTTCCATTTTTCTTTGACTGTTTTTTTTTTTTCATTTGCATAAATAAAGAAATTTTTTGTATGAGGCTAAGAAATGGGAATTTTTACTGCAACAATAGCGTAACTTCATCTCACGTTACGTAACGGCATTACGTCACTTAACCGAACTACGCACAGCAGCTGTGCTGTTCCTTGTTCTAAATGCATTGCCCAACACACAACATTCTATGATACGCGACGTAATAGTGATACGTTACGAGTTGTGTGTTGCGTTACCGTAATTTTGTGCGTACCGTTACCGTAAGCTCACGCACATGTGCGCCCAGCTGTTTGGTAAGCTTTGAAGCTCCAACGCTTTTTGGCACAAATGCAACTTGATGCGCCCAATAAATAAATAAATATTGGCTAAAAATAAAATACCTAATGGCTTTTGCGTTATTTTTACGAAAGTGACTCGATTGTTAGGTTATGTAGCAGCTAATAAGCGCAGCTTTCACTTACATCATTAAATCAATGTTTAAAATGTTTCCAAAAATAAACAATAATTATTATGACATAGGTTTGATGCCCTGTGTATTGGGAAATGCTTAAAAGAGGCTACCTATCTTAACTTTATTGTGCATAGATATTTATTGTGTATTGTATTATTGCGTTAAAGCACAATAATTTTAAAGGAATCACTTAGTATTGTAGCAGAATTTTGTACAGAATGCAAAAGAGAGTACATATACACCACATATGTTGCTATTTTTGAATACAGGGTATGCTCAAGTCGGCTACTTTTCGTTTAACGAGTTTAATTAATGCCAAAGCTAATACGTTTTTTTAATTGGTTTGCTTAATAAATCGAATGCATGCATTGCACACATCGCATTGCACAAGAACTTTAAGCTTAAGTCAAACAAAGCTTTAAGCTTTTGCAGCTAGTTAAAGCTTTCAGCTTCTACAACAGAAGTTACGCCGCAATTTCGAATAGTCAAAGCAACGTATAAAAAAATATAAACGCAACTTTTCTCGCTCCATTTTCATAAATATAATCTTAATTTAAGTGCAAAACTTTATAACAATATAAAATAAATTGACTGAGTAAAAAATTCACCTTATTTTGCATAGTTTCCTGCATAATATAAATACAAAATATTCTTTTCGTATTTTATTTTGTTTAATAAGTTCTTTTAAAGCTTTTGTTATGTTAAAATAGGTATCTCATGTTTTTTATACAGAAGCTCTCTACAGGGTATCTTCTAGGCGAATATTTGCCGCTTTTCAATGCTCTTGCTTAGAAGAAATCTCTTAAATTATATGTTATGCTTTAGCTTTGATACCACTTGGCATGTGGCTGCACTACACGCACCTGCACCCTTTGAAATTGGGTAAGAAGGGTATAAGGGCTTCGTGCAACTATATGTAACAGGCAGAAGAAAGCATCTGCGAATCTATAAAGCTAACATATATTTTTGATCAGCATCAACAGTCGAGTTGATCTCAGACTAGACAATTGGGATTTGTAATATATATTCCCTATACAGAGAACGAGCTAGTCATTTCCTATATATACTCTCATTTTCATATAATCGATAAATATCAACTTTGAAACTTGGGTTTTTAAGCGAACCTCGGGGATTCCAAGAGCTAGATGCATCAAACTTGGTATGCAGTTCCTCCTGTAGCATACAGAGCTTAAGAATATTTCACCCGAACTCTTCACCTATATTGTAGAAAACCTATAAGATTGGGTATATACCAACTTTTGCACGCCATATGTAAGCCCAAGAATCTTGTGCTTTGGTATATACCAACTTTGGCATGACATCATTAGATCCTAAAAATGTCATAAAGATCGGACAATAAAGACCGAAGTTATTCACGTATGCAGTTCCCATAGTCTGGGGCAGGGGAGAGAAGAAGCAGAGTCGTGAGTGTGTGAGAATGTGTTTGTGTGGGTAAGTTTAGAAGCAAGCGAGCATGTTTGGGTATCGCCTAGTTAGGGTATCTTCAAGTCGTAGCCACCCGATCGGTCTACTCTTGTTTTCTGCTAATTTATGCACGTTGTTCACAGAGCGTATGCGCGATATTTCTTTTATAGCTTCTTAATTTGTGCAGCGCCTGAAATGGGCCATAAAATCGGCGAGCATTTTGTAGAATTCTGTTGTTTAGGCCTTTGCTTATTTGTTGGCTCTTTCTTTTTTCTCCGCTCTTTGTTTTCTGTTTTCGTAGTAAGTATTTTGAAATGTGGATCAAAACGTGACACTGAAATCTAAACATTAATCTCATTCATAAGTATGCGGGCCGTGCGTTCGCATAAAGAGACAGAAGAGAGAGCGAGAGAGAGCGAGAGAGGGAGAGCGAGGGAGAGCGAGGGAGACCGAGAGACTGGAGAGTGTAGAGTGTAGAATGTGATTGCAATAGCGCGCCCCGCCAAAGGCCCCCTTTGCCCGACAGCATGTTGCCGCAGCAGCTGCATGCAGACAACGGCAATAACAAGAACAACAACAGCAACAACAACAACAGCAACAACAGCAATTTCGCTGCTCGTTGTTGTCGCTCGTGTGCGCCAGCTTCGGCTCGGGATTTGCGACTATTTTTAACGGCAACCGCGGAGAATTTTCAGTTTTCAGTTTATTTTGAACAGCCGCTGCGAGCGCATAGAACAGCAGCAGCAGCAGCAGCAGCAGCACGCGACGAGCTGCAGCAACCAGCAGTAAAAAATAGCCGAGAAAACACTTTCAAAATAAAACAACGCAACGAACTAAAAAACCAAAATTTTAAAAAAAATTACACGAAAATCGGCTTCTTTTTTTTTGTTACTGTGCTGTAAAACGGCAACAAGCGACACAGTGTTGTAAATTGTCGAAAGAAACAAATATTTAAAGCTGTAAAATTTTACAAATATTTACAAATTGTTATTTTTGTTTGTTTTTGTGCGCGCGTGTGCTGAGTGTTTTTTTTTTTTTTCTAGGGCCAAAGCCAAAAGTGTTTCCATTATCGGGCATCGGAGCATTATAATAAAGTAAATATATATATATATACTATATATACTGCATATATCTGAAGAAAGACAACGTTCATAAAGCATGCGCCTATATATATAAAGTATTTACCTACGCCCAGCTTCAAGCTGTTTATTATTATTATTATTTTTGATGAGCTTTAAGTTATTCATTCGATCCATAGACGCTCGCCAGACCTATGCATGGGGCTGGGGCGAGGGGAGGGCGGGCGCAGGGCGTCTATTATGCACAACAATAACAAAATCGCAGCTAGCGCAGTTTATTGACAGCAACAACAACGACAGCAACAACAACGACAGGAACAACAACAGCAACAGTTGCCGCCGCACAAAACCCGATTCGAACAACTCGAAGTAATTTGCAACTGAAAAGAAATGCCGCAAAAGGGGTAGGGGAAATGAGCTGGAGGGGGGGTCTGAAAACAAACTCAAAGCCGGATAGATGCATAGATTGGCCCCTTTAACTGAATGCCCCGCTTCAAGTGTCCCGCAACCCTCCCCCTGCTAAAGACACTCGGCGCAAAAAGAGAAAACTTTTCGTAAACGCGACACTTTGTACGGCAACAACAACAACAACAACAACGACAGCAGCAACAACTTTGGCGTCTGGTCAAGCGTCAGTGAAAATGCTGCAAAATGTTGTCTTTGGGCCAACAGTTGTCTGGCCATGAAAATGTACAGCAGCGGCATTTGCAACAGCAACATAGATTACCTTTCTCCCCTGTTCCCAGCAGCAGCAGCAGCAGCAGCTGTTGGTATTACATTGGCAATCCAAGCAGCAACAGAAACAATATTTACAATAGTTGCCACAGCAATTGTCTTCGAGCAAAGAACTCCCTGCTGCCCCTTTTCACAGCAGCAACATAGGCAGTAAAAGGTACGAGCACTTCAGCAACATTTACACCAGCAACATAAGCCGCAACACCAGCAGCAATTGCCAGAGTCTCGCACGCCGAAGCACTCTCTGCTCATCCTTTCACAGCAGCAACATGTCTAATAAAAAGACACAATAACAGCAGCTATATTTGATGTAGATACAACAGCAACAATTGCTTTAACAGCAACAGTCTTAGTCCTGCTATCAACTGCCTGCTTCCCCTTGCACAGCAGCAACATAAGCAGTAAAAGCTACAATCACAGCGGCAATATATGCAATAGATACAGCATCAACAGCAACATCAACACCAGCAGCAATTGTCTTAATCTTGCGCTCCCAAGCACTGTCTGCTCTGTCAATTAAAGGTACAAGCAGCAACATTTACAATAGATGCAGCATCAACAGCAACAGCAGCAGCAATTGTGTTAGTTTCGCGCTTCCAAGCGTTCTGTACTCCCTTCTTCACAGCAGCAACATAGCCAATAAAAAACACAAGCACAGCAGCAATATTTACAATAGATACAGCATCAATAGTTGCTCTTGCAGCAACATCAATAGCTCCGCTCACAAGAACTTGCTTCGCATGCGTTCGCAGCTGCATAAACAGCAGCAACATAAGCAATAAAAGGAACTTCACACAGCAGCAATATTTGCAATAATTGCAGCAGCAATAGCAACATCATCTTTCAACAAGTGTCTGCTACTCTTCCTGCTACATCAGCAATGTGAACAATAGAGGCAATAGAAACTGCAGCAACACGGACTCATACTCCGGTTTAGCACACACAAATATCCTGGGAATTTTGCAAGAGCAACAACAGCAACAATAGCAGCAACATATGCAATTGCAGCAACAGCAGCCACTATTCTTTTTAACCCCTTCCTACCATACAGTCCCTTTTCACCTCCTTTGCTTCTTTACAACAGCAACATTAGCATTAGATAACACAAAATCGAAGCAACAGCAGCAACTGTTCTTCTTACTTGCCCCCTATCTCACAGTCCCTTTCCACCTCCTTTGCCTCTTTGCAACAGCAACATGCAAAGCAATATTGACAACATCAGCAACACTCTTCTTACCACGCCTCAGCTATACACACCCTTTGCCTATTTACAACAGCAACATTACCAACAGCAGCAACATTTGCAATGGAAGCAACAGCAGCCGCAACAAGCACAACAACAGCAACATTTGCTAATGCCTGACACCACGCTCTACCCACTAGCTCCTCGGTTATGAATTTTTGCAACAGCAACACCAGCATTTCCCAAGAGCAACACCTGCAACAGCAGCAACATGAGCAATAGTTTCAGCAGCAGCAGCAACAGCAAGATCAGATCATCTCGGACTGGCAGCTGGCACAGGCCACATCTGTATGTCAGCTCCCCTCACCCCTTACCCCTCACCCCTCCCCTCCCCACCATTCCCTTGTCTCGGGCAGATGTCTAGCTAACCCTTTGCTAGCTTCAGCTGCTTAGACCTATGAACTGGGCAGAGGTATTTGGGCAAATGGGCAATTTCCCAATGTGCACATAAATCACTCTCGCACATCCGCACACACACACACACACACGCACACACAGCCAGCTAGTGTTATTTGAAGTGGGCAGCGGCTGTGGGCGTGGCACGGCGCACAAGTAAATCGCAAATTTCCAGCGCCAAATGGCATTAAGTCCGTCGCGTTATTGAGTTAAATTGGAAAATAAGCAAGCGACAGTTACAGTTGTTGTTGTTGCTGCTGTTGTTGTTGCTGCTGTTGTTTGTTTGTTCGCACTTGGGCTCTGTCCACAGCAGCTCTAGGCCCCGGGCAGGCCGCGCATTATTTGCAACTATTTCATTATTATTTTAGTTGCGCTTGCGGCAGCAGCAACAACTGCAAAGACAACAGCAGCAACAGCAGCAACAGCAGCAACAACAGCAACAACAGCAACAACAGCAACAACAGCAACAACAACATCATCATCATTATTATTATTATTATGATCATTATCAGCATCAGGGTTGGGCTTATCATCGCAGCTTCCACTTGTTGCTGTTGCTCTTGTTGCATGCAACACTCTTGCCCAACACTTGTTGCAACTTCTTCCAGTCTGCAATTGTTGGCGCGTGCTCACTAATTTGCCCACCCTGCCCCCGCCACGCCCTTGTCTGACTTCCTCTCTATATCTTTCTTGACTATTCTATACGTAGCTCAACTTTGGATATTCTTTCAACCGCTTGGAAATCCATCAAAATAGTTGCCAGTAAATATGTCAAGAGGTTCTCCAAGTGAACGTACCCGTTCGTAGACATCAGACTTAACAATAGATTTTCGTATTTACATATGCCAAAATACATATTTTCTCGTGTATGCACATAAATCGCACAAGAAATTACAACGACAACCTGTTGAATGCCGCCGTCGTGTTCACAGCATATTCACAATTTACATATTTCCAGCTTGTCTTTCACATGCAAAAGCCGCATCTGTCGTGGCATACATGTGTTGCATGCGAGTTTGACAGACGTGGAAATCAAATTAAAATTCGCCGTCGTCGAGCTGGGAAGTTAGTTTATCCAATAGGAAATCGCATCAATTTAAGACACCAATTAAAAGGCGCCCGAGCAGGGACTCGACTTGAATAAAGTCAGATAAATCGTTTTATTTGTTATTTAATTTAATTCTTGCTTGCTTAAAGTTAGACAGTTTCGACTTTAAGGTTACGCCCTACGCCTTAATAGATGATTAACCCAACATAATGTTAAATTTGTATGGCGCCCGAGCAGGGACGTTACGAAAATTCTTGTTAGATGTACATATAAGATACACGTGGCTATGTAGATAGACAGATAGATAGATATAACATTGCTTTAACTTTAACATTTAGATGTGGTATCGCGCGAAATTTACCAGGCGCCCGAGCAGGGACGCGCATTTTCTATATTTGTATATCCATGTAGAGGGCTTTACAATATTGTCACGAAATATGTAACGCATAAAAGGAGACTTCTCCGTCCCTTAAAAGTATATATATCTTCGATCAACATCCGGCCATGTCCCTCTGTCCGTTCGTCTGTCTCTTTGTCCGTCTGCCTGTTTTTATGCGAATTTGTCGCTCAGTTCATGAACTATCGTCTTGAAATTTTACATATGTCCTTCTTTATGTCGGAAACAGCCGGATCTGACCATTACATTATATAGTTATCATAGGAATCATCGGTCCAAAAGTACGTTCTTATGGGAATCCTATTTTGGGTATCAAGTTATCTTAACTAAACCTAGAATTGACTTTCTAAACTACGCTGCTTATATGTGAGCCAAATCGTATCAATATATATATCTGTATAGGAAGAATTGGTCGATAAATGAGTTTTCGTATGGCAAAATATTCTGCTATCCGAGATATTTTCATCAAACGAGCTTTACTTTTTTGAATATCTGGGTATAAGGGTATATAAGGGTATTAAATCATCGGCGTGCCGATTATATATGTCTACATTCTCGTAAATTTATTTAACATGTAAGCGACATA
This sequence comes from Drosophila littoralis, assembly GCA_018903485.1. Lineage (NCBI taxonomy): Eukaryota > Metazoa > Arthropoda > Insecta > Diptera > Drosophilidae > Drosophila > Drosophila littoralis. The sequence goes on from JAEIGF010000591.1 coordinate 5,749,222, forward strand.
TTGCTAAACTACATAAACCTTGAGCTTAAAGTGCTTCTTATCGCTCTGGCAGACATTTGTTTTGCCCATGCACGACATTTACCAGGCGCCCGAGCAGGGACATTGAAAATATTTCTCATTCGATGTATTAGACATGTGTAGCTATATAGATGTGCTTTATGGAATTTGTTATCTTCAAATTAAATTGCTTGAACTTTAAGCCTTTGCTGTGGTTTCCCACAAACATTAGCTCGCATGTGCCAGATTTACCAGGCGCCCGAGCAGGGACATTGCACAAATTTCCTGTAAATGCAATAAATTAATATTAATTTATATTGATAGAGCAAATGTGTGCTAATGTCGCGCATATCCAATGCCAGCTGCAGGGTGTGCCAGAGTGCGGCAATTTAGTGCCTAACGTTTTTCCTTAGAATTTTGCGACTTTAACTTAGCCTCACGGTAAATCTAATGAAAGCTAAACAAGTCAATTGTATTTGGGGTCAACTGTGATTCGACTGACCTACGTCACATTTAAGGGTAAACTAGGCCGCCGGCCAGAGAAAACGCGCACGCAAATAGGCTTTCCAGATATAAGCATGTATTCACTTTCCCCCTCATCCCTCCCGCTCCCCGGCACGCTCCCCCGCACGTTCGTCGTGCGGCGGCCTGCTTGTAATTTGAGCCGCTGGAGAATTTCATAACAATTGTGTGTGTGTTGTTGTTGTTGTTGTTGCTATTCGCAAGTCGTAAATTTATTAAACTAAAAAACAAGAGCAAAAAAAAAAAAACAAACAAATATATACTGCTGTTGTGTATATGCAAGAGCTGCAGTTTTTTGCGGCTGGCCAATTGCTTAACATGAATGCAGATACAATGCGCCCCGCTGGCAGATACACTTATCCAGTTACATGGGGCCAAAGGAAATACAATAGAAAAAACTGAAACAAAAATAATTTGTTGAAATTTATGAATTTGAATTTGAATTTATTTATACACAGAACACACACTCGTTATGAGGTCGCCTTGTGTGTGTGTGATTTCCGAAAAAGCGCGCATTTAATAGATACAAATGTATCTAATGAATGCAGCGCAACGCGTCGCTTGCCTGTCGCCCCCCCCCTTCCCGCTCCCCTCTCTTTATTCTAAATCCCCATTAGGCCGTGATTTATGTATTTCTCTCTCTCTCTCTCACCGCTTCTCTCTTTGCAGCTAGCAGCTCCCAGAAGATGGGCAACGCCGGCTACTCTTGCATCCGCCGCACCTTTTGCTGGCTCAACATCATTTTGTGGGTGAGTTTTTCCAGCTGGCACCGCGAGCGCCGAGCTGGGCGGATACAACAACAACAATGGACGTCGGCAACAAAGTTCTCAGCCTCGTCTGCAGCGGAAACGGCAAAGTTGCCGCATTGTCTCGCCGCGCGTCAGTCTCGGGCTTTTGTTGTGCAACCTGGCAACGACAGGCGCATTCATTTGCAATCGTTTATCGATAATTGCCAGCAGATTTCGATAGCAGGCGATTGCGACTAATCGCAGTGCGTTTAGTGTTAATCGCTGAGCTGAGCTCAGACTTGCAAGCTTTAATATAGTATATATCACCTGGGAGGTATAAACTTAGACTACTTTTCACACCCCAAATAAACTACCTAAAATATGCCAGAAGCTAGCAGAATGGTATATATCTTGCTGGATATTGGATTTTTAGTATAAAGAGGCTAGAAATCTGTTAGAAATCACCTTAGAGGCCTATGTATCAAGCGGGTTTTAAGTCTAAAAGCTAGTAGAATATATAACCCGGCAGATATTGGACTTGGAGGTTTTAGTTTTAGGACTAAAAAGCTATCAGAATATATATATATATACATATATATCTGCTTGAATATGCACTTGGAGGCAAGACTAAAACCCATTTTTATTCTCTTAAAATCTTCTCTTTCAGTCTTTGAGACAAAAAAGTAACTTTAAGGCAAATTCGCAACTCCATATTTTTTATTATTTTTATTAAAATTAATACACTCATAATGAATTATAAATAATACTATTATTAATTACAACAAAAGTGCGCTAGTGTCCAGGCCTTCAGCTCCCTAACACTATATAATTCTTTGAGCACATATTCTTTACTTTATCATAATTACCCTGCAATTATTAAAGCTCTCATATGTACTCTTTGACTGGCTAAAGCGGTGAATATTTGGCTTGAGCTTTTATTACCAATCGACTTGGTAAGGAGCTCTCGGAAAATTGTAGCTAAAAACTAATGAAACGTGTTTGCCCGCCAGATAATTGGCCAAAAGCAGCAAATCTAAGAAATAACTACAATTTGCCGGAAAGCACTTGGTCCGCGCAATGCCGGGCAATAACAATTAAATTTGTTGCCAGCTTACCTCGCTTGTAATATTAAATAATATAGAGTTAAATGCTCACAAATTGCTCTTTGGTAAATTCGAGTAATAATGATTATCAATAATTGTTGGCGTTAAATCCAAAGCCAAACGATTTGCCCGATTGAAAGTCGATAAGAAAAAATAAACCGTTAAACGATAAGCGAGCGAACAATCGAGTTTGCGTTGACCAACACTAGCAGCTGGCAGCAGCTAGCAGGCAGCTTTTGTCTGCCCTCTCTCTCTCTCTCTCTCTCTATCTCTCTCTCAAACATTTGCTTTCTTGAACTATCAGAGCTTCTCGCAACTCTAACGATTATTGTTATCGATAAATTGTGTTTGACTTATTGCAACTTTGGCTCTCTGGCTGCCTCTCCCCCTCTCTTTCTCTCTCTCTCTCTCTCTCTCTCTCTCTCTCTCTAGGACTTGCTCTTCTGCACTCCTTGTGCTTCGCGCAACTCTAACGATTATTGTTATCGATAAATTGTGTTTGACTTTTTGCAGCTGTGCAGCTGCGCCTTCCTTGGAGCCGGCCTGTGGCTGCGCCTCAGCTACGAGGGCTACGCAACGTTGCTGCCACAGCACGCGGGATTGAGCGCGGACACGATCTTCATGTGCATCGGCGGCATCGGATTTGTGGTCAGCTTCTTTGGCTGCTGCGGCGCTTGGGTACAGTCCCGCTGTCTGCTGGTGCTGGTAAGTGCATTTATCCACATGGATAAATTTGCGCAGCTTATTAACATCGGTCTTTTGTCCTGCTCAGTACTTTATGCTGATCGTGATGCTGTTCATGAGCGAGTTCCTGGTGGGCTCCATTGCGTTCCTCTTTCGCGGCGGACTCGGACGCACGCTGGCCAACGAGCTGCGCTTCGGCATCGAGCGCCATTACAATGCCAGCGATCGGGGCTCGCTGGTGGCGCCATCTGTGGCTGCCATTTGGGACAGTGTGCAGCAGTCGGTAAGTTCTCTATTCATGCTCTGTTCACAATGTGAAAAACGGGCATATTGGCTGTGCGTTATTTCTACGTATGTGTTATTGAGGTAAACTTTGTAATATTCTCGTCGGTTATTTCATGTTAGATGCAGCATAATATATATAGAAAATATTGAGCTCAAGATTGATTAGGCTTAAATTAAAAGTGGGATTTTAAGCAATTATTAAGCTGATTCATGCTTAAATTAAGAATAAGCTTTTTAAAAAGATTAAGGCTAAGATTAACTCATATTTAAATTTAGAATAAGATAATTAAGCTCAGGATTGATTCAAGCATAAGTGAAGAGTAGGATTCATAAAAAAGATTGAGTTCAAGATTGATTCATGCTTAAATTAAGAATATTTGTAAGTTGAAGAACAAAAGGTTATGAATTTGCAGTTTTGCTCGGATTTATATATATAAAATAGATAATAGATAGATAGATAGATATCTATATAAAATAGATAAGACAGTATAAGATATATTCTAGGCACAGTTTGGAAGTCACAAATGAAGCATATTTTTTTGGAAACTGTTTTCATACTGTGCACAGAGTATGGCGCAGTCGGTTACAGCCGACTGCAAGGTTCTTGCTTGACTTAATTCTTCTTTGTTCCACTTTCTTCTTCTTGTTTTTTTTTTGGAACAGTTTGAATGCTGCGGCGTGTCGTCGTACGAGGATTGGTATGACATACAGTCGTGGAGCGGCAAGCGTTGGGTGCCGGACTCCTGCTGCCGCCAGCTGTACGATCAGAGGCAGCTGATCACCGAGGGCTCCGGGGATGGGGTGATGCGCGTGGATTGCGGCAGATCCGAGAATCCGACCTTGTGGTGGGACAAGGGCTGCGCCCATTCGCTGCAGGGCTGGTTCAATGGCCAGCTAAATGTGGTCGGCGCCATCGGACTGGGCATTGCGTTTGTCCAGCTCTTCGGGCTGATCACCTCGATGCTGTTGTTCTGCACGGTGAAGCACAAGAAGGTCGCCGACACGTACAAGTCGTACTCGCCCTCGATTGATCCGCAGACGCGCACCAGCAGCTGGGAGGATTGAACCCGTCTCTAGATAGATCCGATCCTCCGCAATACGGAGAATTTCTAAAGCAAGGCGCCGAGACACAGGCTATTGCATATATTCTTTCCCAGCCCCCCGCCCCCTCATTTTTTTAGTATTATTATTATTTTTTTTTTTTTCTTCTGCGAAATGTGCCAAAAATTAATTTAAATATCTTCTTCTATGTTTTGCTGAACTTTGTATTATTAGAAAAGTGCTAAGGCAAAAAATATGTGAAGAGAGGCGAAAATGTAAACTAAGCCCAAAGCTGAGTTCACACAAGTTTAGTATTTTTCTTGTTGCTTGTTTGTTTTCCTGCAGTATTTAGTGGTATTTTCCTGTGAAGTCAGCTTTGCGGGCTTCTAATCTATTAGTTAGCGGTATATCCATATTGTGATGTGCTCATCTAGTTTATAGATCTACATATATATAGATTATAGATCTACATATACATGAACATATATTTTTTGATGAATATCTAAATTTGGGCCAAAAAATACCAAGAGTCTGGTATTTTTCGGGCAATCGAGTGCGAAGAGCGCGCCTCTAGATAGACATCGAAAGCTATATATATACCATATCTAACCTGTATGCTATTGTACGGCAATAAGTATTGGAAGAAGACAAATGACAACAACAACTGCCCGCAATGCAATCAAAAATGAAATTAGCTAAACAAAAAAAAAAACAATATATACAGCATATATATATATATATATATATATATATACAAGCACATTCCTAAACAGAAATAATAATTACAAAAATTGTCTATAGGTTACAAAATAAATTAAACTATTTATTTAAATAAAAGTTATACAAAAAAAATACTAGAAAAAAAGATGAACAAAACTCCTTGATGCCAAGTTCTTTCATTGCCGTTGTGATTCTTGAAGCTTTTGAAATAATTTTAACTTATTTTTTTCTGTCTTTAGAGCCCCACGAGCTTGCCTCCAATAATGTCCAACTGTGCGGTGATGCCCTTTGAGACGCTGCGCGCCAGCTCCTTGGGTTTCTGTGTGGAAAGAAAATAAAAAGATGAGCATATTTGTACGGTTTGTGCTTATATATAAGTATATCTGGCCTTAAGGTGTAGGTAGAAGAGGGTTCAGGGTATCCCCTAGTCGGGAACCGCCGACTAGAGCCTCTGACTAGTTTGAATATGTAGGATGTCCTCTGGGCAGGTCAGATTTTACCTAAGTTTACTTATTCTCTTAACACCACACTCGATTAACAATAAAAACAAAAAAAAAGGTTGCTGGTTCAAACCCGTTTCGTTTGGAGTAAGCTTGCAGCCTTGTTGTGAAAGCCATCGAAGAAGCTGTTTTATGCTTAATTGAATATAAAAAATTGCTTTTGGCTACATTTGTAGCTGGGTTTATTCCAAGTGTTGCCTAAAATGCAAAGAAAATTGCAGTTTCAAACCCGTTTGGTTCAAAGAAAACTTGCTTCGTTGCCGAGAATACCATAAAGAGTGCTAATTTATTATGAAAAAAGAGAAGATAACGCGCTCTTGAAAAGCTTTATCTCACAGAAAACTCAACACTCAGTTCTTGGGATCGCAACGGCCTTGAAAATTATGGATGTCGAAATTCTGGAGCTCGGAGCTCTACACAAGCAATTTGATTCACTTGTGTTTCGAGTCTCAACAACTGAGCGTCTCACAAAGTAAAATCGAGAATTTTCATTATTTGCAAAAATTGAATAAAAGTTGGAAGAAACGAATCGTTCGTAAGGTAAAAAATTCGAATAAAAGAAAGCTTTCGTAAAACAAAAGTTCGATGAAAAAATGAATTTTCTCGATTCAATTCTTAATGCAATGGACGCGTCCCCCCAACACAGGTGAGCGGCAAATGTTGTGCGCGATTCAATTCTCAGCTCCTAACCACCGAAACACAGGTGAGCAGCAAAAGCAGCGCGAGTTCATGGAGCGCATGAAGAACAAACAGCGCGAGGAGCTGGCACGTTTCCGGAGCTATGTGCAGGAGCGCATAGGACGCTTTGCCAAGGACGAACGGACCAGCATAGAGTTACAGCCCTTTGACCGAATTCATCGAACCATCACACAGGAAGCGGCTGAATATGGCGATGAGCTTTGGTCGGGGCGAGGATATACGACAGTCTGTCGTCTACAAGAAAGAACATCCTCCTGACACTGTCGAACTGTTCGCCTGTCGCAAAGGTGAAGGCTGGAACAAGGAGATCGCCAGGCAATATTCGGAGCGACGCAAGGATCGATCCAAGCAGGAGCAGGACAAGAACGAGAAGCAAGCCTCAGCTGCTGTACCTTCTATTCCAGCTGATGCACTTCCCCCAGCAACTACTGCACCAGCTGCAACTGTTCCATCCCCTGCAACTGCTGTCCCAGCTGAACCATCTACCATCAACAAAACTCAAGCTAACCTCAAACCCTCTGGATCCGCTCCCAGCGCCAGAGATCCCCCAACGAATTCAAATTCCGCAAACAAATCAGTTGTCAGCTATCGGGCCAAGCACGTTCATCTCATTGCCGAGCCATCCACTCTGCAATCGGTACGCGAGACGTCCACTTCGGACGTGAAACAGAAGGTTGAGAAAGTGCCAATGACAAATCACTCGGGTAATTCTTTGGAGAAGCAGCAAAAGCGGAAGAAGAAAAAGGTGCCAGGAGTAAAGGAGCCAGTAAAGCTGGTAGAAGAGAAGCAGGGAGAGAAGCAGCTCACGTTGAGTACAGATCCTTCGGAAGGGCAGAAAAAACCTAAGAAGCTAGGTACAAACTCTTCGGAGAAGCAGCTCAAGCAGCAAAAAGTGGTTAAGCAGTAAAGACTCCTTCGAGGAGGAGCTGCTAGAGAAACAGAAGTTGAAGGAAGGGCAGGACCAAGCAAAGGAGCTCGCGTTGAGGGATGGCTCGGAGGAAGAGCGGCAGGACATAAACTATCTAGGTCTGAAAAAGGGAGATAACTTATCCGGATCTGAAACAGGAAAAGCTTGCGCTGAGTGACGACTCGTTGCTGGACTCGGAAGAAGAGATTCTCCAGGTTCAAAGCCTGGAGAGGAGGGTGGCAGGGCCTGCAGGAGGAAGTGAGCTCGAGTTGAGCGAGGAATCATCGCTAAAGTCAGAGGAGCTGGTGAAGTAGGTGGAGGAAGTGACACCAGTAAGGGAGTGTTGCAGGGCAGGCAGCCGAACACCAAGGACCACACCAATTTGTCATCAAACACTAAAAATAAAACAAATCATATTCTTAAATGCCTGAATTATGGAATAGAAGCTTAGTTGGGGGTATTTTAAGTAGATATCTATACCAAGTGGAGGCCTGGCTAGAGCCTAGGAATTTATTTGCCTTGGATTAATTGTAAAATTAAGGAATTCCTAACATAAAACCACAATCGTAACAGGAATAGATAGATAGTTTTCGCAGCAGCCGCTGCACGAACGAGAGGTTCCTTGGCTTAGAGCACAGATAACAGGCCAAAAGCAATCCTATCACAAATACTAGACTCAGAATGGACAACAGCTCTTGCATAATATCGCTCAGATACTTCAGAGTGGGCGACACTCCACCGGTATATATCGGATCGTGACGCGATGTTATTAGCCGAGCCAAGAGCCCGAGTCTATCGGCGCAATGGCACTCGCCGGTGGGTTCCTCCTTGGGTGCCGTCAGCTGTAGGCTGCCATTGTTCACAGTTAGTCGATTCTCTAATAGATAACTCGCAATTTGTCGAGTGTTAGCCGGCCCATGTAGATCAAGTTCGGCGGACTGTGTCGCCAGTACCCTTGGCGGGACCTTGACCAGACAAACATTGGGTGGTTTAGAGGTCACTTTCATGGACTGTAAAAGTTTGTATTTTTGAAGGAGTTATGGAAGACAGGAAAGTAGGACAGACTCTACCTTCTTCTTGTCTTTCTTTACAACTTTCTCATTGATCTCTATCTTGTGCGACTTTTTTGCTTTGCTCACTACCTTGGTGCTTTTGATTTTGCTTAGAGCCGGATGATTGCATTTCTGGTTCGTCACGTCAACATATGACATGTCTATGGTCGGCAAAACAATTTCACAGGCCCTCGACCTCATAAAGGATGAGTTGTTCCTCCAGTCCAGTCCAATGATATCCTCCCGACTTGTCACCAGATTTCTCACACCAAACGGATACATTCTAACGTACTATGTCTTATTCGCCTGGGAATACCATGGAATAATTTCTAATACAGTTTCGCTATTTTGGAAAGAATTTGTTTGTTGTGTTCGACTATGAAGAAAAATATGAATGACACCCCATGCCCAAATCAAACACAACCTAATCTTGTCCATATTAACAAGGGCAGCTAGATCAACAAAACTGGTGTGCGTGATAAGACCGAGATCCTCCAGGAGCTATGCGGTTCGGCATTGACTACAATATTAGAGTAAGAGCAAGTGTGCTTAGGTAGAGAATACCTGACTAGCAGATGCCCTGCACAACGTGCCGAGCTCCTTCCTTCTATACATGCACAAAAAAACACACACGCCCCGAACTATGTGAAAAGCCAGCCTTGAATAACTTCGGTGCTTATAGTCCGATCTTTCTGAAATATTCAGGGCTTTCAGATGACACACAAAAGTGTGTGCATACCCAAGCGCCAGGTTCTACCTCCTTTATCTGCAAGTGTATGTAGTCAAAAGCCGAATTGGTCAAGTCAAGTCATGTCCGTCCATCCGTCCTGTCCGCCTGTCCGTTTGTATGAGCTCGTCGATCTCAGAAACTATAAGGTCTAGAGACCTCAAATCATGAACGTAGTTCCTCCTAATGCCCGCTGAGTGCGAGTTTGTTGTTTCCGATAGTCGATAACTTGCCGCGTTGCCAAGCAATCGATAAAAATCGACATGGAAAATCTATTTTTTGAGAAAACTTCTTAGGTTTCAAGAGCTAGCTTCTGAATATCATATATATATCAAGTATCTGCCATTTGATGGTAATCAATCAAATGAAAAACCCAAATTAAACTGTCCACCTAAAATTTTATTGCTCTTGTCTTCCTGCGAATATACGAATATTCTATAGCATAATACAAACTAGTACTATGGAAAATTTTAGAAAATGTCGACTAGAGCCGACTTTGTTTTGTTTTTTTTTGGGATAATGGGCAAGCTGTATACAACATTTGATAATTGTCGAGTTATGCCCAAAATCGCTAATTCACAATCGATATTTATCGATAAGTTTAGGAGAGATTCAAAATTCGATAAACTTGTTCTCCGTTTAGGCAAATTTAAAGTCTTTTACTTTCGAAGTTTCTGTGACGGACAGAGAGACGGGCAAGGCTCGATCGACTCAGCTCGTCTTGCTGATCTAGACAATATATATATATATTTATTTGATAGACAGATGCTTTCTTCTGCTAGTCACAAGCATTTGCACAATCTTTGCATACCCCATAAAATTGATCAAAATCTTGTTTGATATATTAAAAAATCGCTTAAAAATAATATTCGTAGAAGCCAAATAAATAATAAATAATAATAACTAAAAATATTATATTCATTTAGCCCAGAAACAAATGCCGTTAAATTGTGTGCAACCAAATGCGTATTTGAAAAAGTAATTAAATATTTCTTGGACTATTTGCTTAAGGTTCGACCTTCGGGCGGAAGTTACACAAGGCGCTTTAATTGTGGGCGGGGCGGACGCGGCGCGAGGGGAGCCTCGCTTGTGCAATGCAACGTGTGAACAAGCAGCGCAAGCGCAAACAGCTCACAGAGTGCGGATACGAGGGGGGGGACTCACCTGTATGAAGCTGTTGAGCAGATTGGAAAAGGCCTCGTAACCGTTGACAATTGAGCGCGAGATGCCGTCGAACTTGTCGCCATTGTTGCCATATTTCTCATGCTCGCTGATGCCGTCCAAGATGGGCACAGGCTGCAAGGGAACAGAGATGATCAGAGCGATCAGTGATCAGTGATCAGTGATCAGTGATCAGGCACTTACGTGCGTTATGTCCGCCAGCTTCTGGTGCGTCTTGTCGTAGGCGGTGAGCACCTTGGAGGGCAGCGCCTCGTGCTCCAGATTCACAGACTCCGCCGTCTTGGCCGGCATGGGCAGCAGCGCGATCTGTTTGAATACGAGATGATATGGCATTTAGTATATGTTAGCTGGTGTTCACTGTACTCGCGTGTTGCGCACCTTAAAGCCCGACTCGCTGGCCGCCGTCGCTGAGCTCTCGGCCGCATCTTCAGCAAAGGCGTCGAGTGCACCGAAATCCGCTGCGGAGACCTGTGCATCGATGGGCGTGGCGCCGTCCAGCGTGGTGGGCGCTATGGGCGTGCCCAGCGTCAGCTGCAGCAGCGGCAGCAGCAGCGCCAGCAAAAAGTTCAGCTTCAACATGATCAAGAAGAAGAGGGGCTTGCGAAATTCCGCTTACGAAACGAAAGCAAAAGCGTAATTCGGTTGAAAACGAAATCCGGAACGGGCGAAATCTGGCCTCTGGACGGAGCTGCGTTCGGACCTGGTCTGAGCGCGGCGAGCTACAAAAATCGACTGAGCCAACGCGTCTGCGCAACGTTTTCTTTTTTTTCTTTTTATTTATTTTTTAACGCTTTTTATGATTTGCTTTAACCTGAACTGAACACACACACATGTGTGTGTGTGTGTGTGTGTGTGTGTGTAGGCACATTCAGCTTTGGACTATAAATTTGCAGTTGGTTAGCTTCGACAGCCGCTTGGAGGAGGCGCATTGCACTCACGGCCGAAAGGTGACACCTCATTAAGACATAAACTTTGAGAGGCAGACGGGCGGACAGACGGAGAGACAGTCGGACAGAGAGACAGTCGGACAGAGAGACGGGCGGGCAGAGTCAGAGAAACAGACAGAAAGTCAGAGAAACAGACAGACAGACGGACAGACAGACGGACAGAGGGGTGGGCAGTCAGACAAACAGACAGACGGGCAGACAGGCAGACAGTCCGAGGAAAGGTTCATTAAAGGTTCAGCGCGGCAAACAGACTGAAACTAAACTTAATTTAAACAATAAAACTTGCTGACAGCTGTAAAAATGCAAATCTAATTGTAATTAATAAAAGCAACACGATTCATAATCAATAATAATAATAATAACAGATGACTTTTAATATCCTCATAAAACAATAATGATAAAAAGTTAACAATACGCAGCTTAGGCTGCGACTGCGACTCTTACTTAACTTCGGAGCTTATAGTCCGATCTTTATGAAATTTTCAATACTTTAACCAAAGCGCTTTGCTTTGAGTACCTGCTTCGAAATTCAAATGTTCAAGAAACGGACTATGTTAAAAATATATTGTAACTTTCTCAAAATTCAACAATTTTCACATTTTCCAAGCTTCATTTTCAATGAAGTTCCTAGACTTTTGGGATTCGATCTGTAATAAAATGTTTATAGTCTTTTTACTAAGAATAGATGTTATTTTATGGTAAATTAAAATTTTTCTCAATATTGCTTATGGGTGTTATCCAGTTGCCAATTGGAAACCCTGAATATATAAAGTAGTTGCCAGACTTTGAGTATTTGATCTATTACAACTTTTGATTTTGGGCATTCATAAAGAAAAGAACAAATCGTTTATTCTATTGTAAATTTTAAAATTTCTCAATATTGCTTTTGGTGTTATCCCGTTTCCAATTGGAAACTCTGAACATAAAACGGAGTTGCCAGACTTTGAGGATTTGTTTTTGAAAACTTTTGATTTCAGTTTTTCTCAAAAAGAAAAAATCATCTATTTTATTGTAACTTTTAGGTATAAATATTGCTTGGTATCACATTAAAAGTCATTAATACTATTTGTACAATATGTATCACATAATCATTATAAATTGTATTCGAGTCTTAATGTTGACCAACTGCCGCTGAGCTCAGATCTGGCCTCTGGCAAAGGCAGCATTGCGTCGAGTCGGTCAATTGGTCAGTTCGGCTGGCTGGAAGGCTGGAACGAGATTTGCCAGTTGGTCCCGGTTGTTGTCTGGGCTGTTGTGCAACACGATGTTGCATGCAACGAGCGAACAGACATTGGGCTCAATCGTTTGTCAAACAAACATCTTGTATGCGCCATAATTGCATTTCTTGTTTTTATTTTATTTTAATTGCGCTTTGCTTGTGGTTTTTTACACAATAATAATATATTTAGTTTTTCTTCAGTTTTTTTTTTTTAGTGTATCGAAATATTCGCGATTTATCACATGTTTCTTCCTTTTAGGGTTTGCTTGTTTGAAGTGTATTCAAATATTCGTTTCAATCAGTATTGTTTTTTGTGTTTTGCGTAGCGTATTAAAATATTTACATAATCTTCCCTTTCCTCGCTTGTGTGAAGTGTATTTAAATATTCGTTGTATTCACGTGTTCTCTTTTTTCTTTTGTGCAGTGTATTAAAATATTCGTGCTATTCTCATATTCATTTTTTTTTTTGTAGCGTATTAAAATATTCTTATATTCTGCCCTCTTTGCGCTTGCGTGTAGTGTATTATAATATTCTCATACTTCAAGTATTCTCTGATTTTTGCAGTGTATTAAGATATTCGTCATATTCACAAATATTCTCATTTTTTGTTTGTGGTGAGTGCATTGAAAATGCGTTTTGTTCACTTCGCCGCATTTTGTATTCGCGTGGTATTTGTAGTGTATTTAAGTATTCGGTTTTTCGCATTTTCGCTTCTATGTTTATATTTTTTGTAGTGTATTTTTGTTTGAGGCAGAGTATCAGGTTATTCGGCTTTTCTTATGTGCCGAATTTCGTTTGTTTGCCTTTCGCTTTTTGGTTAGGGTATCAAATCATTCGTTCATCAGGTTTCTCCTTGGATTCCTTTTTGGCATGTGCAGGGTATTCAATCATTCGCTTAACGAAAAGTTTGTGGGTATATAGAGCATGTCGCTGTTGATGTCTTCCTCCATTTCGATTTCCTCCTTCATCTGGTCCTCAATCTCTGCAATGACCTCCTCGGTGGAGATGCCGTTGGTCACGTACTCCTCCTTCAGATCGAACTTGACCTTCTTCTTGATGGTGACTCCGGCTCTGTCCAGGAGCAGCTCGCTGCTGAGATTGACGGACTCCTGGACGGAGGACAAGCGCATCTTCTTGTCACTCGTCGGCTCCTCCTTCTTGACCTGCACGCCGGCGTACTCCAGCTTGGGCGGTATATACCAGCTGGGCAGCTCGGACACCACAAAACGTGGCGGCATCAGCAGGCCCTGGGCGGGTTTGGCCTCCTCCTTGGGTTGGGCCCGAGTGGCCGCTGTGGACATATCCGATGCCAGTTTTAACAGCATTTTGTAGTTGTTAACGCCCATGGCCTGGCGGCGCTGCTCCTGCTTGTGGAGCAGCTGCTGGAGGCGCTGCTGCTGCTGCTGGGTCTGCAGCTGCTTCTGCTCGCGCCGATGCTGCTGCAGGGAGCGCAATTGTAGGATATGATGCTGATCCAGGCGACGCTGGCGATCGGTGCGCTCCTCGTCATCGATGCGCTGCTGGAGGGCCATGCGCTGCTGGCGATGCCGCTGCTGCAGCAGGCGCATCTCCTCGACGCCCTGCTGGCGCTGCAGGCGCAGCCGCTGCTGCAGCAGGCGCATCTCCTCGAGGCTCTGCTGCTGCAGACGCTGCTGCTCCTGGCGCAGCTTGCTGATGCAGTCCTGGCTGATGCACAGCGTCTCCAGCGTCTCGTTCATGCGCTGCTGCTGCTGCCCCTGCAGCTGCTCCGCCGCGTTCAGCTGTTCCCGCTGCTGCTGCAAGCGCAGCTGCTGCTCCCGCTGCAGCTTTAAGCGTTCTTGCTGCTGCGCGCGCAGTTGCTCCTCGCGCTGCTGCTGCACCCGCTGCTGCTGCTGCTGGCGCTGATAGGCGGGCGCAAAGTAGTGCGAGTGCTCGTAGCGACGCCGCTGTTGGGCCTGACTTGGGTAGGGGCCCCGTCTGCCGTAGATCTTGTTCTTGTGATCGGCGTGCACATAGAGATGAATGTACTCGTCTGTGGCGTTGGGGTAGGGGCGGGACTGTAATCTATAGAGAGCTTTTGGATAATGCTACAGCTTACCCAGGCTCAGCTTCAGGACATCTGCGCGCGAGGGGCGGTCTGACATTTTGATAATTGTTTTCTTTTGGTTTTAGGTCAACTTAAAACTCCAAGGAACTGCACTCATACGCCGCGGGCTTGCGCAGAATATCACTTGAAAATATGATTTCGAATTGGTCTTGGGGCTTTTCTTCTGCTGGTTTTCAATATTGCGGAAAATTGACTGTTGTTATTTTAGGTCTGCTCGAATGCTCCTTCACATTTGAATGCTAGATTGCAAGTCATACAGCTACAAATATCACGGCCAACTTTGTTGACGTGAATTTCAAAACGATTTGTTGGCGTCCCCAGTGCTGGCAAAGGACTCGCCGAGTGGGCAACTCTTCGCGATGCTTACTCAATTAGCTGGCAACGCTGGTCCCTTTGGGCAACTTGTCAAGCTCAAGCTGCCATCTCGCTTGCGCCCATTGGATGAGCGCATGCTCCGACAAATTAAAGGCAGACACATGAAATCAGCTAATTACACGAACGAAGCATGACATCTCTATCTTTCACGCGTTGTTGCTGCTTAAGTGTTCCTTGGCGTTCGCAGGGTGCTTATACCTTTTGCAGTTGTTTCTGGTTCCGTTACTTTTGCCGACTGCGCTGCGCACACTCTACAGATTACGCTAGTGCGCTGGAGTGCGCATGACGTCACACACACAATAATTTATTTGTTATGTATTAAATACATTTTGATATTGATTTACAGCTAGCTGTCATATTTGTATAGATTTATAACTTGTATACTTAATTTAACAATGTAGTAAATAATTTTGCCAAAATTCAGTGAGCTATTGTTTAAATTGTGTGCAACGAAACAAAACTGATAAATATTGCGTATACGTTATACGGTAAACGCACACATGCACAGTGTAATGTGGAGTGCGTGAAGGATTAGCGACATACATGCACGTTTCTGCGCACAACGATCAACAACGTGACGTCACGCCATGTGAGAGGTTTCGCCCAAATTTGCAGATTCCGTTATTTGCCCAAATCCTAAAAGTATGCAATGTACGCAGCACACTTTTGCCTGCACGTACGCAGTTAGCTTTTGGGACTGCACGCAATTCGATGCGCAATCGAAAGTTTCGTCAAACTCGTGATGGGGGGGCAGCAATTGAACGCAATCGATTGCCTATCGAACGTTATAAATTAATGTGCCCGGATAAAATAGATAAAAACATTGGCAGTTGTTCGCAATTTCTGGCTAAATTAAAGAATGTGACAATTTTTTTGGGCTTGTCAGGCTGTGTCTAATGATTGCGCTCAGCGTCACGACGCTCTTTGGTAGCTGACGCAAGCGGCTAAATATTTTCATAGCTTATCAAAGAATTGTTTTTTGTTGTCTTTCTTTTTTTTTTTTTGTTTTGTCTGTTTGCTTTCGGCTTTTATTACAAATCGTTATTTATATATGTATATATCTATACGTAGGTGTGGGCGTATGGTTTAAGTATAGTTATTACGTACATTAAATAATAGAAGCTAAGCATTTAATTGTTAAATAATATTAACAAATATTCAACAAATATATGTATGTATATAATATTGTATATATATATAAAAAAAAATTATCTTTAGTGTAGTGTAAAAAAAAAATTATATATTAATGTAAAATCAACCGCTCCGCCTGATGTGTCTTTGTACTAAGCATGTGGGCAGGTGGCGGCCACGCCTACCATAAACATATTGCACAAATGTTTTACAGCTAATTTGCCGCCCACAGTCAGTTGCCAAATTTAATGGACTTCTCCGGCTGCTGCATCTGCTGGCGGCCATTGTTGTTGCTGCCGCTGCCGCTGCTGCTGCTGCCGTTATTGTTGCTGTTGTTGTTGTTGTTGCTGCTGCTGCTGCCGAAGCTGTTGCTGCTGCGGCTGCCATTCTTGAGTATGCCGTTCGTCTGGACGCTGCCATTTGCATTCGCATTCGCATTCGCTGGCGTCTTGCGCAGCGTCTCACGCTTGCCCCGCTGCTCCCCGTACTCGCCAATGGTTACCGCTCCATGCCGCAGCGTGAGTCGCTGCTGCTGCTGACTGCCATTTGTTGTTGTTGCTGCCTGTCCGTTGCTGCGCAGCTGCACGCTGGCTGCCTCGTAGTCCGGCTGGGGCGTGGCTGGCGCGCGAAAGCCGCCCACATTGATGCTGGGACTGCGCACGGGCGACAAGGGAGACGTCAGCTGCTTGCTCCTGGCGGCCAGCTGCTGCCCATTGCCATTGGCTATGTTCAGCTTCAGCTGCTGCTGCTGCTGTGGCGGCGGCGGCGGCTGCTGCTGCTGCTGTTGTTGTTGGGGATTGGCAAACTGCGGCGGCTGCAAGCGTGTTGGCCAAAGAGAGGGGGAGGGGATGAATGAGTGAGAATGACAAAAAAAGAGATAAGTAAATATATAAATAGAGCTGGCAAAGTGTGAGCTAGATATCATATCATACTCAGAGTTGCCAGCGTGGCCAAATATCCGTCTATTCAATTCGAGTGTGATATAGTCGACTACAAAATACCCTGTAGTCAAAATGAATTGGAGGAGTCCGAATGCGAAAGAGATTTCGCAGGTTTCATCCAATCGATCTCTCAGTTCGGCTTATATAATTACCCTATCTTTGTAAACTTGTATGTTAGACTTAACAGTAGAATAAGTTGTATTCTAAATATTCAAATATGTTTAAAGTTGTTCCCAGAATAACAGTAAAATTCAAAATAAAACGATAATACAAAAAGGATGGAGATAAGCTGAAACTCGTAAGTTGGACAACTTAGAATAGACTTTTAAGAGCTTTTGATAAACAGCACAAAGGCAGGGAAATATACGGCAAAGGGTTCACTCGAAAACTAGAGCTGGCATATTTTAGAACATTCCAGAAATTCCAGTAAAGATTGCCAGCATGCAAAAAAAAAAAAAAAACTGCAGAACCCTCTAGTTAAATGTGTTCGGTTAAATATAGCCAGATAAAAATTTGTGCTTATCAATTGTACAAATTATAAATATAAAAGTACATATTTTTATAAATTAAGGACTGGAATTTATGAGTGCGCACATACATAGTTAACATTATTATCTCTTGCCAAAGTCTAAGATTGTGCACTTTAACAGTCAGATGTGCAGATTTCAGAAGAAGAGATGTACAGTGGAAGCTCTGCTAACGGACAGCTGCTTTAAGCGGACAGCTTTGTTAAATGGCCAATTCTGTTGGTGCGAAACTTTTGGTCAAACATTTGCCAAAGCTTTACTATGACAATAACGCATTGTCTTTCCCAGCTACCAAATATCTGGTACAGCAGAGCACATTAAAATTGCCGCTGGTTCGAACCAGCACCCTGCTTTGAGTTCAGTTTGTGAAGCTGATTTTTCACTAACACTTTTAAGCTTTTAAATGGAAATCAATTATTTTGATTTTTTTTTTTTTAAATAAGCCGTTCGACTGCAAACATTGCAAGCAGGATAATTTTTGCCAGCAGGATAATTTTAACAGCTAGTTAAATTAAGTCAGACGTTAAGATGCTTAGACCAAGCGCAAGCTTTGTAGGCCTTGCAGTTGACATTTCTGAACCGAACCACTTTTTTTTTGTCGGTTCCCTGTTTTGGTTCACAATATACAAAAGCAATGGAACTGGAGCTGGTTCGCTTGATTGCATTCAAGCAAAGAATGCAATTAGGCTCGCTGAAAGCTTCAAACTCTCTCGCGCTCGCTCTCTCACACTGGCTCTGCCCTCTCGCTCTAACTAGCTGACAGCAAATTAGTATTGCAATTTATGGCCCTAGGCGCAATTACTTACCGGCGGCGGCAATTCCGGCGTGCCATTCACGTTGTTGTTGTTGTTGCTGTTGTTGTTGTTGTTGTTGTTGTTGTAGTTGTTGTTGTTGTTGTTGTTGTTGCTGCCGTTAAGCAGCGACATGCGATTGCTTCCGTTGTTGGCAATATTGTTACCATTATTATTGTGGCTCTTGTTGTTGCTGTTGTTGTTGTTGCTGTTGTTGTTGTTGTTGCGATAGCAGCTATCATCGGGCATAATCGAGGTGCGCTTCAGCGTCTCGCCGCGCTCCTGCAAATAGACAAAAGCCAAATGAAAATTAAAAACAATTGCTGCACTGATTGATTGATTGATTGATGGATGGGTGGGTGGCTGGCTGGCTGGATGATTGACTGGCTGTTGTCGCTGCCTTGGGCTACCTCGTATGTGGACATGGTCACCAGCGGGCGGCCCATGGTGACTGGTCGCATGGTGGGCATGTCGCTGGCACGCCCATCACTGCTGTTGCCGCCCACATTTTTGGGACGTAGCAAACTCATGGCTCGGATGTCTTTATTATTAGTTAGTTGACTAGTTCTTCTTCTTGTGCTTGTTGTTGTTGTTCTTGTTGTTGTTGTTGTTGTTGTTATCACTGCTCTGACACTGGCTGCAGCTGTTGTCGCTCGCAAATCGCTCGCTAGACTGGACGCCCGGGCATGCGAGCTGCTCGAGCAGCGCTAGCTTTGGCGGCGGCGGCAGCTCACCTGTCGCAGCTGATAAGATAACAAGCGGCCCATTGAGCAGCGCGCACACACACACACGCACACTCGCACACACACTCGCACACACTCGCACTCTATTTGCTTGTGGAGTGAGTCATTGTGTTGGTTGTGCGGGTGGCTGCTGCTGCTGACAATTGTTGCAATGAGACGAAACGCTGTCCCAAAAAGGGAAAGTCAACTAATTGCCAAACGCAAACTTAGTTTAAAAAAAAAAACCCAGTGACAAGGTCACAAAACAAACATCAATGTGTGTGTGTGTGTGTGCGTGGTGTGAGTGTGAATACATTTAAAATTTAGCCAGAATTCGTTCACAGTTCGTATTAATAGATTGGAATACTGCTAAAAACCTAACCAGCTAAATTGCTTAGCTCATCAAAATATTCATTTAAATTTATAACTTTATTAACTTTATTATTAACAGAAAGTTGACTACTTTTTTTCTTCAATAAATAAAAAACCGTTTAAAATTGTTCTATGATGACATTTTCAACAAAAAGTGTTTAATGTATGCTTGCTTTTTTTTTCATCTATTTTTAGAGCTGAGCCTCCATTTTTGCCAAAACTCGAGAATTTTATTACCTATTTGAAATAGATTTGCGGTTACTGAAAGTTTACAGATTTAGCTATATAAAGCTTTATACATATATCGAGTTTTCTCCGAATTTTAAAGTCAACTATATCAAAGTGAAGAATAATATTGTACAGTTTTTTCGAGTTTTCTTCGAAATTAAAGTATTTTTTTTTACAAAAGAGTACTTTCTCAACGATATATATGATATAGTATTCCGATTTGGCCAACTTCCTGATAGTCTATATATTTTGCAATAATTCTTGCGTAGTTTGTAAACATATTTTAAGCCCATATACGGAGGCTTGATATACATATATATATACTTCCAACTATATCTTAAAACATCAAGAGACACGCACACAAATTTATATATATATATATATAATCTTATCTATATCTTTATATCTGCCGGCATGTTTGTCTCTTTGAAAGTGACAAGCGTGTCTGTCTCAGGATCTATTCTAGCTAAAGTTGACAAAGTTGGTTTACGATAAAGTTCGGTTTGGTATGTGTACAAAACATGTCATGCATGCATATGCCCCGTGTGCACTTGTGGCAGGGTATCGCTTAGTTAAACACTCTAGGTTAGTGCAGGCATTTATTATTATTTTTCACTAGAAATCAAATAACTTTCATTTCGCTTTGCTCGCGGAACTAGACAATAAAGGACATCATAAAATTGTTCAAATGTGCGCTGAAAACAGTTGGCAACAAAAGTCTAAACATAAGATATATATATATATATATATATAGCAATCGCCGATTTAAGTGCGCGATATTTGCCGCGCTGACTCAACAATCCGCGAGACTTGGGCATTATTTTGATTTAATAAGCATATTGACCGATTAAAGTGAAGTACTTTTTTGTATTTTCAGAGAGTATTAAAAGTAAATAAGCAAAAAGAAAATATGCTGAAGTGCTCTTGTCTTGGGTGTGCCCGACTAAGGGATACCCCAAACCTTTCTCCACCAACACCAAACGCAGCTCGTGCTAGGAGTAGGGGGGAAGGGGGGGGGGGTAGATAGCTATAAAATAAAAGATACTTGAACTGTATATACTATTCTAGAAGCAATATGTCAAGTTTGGTGATTCTAGCTCTTATAGCTTTCGAGATTTGCTCAAAAACAGGATTTCGATATCGATTTTTTTTCGATTACTTGAAAACGGTGCAAGTTATCGAATATCGGACAACAAACGCGTACTGCGCGAGCACCATGAGGACCTACGGACAAATGGAGAGAAGCACATGGCTTCGACTCGGCTATTGATGCTGATGAAGAATATATACATATACTTTATGCATTCGGCTTTGTTTCCTTCGCCCTGTTACATACATTTGCACGAATACATTATGCCCTTTCTAGCCATTTTCAGCGAGTTTAGGGTATAGAAAGGCAAATAAAAATACAGTGAAAGCTGTACTGACGGACAGCTAATTTGGTCTCACTTTTTTGGGCTCAAGTATTTTTGCTTACTTTGCGCATAAAGTGGCCTATTTATGGCGGACTAACTCTTAAGCGAAACCTTGGAAAATGGGTGTTTCATAAATTGCTGTGTTATAAATCTAACTGACGGCGGCAAATATCTCTGTAAACATCTAGTATAAATATATATCCATTAATCTATTATTAATCTATCCATTAATCTATCTAGAATATATATTACAATATCTAATTCATATAGTTAGAAATACGAAAAACGAGTTTAATATTTTGTTATCGATAGCTCCATCGATAATATCGATTTTGAGACCTGGTTCCGCTTAAGCATAGTTTGATAATTTACCAACACTTATTTTGATTTGTTATTAACAGAGTTTAAAATTATGAATTGGAAATCGTGAGCTTCTGTGGATCTATTGAAAAAGGGTTTCTATAGCGATATTTATTGATTGTGGCTTATCGAAAGTTTGGAATAATTATCGTCTGTCGCTGATCGACAGTTGACAATATATTTCATATGCACAGAGAAATGGGGATCAGCTTGAATCAGACTAACGCCTAGACAGGGTATGGCCTCATACAGGATTACAGGGTATAGCAACATGCACAGCATAAGCATGATTCGAAAAGTTATCAGCACTTTCTTTAATTTATCATTAACATAAAAAAGGCATAAATGTGCTCATTTCTCTTCGAAATATTTGTGAATAAGAGAACTTAGTAGAAGAGTGGAAGGTATTGGTATTGGTTCGCTTCGAAGAGCTTTCACTGTATATTGATTGATTTATTTACTTTTTTTTTGTAGTGCTTGGCAATTAGGTTTATCAACGAGGCTCGAGGAAAGACCCAATTTGCAGTTGCGGCGACTGTTTAGCTTCGCCCCGCCGTCTCCCTTTCTCTCTCTCTCACCCTAGCTCTATCTCTTACCCTCTTAGTCACTTGTTGTGCCCTCATTCACTTGACTCGAGTCAAGTGGCTAACAAATACTTCACATGGCTAACAATCAACTGCTGCAACAACAACAACAGCAACAACAACAACAACAATAAGAACAACAAGTGCAGTCCGCAGCTCTCTTGACCTTTGCAAGTAGCCATTGTTGCTGCTGCTGCGGGTTGCTTTTTCGTGTTGCAACAATGCAGCAGCAGCAGCAACAACAACAACAACAACAACAACAACTGCAAGCTGTGTGTGTGTGTGTGTGTGTGTGTGCCGGCTCACCTTGTGCTCGCTCTCATGGAACCCGTTCCTGAACATGCGCTGATGCGCGCGCTTAAATTCATCCATCAGCGCCGTGTGCTGATCGCCAACGCCAGCCGCAGTCGACGTCGCCGTCGCAGTCGCTGCACCGCCAGCGCTTGTGTTGCGTTCGCGCTTGTGCGACACTTGTGCAACGCCGCCGCGACCGCATCCATTGTGCGGCCGATCTTCAGTTCGCTGATCGCGATCTCTGGCCCGATCGCGATCGCGACTCAAGTGGCTGCCACAGCTGCTCCGCTGCCCCACCAGATGCTGCTGCTGCTGCTTCTGCAAGAAAGACACACAATTAGCTGCATGTGGCTGCACGCAAGTCGAGCGTTCCCGACTAGTGGTTGCCCTGCAATCAGCCCTGCTGATCAATCAAATCGATGCATGTAAACAAAATCAGGCATGGGTCGGGCGAAGTTAAAGCATAAATGAAAGATTTCTCAAACAGACCTGCCAAATTTAAAGTTGCCTACTCTCCAAATGAAAGCTTGTCGATAATCGATATTTATCGAGCTAAAACCCAAATGACCAGGCCTGAGCATAAATATTTATCGATTTAAGAGAAACAACATATGTTATAGAAATAAACCGAAATACACTTGAACTGTGATTGGCATGCATAAATTTTAACTTGAAATTTACTGCAAAAACCTAAGACTGAGAACTATCGATTTTGATAGATTTTGAGTAAATTGTGAAAAAATTGAAGGAAATTTCATTTTGCTGCATTCGGTTGTTGTTCGATTTTGAGGATCTATAAGAGAAAGTGTTGTCATCGATATAAATCGATTGTCGCGTATTGAAAAATCGAAATAATTATCGATGGTAGCCTATCGAAAATAGCGAATGTGTTTTAGACGGACAAACGGAGATCAGCTTAACGCCTCGAACTGAAATCTATATGGAGTATGGGCTGATAGAGGATTACAGGGTATAGCAATAAGCACGGCCAGCACTGCTCACCTCCTTGCGCTTCTTGAGCTCCTCGTTTATGGCACTGGAGAGGCTACTGCTGCTGTTGCTGGCGCCGGCTCCTGCTCCTCCTCCAGCCGCGGCAGCGTTGCCGCTGCTCAGCGCTGCTACCGCTGGCGGCGGTGGAGCAGGCGCTGAAACCGAGCAGCTGCGTCGCATTGTGGTGCTGCGGCTAACCGACAGCTGCTGCAGCGTTTGCTCCTGCTGCTGCTGGTGCTGCTGACTGGCATTGGCTATGTACGTGCTGTTGATGGAGGTGCCATTCTCGGTCAGCTTGATGATCGTCTTGTTGAGCTGCTTGTGCACCTGGACGGCGCCGGCCGCTTGGCTGGGCTCCTCGCGAACCGCTGTCAGGCGCTTGGACTTGGCGTCCGCCCAGCAGGGACTCTGATCGCCGGTCACGGAGCTGGCGGAGCTGTTGTAGCCGCTGGACTCGCCGGGAAACAGATCACAGCCGGCGGCGGTGCGCACCACCATGTCCAGCTTGCTGGAGCCCTTCATCACGGCGACGGCCTCGCTGAAGAGCACATCGGAGAAGTCGATGCTGTTCACGCTCAGGATTTGATCGCCCGGCCGCAGACCCGCCTCGCGCGCCACACTCCGCTCCTTGGTGAACTGCACAAAGATGCCCGGCTTCCACTCGGGCCCCTTGCAGATGCCCAGGCCCAGTTTGGTGCGTGGCGCCACATGCAGCACCACATTAATATCCCGGCTGGCCGTGCGCCGTTCCGTCGTCGCCTTGAATGAGCTCTCCGAGGGCGTGCCGCTCACGCTGGGCAGCTTTACCACGCTCCACGACAGCCGCTCATCCGGCTGACTGCAAAATTGACATTCATTAGAGTTTGGTTTGGAGGAAATTTTGATTATACGATGCCTTAAACTGCCCTCAACGAGAAGCGCCCCTAACTGTGTTTCATCAAAGACCCTGAACCCAAAAAGCGGAGGAAATGAGTTACAAGTTACGTGCAACAGTTAGAAGAAAGTCAGGAGTCGATTGAGCCGTGATTCCTTGTCTATCCATCTGCTAGAACCCTTTGATCTTGGCAACTGTCAAAGCTGGAGACTTGAAATTTGTAATATATATTCTCATAGCCCATACACACAAAGAATAATTCTTTTCCTGCTAATATTTGCTTATATTGCCTTTATATCGATAAATATCGATTTTGAGATTTAGTTTTTCAGGCATAACTCGAGAATTAATAAAGCTATTTTCACCAAATTTGTTTTATAGTTTCTCGTGTAGTATATGCAGATAATAAATGCTTCACTTTCTTAATACCTCTCCGAGTAACCCCTGGAATTGAAGAAACTCAATCCAATTTTATGTATGCCACAAGAAAGCAACACAAATTTAATAAAGATCGGACAATGAACACCGAAGTTTATCAATAAAACAATTCCAGCAGCCTGGCGTTGGGTTCAGGGTATCTGCTAGTCGAGCATGCCCGACTAGAGCATTCTGTTTAATCACGACTTACTCCTTGACTGGCAGCATGCCCACGCCGCGCACCTTGAGCGTGACGCGATCCTGGCTGGCCACCAGCTGTATGAACTCCTTGTGCACCGCGTCCTCCAGTCGATAGCCGTTGATGCGCAAGATCTGGTCGCCAATCTGTGACGAGAAGTGATGGGAAAGCAAAAGAGTGAGCGCAGTTCGTTCAACTGGTCGGCGGCAGTCACGTAGTCGGGTGTGGTGCGTGGTGCGCGCTACGTGACTGAACCGCTGACCCACTGATCCACTTACGCGCAATCCCTTTAGCTGCGCCTCGCCGCCGTGCTCGACGTGCGAGACAAAGAAGCCGATGCCGTGCTCCTTGCCGCCGCGCACCGCAAACCCGAACGTGGCGCTGCGCTCCGGCACCACCAGCAGCCGGCGCTGGTGCGGACGCACCAGGCGCACCACGCGCAGCCGCGTGCTCGCCGGCATCGCGCACCACGAGGAGGCCGCCGTGGTGGTCAGCGTCATGACATCGCTCGAGGCGCTGCTCGTTGTCGAGCCCTGCATGCTGCTGCTGCTGCAGTCTGTCGAAGCCGGCGTCGACGCCGACGCCGACGACATCATCATCATCATAATCTCCGGCCAAATTGAGAGCTGCTGCTGCTTCTACTTCTGCTGCCTCAGGCGCAACTGCAAGAAGTAAAAGAAAGAGCGAAAGGTGAGCTGCGGGCGTTTGAATGGACGTGCGTTGCGTGCCAATTGGCAGGTGAAAGAATGTGCTTAAAGCAGAAGCAAACAGCAAGAAAGACAACAAATTGCAACTAAGTCGACTCTTTAGATGCCTTGCCAAACAAATTATAATAATAATAAACAAATATTCTGACGCTAACAGTCATGCTTACACAGTGAAACGTTTACGAATGCAGCGCAAAGCAGAATGCAAACATCAAACTGGCGTTCGCTTCGAACCAAAGGTGCCACAAGCTGGTTCAATGTTGCTCAAGCAGAAGCTGTTCTCATCGTTCCCAGCTATTCCAATCTATATATATGACATTAACATTTATGAATAGCTAGGCAGGTTATGTATTCTATTTAAAACAAATTAAGCGAAACAAATTAGTTTCGATATTCACCCAGAAGCGTGGAAAATAGATGAAAACAAAGTAAAATATAAATGTGAAGAATACGGATTGCTCAAGGTCCAACCAAATCAATTTTTCATAACAACAATGCGCAAAGCTTTAAAGGGTATTGCAGATAATATAGAAAACTTGAACTTGCAATTGAATTTCAAAATTTGGGTCGCACGCATCGAATGAGGCGATGCTCAAAACGATTTTAGCTGCTTTCACGCACCACAAACACACAGGCAGCAGCAAAAACAACAACAACAACAACAACAACAACAACAACAACAACAACAACAACAACAACAACAACAACAACGACAACAACAACAACTGTGACAAGAGCAGCAACAACAACTGTAACAGCAACTTGTTGCTGCGCTTCGTATTCGCTGCATAATTTCACTTTTCTTTCACGTAATTCTACGCTTCACTTGCAGCAACCGGCAACAACAACAACAACAACAACAACAACAACAACTAACCAACAACAATAACAACAACCGTCGTCAATCGACAGGCAAAAAACAAGTTGAAAATTATAGAAATTTATTATTGAAATTATGCACAACACAATTTTAGGTATTACTTTTCCAGATGAATTTCGTTTTCGTTTTCGTTTTGGTTTTTTATGTTTTTATGTTTGTTTGAAGCCTGCCATTTCCATTTGCATTCACATTTCCATTCCCACTTCCATTCCCATTCGATCCATCATGTTGTTTACTGTGATTTACAGCGTATTTATTAACTGTTTATGTGGCTCTATAAATCATTTTTGTGCTCGCAGATCTTTCATAATGCCCAAATGGTAGCCCGGGCGAAAAGTTCAAGACACTTGCGATCCGATCCGATCCGAGCCGAGGCGAAAAGCTCAACACAAACGAAAGACTTAGGCAACAAACTTGTTGCAGCGGAAGGGCCGCTCTTTGGCAGGCATTCGGAGGCGCCACTAAATGATGATAAATACGTGGCGGCAAATTGTTTTGCGTTATACATTACTTATACACATATATACATAATATGTACATATATCGGTTTATGACATCCAAACATTGACTATGCGAATTTTATGTTATTCATATTTACAATTGAGGTTAGGCATTTCGACAGCGGGCATTAGGTAAGAGCTGAAGTTGGAGCCGGAGCTTGAGCTGAAGCTGGGGGCCATGTGCCCAGATGATGCTGCTCTTGATAAGCTAACAGTGAGCGCACTTTCAATAACATTTTTAAGCAATCATACACAATTTTTTTTAACATTTCTAAAGCATGTTAGGCGGCTCGCTAAGCGAGGCAAAAGCTCTTATTTAAATTCTAACTGTGAGTGCAGAGTTCAATTCTCAATATTGCCCTGATCTGTTAAGCAACTTTTAACGATAAAGAAATAGCTCTAATTAACATTCTTATAACATGTTAAATAACTGCTCATACAGCGCGTTCCCTTTTTTATCATATCCAAGATCTGCTAAGCAACTGTTAATATTAAATAAACAGCTCTAATTAACATTCTTACGACATGTTAATTAATTGTTAATAGAGCGCGTTTCCTTTCTAACATTTCTTTGTCCTGTTAAACAACAGTTAACAATAAATAAAGAGCTCTAATTAACATATGTGTCTATGACATGTTACATGTTACATATCTTTGACCTGTTAAACAACTGGCAGCAATGTCACGTGTTTTCTAAGGCAATACTTATGTTACTTGTGACAGCTGTTAATAAAGCGATCTGCGTTAAAAGTATTAATTATTATACTAAGCTCTCAGAAAATAGATATTAGGCGACTTTTTGCCTGCGTAGCTTTATTGCTCAAGTTTAACATTCGTTTTACTACATAAGAAAAACAGTTTTCCGTCCACATACACATCAAGCTTTTTGCATGCATCCAAGAAATGTGAACTAACATCACAAAAAGAAGCTGCTGCTAAAAAAAAAGTGCTGACCCCCTTTTCTTGCAGCTTGATAAAGATCTGCCCATCAATCAAACAGCTTTATACTTATATAAAGCACTTTTGATTAATTGATTAATCAAAAAGAACTTGTCAAGTTTGAGACTCGTAATTGCATGCAAATATATTAAAATGAACATGTTGTTAAACGTGAATTTAATTGTTTATGCTCATAAAAGCTGACATGGGCGTGGGGCAGACATGGTTCTGACCAACTAATTTAAAGAATCGATAACTTATCGATAGGCCAAACATGACAGAACTCATGAAAGAAATGTGATCTGGCAGGGCATGTCAAGCTTTAACAGTTGCTTGCAACATTGTCAACATTTGGAAGGCGCAGCTAGGTAGTTGTCAACTGGTTGACAAAATTGACATTTGGTTGACAAGAGCTGTAGATAACATGGAAAGTGTCAGCTAACAGCATTTCTTTAAGAGACGTATGAGAAAGTGTGTCGAGACTGAGTGACATGAACAATCGATAACTTATCGATAGGTTAAGCATGAACTACCCTTAATCTAATACATTGCTGGCAGGCACATCTGGGCTTAACATATATTTACAGTGTTGCCAGCTTGAAGTTAACTTGATATTGGCAGCAGCGAACAGCTAAAGCTGCGTAGCAAAGCAATTTTGACACTTGGTTGACAAGAGCTTCAAATGTTGAGTAGCCAGCTAACAGAAACTTTGTCAGTGACATATAAGAAAGTGTGTCTGGACTAAATGACATAAACAGTCGATAAATTATCGATAAACGATCAAATAGTTAAGATTCTTTCTGGCAAGCATTTACATATGCCTGCAGCGTTGCCACCTTGTAAGGCTTAGAATGCGCAGCTAGGCCGCTGTCAACTGGCTGACAATTTTGACATTTGATTGACAGGAGGCCGGGCAAATGGACTGCAATTTAACAGCTCTTCACATTTTTGAGTGACAGTTGCCCGATCCGGCCCGAGCAACACAATTCGCTGGCTTATCGATAGCTCAATAATGGACTACCCCCAATATCAAAGTCATCAAATCGATTGCCGCTGTCAACGGCATGAAAAGGCATTCCAAGCGGAGAGTGCGAGCGTCATTCGGCTTTCATCAACAGCATCCGTTCGTGCGGCGTTCCAGTATGTCTCCGCGTCATTCGTCATTCGTGAACCGTCATTCACATCCGCCGTTGTTGTTGTTGGCGGTATCTTTGTTAGATGCACGCGTCCGCTGTCCGCGCTTCGATCTCCGAGCTGAGCGATGCGATGTTGGCTAATCACAAAATAGCCGCAATATCGCAACCGCATTGAGCATGATTACAATGTTAATCGCCAAGCCGAGCCGCAGCAAATTATTTGGCAGCTACAATAACCGACAGCGAGACTTCCTCCCCCCCTCTCTCTCTTTCTCTCTCCCACCCTCCCAATCTAGCTAGGAGCGCGGCGGGGCCAGGGAAAGCGTAGCGACTCTTGACTGGCCTTTCACCTGTCTTTGAACCCAAGCGGCGACTTGTTTACCTGGCAATTAGTTCTAATCACTTGCCATTTCCGGCCACGCCCACTCGCGTTGACAATTGAAAAAGAAGACCAACAACAACTGCTTCTGGCTGTCGTCTATGCCTTGACCGCGCCGCTGTCATGGCTCATGATTTTAATTTATATACAAAAACAAAATTAAAGCTCAAATTTCCAAAGAAGTCGTTAAAGCACTTTTTTTTTTTCAAGAAATTGTTGCTTGAAGAAAACTAAAGGAAAAAAAAAAATTAAAATTAAATAAACAAATTTTATTACAAGCAATTTTTCAGCGTGTTGCGTGTTCTTCGGCAGCTGCTGCTGCTGCTGCTGCTGCTTCTTCTTGTTTTACAGCTTGTTGCTCTTAAAAAAAATTGTATAAAAAAAAAGGTAGTTGTAATTATTTTTGCCGCTTGTTTTTTTTTTTCCTGTGTAAATCGTGACTTTCTCTGCGCACGGCCATCAAAATAATATATGTTTTTTGTTTTTAGCTGTTGCTGCTGCCGCCGTCGCAGATGCTGTTTTATGCAGCTCTCATGCGTCCAGCCTCCGATAAGAGGCGGCTGCCCAAGTGCGAGCCCAGCCCCAGCTCGAGATATTTGACTAGACTTTAATTATTTCCAGTTATCACGTAGCACTCAACTGGTTCTCATTGTTTTTGCTGCTGTGCGTGACATGCGCTTCAGCTGTTCGGATTTTAGTGTCGGATTCAAATATTTCAGACTCACACAATTGACAAATCTAATAGAAAATGGAGAAAATATCACGTGATATCGCACTGAGCTGCAGACAACATTATTTCTAGCTACAACATAAGGTTAACATAACAGCTCGCCATTTCGTAACAGCTGCTTAACAGCACACACAACAGCTTAACATAGCCTGTTAATATGCTGTTAACTGCAATGTTTATGTAGCTCGCGGTTTGTACCACAAATTTCCAGTCACAAAACTTTAGTTTTGGTTTGATATGTCAAGTATATATAGATATTTCTGATCTGTATCTAGCCATATTCACAGCCTTTCAGTCTGGGTATACTGTTAATCTCGAAAGCTACGACAGCTACAGATCTTAAAGACTTTATTTATCATTTTTTCTTCGATATTTCCTCTCATTTTTAGGATATCGATAAATATCGTTTTTGAGATATGTTTTTCACACATAACTCGAGGATTATAAGAGTTACATACACCAAATTTGGAATGGAGATTCTCGCAAAGTATGTTTATATTCTCTCAACATACTACATATATGATTATTAAAGGAACAATCTATCGGAAGTAAAGCTCTTGAATGAAAGCATTTCTCGACAAGTCTGTTTAATCTTCGGCGTGTCAGAATAAGCTAATCGTAACCAAGTTCTGTTTAAGCCTAACATGGATCAACATCGGACTATATATATACTATATACATGTGGAGCTCTATAGAAATAATCGAAACGCAAATGATTTAACTTTAGTAGGCATAGGTATTTAGTTTCGACTTGTTTTCAATGTTTGTCCAGCTGCAACGCCCATTAATAGAATGTAAGTCGAGGTGCATCAAAACCTGTTGCCACAATTAGAGGCACGCGTGCCGGCACCATGCCACATGCCGCATGCCGCAATCGAAAGAAAGAATTCGCAGAAGAGGCGGGTTTGGGCGAACGACAAAAATTTCCAAGTGTAATCACGGCGCATTCACTGGCCAAAGCCACTGTCAAGTGTTCTGCTTCGAGGCGAGTCAAGTCGAGTCAAGTTTGTTGCCTAAGTCTTTCGATTTGACAGCCCCAGCTGGAAGCCCAGCGCTGACGTCGCATACTGACAAAGGCAGCAACTGCTTTAATTAGTGGCTAGAGATTTGAACAAAAGCCGGCGAACAAAGTTTTTAATTGCCACGGCAAACAAGTCAAATGCTAAAATATTTACATGCAATTTTTATGTTTTCTTTGGCTTTTTTTTTTTTTTTTTTTATTATTATTTGTTTGAATGCGCATCATTTAAATATTTGATTTTGTGTCGTGAGAGACAAAAGAAATTGCCATAAATAAAAGAGAAATTTGCGCGCTGCGCAATTGTCGAATTGCACACACACACACACACACACACACACGTGTCTAGCATGTGTGTGTGTGTTTGTGTGCTTAACTGGGATGCGCACCTGCAGGCTTTTACTTCCGCTGCGGCTGCGGCCAATCAGGCAAACAAATAAACGCACGACTGGCCAACAACGTGACAAATTGTCGAATTTAAGCCCACACCCCCTAGCCCCTTAGCCCCCTAGACCCCGCACCCCGCCAGACCCCCTCGCCGCTGGCTGTGGCACAGCATGTAGCATTTTTCTGGTGAAACTTGGCTGATTTTTTGCTTCTCCTTTTTTTTTTTTTTTTTTTTCGGCGACTTATCGCCAAATGTGCAGCCAATGTCAACGTGGGTTATGCCACAAGAGAAAGAGACAGACAGGCAGGCGGACAGGGAGACGGGCGGGCGGGGGGACAGCCGTTCGGCGAGGAGGATGCTTATAATCGTGCTGGCTGCAGAAGGAAGCGGCTGTTGGCAGCGTCTGCGCCGGCAACAGCGAATGCTGACAGGCTGCTCCTTTGGAGAAAGCTGTCTGCGACTTTTACTTGATATCGCGCGAATGTCTGCGGCATCGTCTCCGGCAGCATGTTGCATGTTGCCTCATTTTAATTGCAGAACATTGCCATGGCTGCCAGAGAGAGAGAGAGAGAGAGAGAGCGAGAGAGCGAGAGAGGGAGAGGGGGAGAGAGACGCTGGGCGTTGCGTCCAGCCATGAAAGGATTGTCGCTTTCACCCAGCGGCAATTAGCTCCTTATGCAACGCGGCCCAAATGGGCAAACGCCGCTCCGGCGACAGCAAATTGAACGCTTGCGCCAGCCCGCCGCCGTTTAAATGCGGCTCATATGTGGCAATGGGGCAGCGGCAGCAGCAGCCGCGACTCAAGTGAAACGGCAGCAGCAACAATTTTTTCGCGCTTCAAATCATACGACAATAAGCTGAAGAGGCAGCGGGGGGGCTGGCGAGGGGGGCAGCTATAGAGGGGCTAGGGTATCGCCTTAAATTGCCTGGCATTTTTCTTTTCATCTTCTTCTTCTTCATCTTCTTCTTCTGCTACAATGGATTTGCGTGCAGATGCGAGACAAACGTCTTCATCGCCGCGTCGCGCTGTCTGCGAGATGCGCTGTCTTTGATTTGCCATTGCAAGTTGCGTCAGTTGCGAATTAAAAGCCACCGCATGGAAAGATTGTAGTGTAGAGTGTGGCAACAGCGGGGCAGGGGGGGGTGGTTAATGGTTAGCCACCCACTCGATGTGGCGCCCAGTTGTGCAGCCAACGCATACACTGAACAAAATGCAAGTGCCAAAGATGCGAAGCTGGCCCTGAAATTTGTAACTGGCAACAAGAGGGCACCGAATATAAGATACCCTTACAATTTTGTAACTGGCAACAAGAGGGAAACGAATATTAGATACCCTCACAAATTTATATACACGACTCGACATTTTTAACATATAATAAGAGGACGCCGAATACTAAATACCCTTACAAAATGATATGCTGGGTAATTATGGCTTGTTGAAAAAGGGCGCCGAATGTGAGATACCCTACAAAAACATATATAAACGACTTCAAATTTGTAACTAGCAACAAGAGGGAGCCGAATATTAGATACCCTTACAAATTTATGTACACGACTTGAAATTTATATCTAGTTAAAAGAGGGCGCCGAATATGGAATACCCTTACATTTTACTTACTTTAATTGTGTAACTATTAACAAGAGCGCACCGACTATGAAATACTCTTACAAATGAATATCGAGACATCTCTTTATAAGAAGACATCTTCATCTCCATAAGGTATATATATATTCTAGATCAGCATCAAGTGCTGTGGGAACAATCGGTCGAAAAGTTGGTTCTTGCAAGAAAAACTTGCTATATGATAAAGCGCTATAGGAAGAACCGATCGGGAGAGAGATGAGTTTTTGTTTGGCAAAATAATCTGTTATCCAAGATATCTTCGCAGTTATCTTCGTAAATGTCTGGAAGCGTATTGAAACTTCGGCTGGCCGAATTTCTCGTACTTTCTCGTTAAGTTTAACAATTGTTTTGCTCAGTGCAAGCAGAAGGTAGTTGGAGCAGCTGCAGCAGCTGCTGCTGATGCGATGCTATTGAACTTTTGCTATTTGCCAAGATTCCCACACACCTGCAACAGCAGCAGCAGCAGCAACAACAACAACACCGACAACAACAACAACAACAAGAGCCTCCCACTTGCAGCAGGCAGCGTGTGAAACGTTCGACGCGCCGATGTTTTTGAGGCGTGACACGAAACTTTGTTTCAAGTACGTTGCCGCTGTTGTTGTTGTTGTTGTTGTTGTTGTTGTTGTCGTTGCGCCCTAATGCGATTGTCAGGGTAAATGACCGACGAATGGCGGCAAAAATTGAATTGTTTTGCATAAATTGATGCTTGTCGTTGTTGTTGTTGTTGTTGTTTTAATTGAAGTGCGGCCGCTGCGGCAAGTTTGTTGCCCAAGTCTTTCGTTTGCCCACGCGCACAGCTGCCGCAAAGGATGACGCGCGGCAACAGCTGGCGGCGCGCAGCTGCCAGCCAAAAAAAAAAAAAAAAACAACGTATAGAAAGAAAATGAGAAGAAAAAAAAAGAAACAAATCGCAACGGGCAACTGTCTGCCCCACAGAAACTGGCTTAACTGGGCGTGGCTGGCGTCTGATAACTCAGCTGCAGGCAAAAGATCCTCTCTGCTGCCCCGCCAGCGAAAGTTAAAGTTGCCCGCAATCACACAGTCGACTCCCCGCTCCAACTGCCTACCGTTCCCTCCACCCGCCCCGCCTCCCTCTCTCACACTCGCCTCTCTGTTCTGTTGCATTGCCCAATTGCGTTGGCAAATTCCCGCATTTAAAATCAAAAGTAAAACAGGTTAGAACCCGATATGCTGCTACACTTTGAGGCGAACTAAGCGTCTACACTGAGCGAAATCAATGGGTCAGTCGAAATCTGTTTGGGTAATTAACGAATAAAAGAGAAGAACTCTATTTAGCAGGTCAGCAAAAAGGGTTTAAAAGAAGCTCAGACAATATCTGGCTAGAGTTGGATTATGCCCAAGCACTATGAGCGGGAAGAAAGATAAGTTCGAGGGGGTATTTCCTGTAAAGTTAAAAGCAATAAGCTGCTGTCTGATTGCATTAGTTTTTATCTGGATTTGATAGATATTTGGTGATTTTTACTTGCATTTTAAGCTTAGCGTTTAAGGGATAAGTTAAGGTTAAAAGAGATAAGTTAAGTTTCAGTTTTAAGGCGACAAATGTTAACTAAAAGGTTTCAATTTAAAAGAAATAAATCGATTAAGTTTGCTAGAGAAAAGTTAAGTTTAAACACGAGTCTTAAAAGAATAAGTGAAGTTTTAAGAGGATAAGTTAGGTTTCAGGATGTTGACTTGCGTTTAAAAGGATAAGTTAAGTTTTAGTTTCAAAATGACAAATGTGAAGGTTTAAATTTATATAAGATAAGTTAAGTGAAAGATATACTATAAGTTTCAAAGAGATAAGTTAAGTTCAATTTAAAAGGCATAAGTTGAGTCAAATGAAGTAAACTAAATTATAGAGAGTCAAATGATGTTTCATAAGGATAAGTTGGACTTTATGGCGACAAGTTAAGTTCAAAGTCCCACATTGCATAGAGATAAACTATGTTTTAAAGGGAGAAGCTACATTTTAAGATGCTAAGTCAGGTTTGGAGCTGGTAACTCGAGTTTTAAAAGGATAAGTTAAGTTTAAGTGTGAAGGGGCTAACTAAATGTTAAAGGATTTGATAAGTTTAATTTTGAAGCGACAAAGAAATCCATTTAAAAGGTAACATTCTTAAGGACTGCGTGAAGTTTAAAGAGATAAGCTAAATTTCAAGTTCAAGTCAAGTTTAAAAAGGATTTACCGCCCTCTTGCGCTGCCACGCACAAAAATGTGCAAAACAAATAACTGTTAATAAAAGTGCAGCAATAACAGCTGTTAAAATACGAATTCTAGCTGCTGTTAGGTAAGCATAATGTTAATAAGAGCAGCTGTAAACAGCTAAAATCGCCTGCAACAGCTGCATTTTTCTACACAAATTTGATTGAGATCCCGTGAAGCAGCCGTGGCCAAAGAAAATGAATGAAAAATTGTAGAACTCTCAAGTATTTCCTCGAGTTCAACGCGTTAATTATGAGTTGTGTCTTCCATCTAATGCTGGAATGGTGTCCCACAAGGTTCCCTTTTTGCATGTGTTATACATGCAGCCAGCGATACCCTTGCGCCAAGGCATTCGCAACAACAACAACAACAACAACAACAAGAACAACAACAGCAGCAATTGAAATTGTTTGTTGTCGGCAGCTTTTGTTGTAGTGTGTAAAAACTGGCTCGCTTGTGCGACCGGCTGTGTCTGCGACGGCTGCTGCGACGGCTGCTGCTGCTGCTTATCCTACAAATGCCAATCCGCAGCGCCAACCAGTCCGCGAGTCCGTCCGTCCGTCCACCCGTGCGCCTGTCCGCAAAGCAGACTGTTAGAAAGAAAAAAAAAATACACAAATAAATATGCCGTCCGCGGCGGCCAACTGGCTGGGCAACTGCGGCTGCGGCTGCGACTGGGTATTGGGTATTGGGACTGGGATTGGGACTGGGCCGTTGGGCGTCCAACTGGTTGCTGCTTGCCGGCAGTTTTGAATTACAAAAGGAGCCTTTTTATGGGGCCGCCTGCAACAACAGCAGCAGCAGCAGCAGCAGCAGCAGCAGCAACAGCGGCAGCAACATTTTTATAATTTCAATTTTGTGTATCTATGAGATACGCTTCAACGTGAATTGGCATTTTGTATTATGCATTTTATACCCTGCACAGCGGCGGCTGTTAACATGGGGTATGTTATTGCTGTGCTCAAGTATCTGAATGTTTCCATCTCTCACATAAATATCTCTTATATTGCCAAATGTCCTGTCGCAAATCTAAGACGAAACATAAATCAGACTAAACTTATTTGAATTCTTTAGATAACTCCCAGGCGAATCGCTTTGCTATCTTCCAAGCGAGTCTCTTTCCTATCTTCCACATAAAGTGCATTTTAATCATTTTCCCATCGTCCAGGCGTAACGCCTGGAAACACATTTCCTTCTGCTTCCAGCCTCGCTTGTTCTTATTTTCCAGACAAAAAGTTTTGGGCTGCCGCAATCGTAATGCTCTCCCAATTACCCAGACGTGCCTTGTTTTAGGTGGCCGACAAATACGCGATTGTTTAACAATATTATCAACATTTAGTTAATTTTACTACTCAAATGCATACAGTGAAAGCTCTCCTAACGGCTAGCTTCCAAACTCTTTCCATACTTTCCAAATGGAGTGTTCGACATTGGGCGTACGTTCTCTTGTTCGGAGGCGTTAACCGTTTTTTCTTGTAGCAAAACTATCTTTGAAGGCAATAAACAACATCTTTTAGCAGCAAAAAATCTTCAAACAAACGACAAATGCATCCAAAAAGGAAACATTCATTTAAATAGTATGCAAATCCTTCGACTCAATTGAACAAGCTTTTCTGGCAAAATAAAAATATGAGTATTCGCGCGAGAGAAGTGCCTCGACCCAACTACAGGGTATGCGTTAGTGCAGCACACTGGAGTGGAGCGTTTTGAGTGTTTGTTTTTATGCATTTTGCAATACTGCAAATACCGCAATTTGCATGTGTTTGCAGTGTGACCAGCGTCAACGGCAACTCCAACGCCTGGTAATTAAAATACAATTAACGCCAGCGATTGATGATCATCATAATAGATGCTGACGATGCTGACGATGATGATGATGACGATGACGAGTGTCCAGGAAATGCAATTAACCGATTGGCCCACAAGTCGCCAAACGCCATTCGAAAGTCTTATGCCCCGCGCTGCAGACACACGGCTCAAGCCTTTGGCTAACACTGATTGAGAGCGACTGCGACTGTGTGTGTGTGTGTGTGTGTGTGTGTAATCCGGCCAAATCGCTGGGCATTGCATAAGCCTAAGCAGCCGCAAGCCAAACGATCAATCCATCAATCAGGCGCAATCATAATCAATTGTCGGGCGTGAAAGTGGGCGTTAAGGCGTGTCGCATGCCGCACTCAGAACTTTCTAGTTGCTTGAACTTCATATGAAGCCGTATTTGGAGCAAATCATTATGAACGATGACAGCGACAAATTTGGTGTTTTAATAAACTCTTCATAATTGAAGGCCGCACGCAATTAACGCATTTGCCGTGTTCACATGGCCCGAAAATGGTGTCGGACCGCCGTTAGACGGCTCAAACAACGGGCGAGCTGCCTGGGCAACGGCAACGCCAACAGCAGCAACAACAACAACAAAAGTCTGGCAACCTTACGGCTTAGCCATAACAAAAAGTAAACAAACAAAAGCATCAAATTACAAGTGTTGTAAAATTGCGAAGGGAGTTGAAATTGAATTCAAGCAGAATCTAGCAATGTGTGTGTGTGTGTGTGTGCGCGAGTGTGTGGGTGTTGTTGTTTACCTCATTTGTGTGGGTCGCTTAGCAGAAGAAGACAAACACACCCAACGGCAATAACAACAACAACAATAAGAGCCAAGCGCTTCTGCAATTGGAGCGCAGCGAGCGACGCGCGAAATTCTCGAGTTGCGAATTGCGTTGTTATTATTGTTGTTGCTGTTGTTTCGTGTTTGTTTTTTTTTCGGCTTAATTCTTCTGTTTCAA
Source organism: Drosophila littoralis (assembly GCA_018903485.1). Taxonomy (NCBI): domain Eukaryota; kingdom Metazoa; phylum Arthropoda; class Insecta; order Diptera; family Drosophilidae; genus Drosophila; species Drosophila littoralis. Next base: position 5,787,129 of record JAEIGF010000591.1, read on the forward strand.
CAGCTTTGCTGGCGAGTGCACTTTACACTTTTGTGGCTTGGCTTTTCAGGCTTCACTGACCGCGCAGACACAGGTGCACATTGCATGCTGCATGGCAACAAATTTCAATTAAAACACATTTTCAGCACTTTCACACACACTCACACAGACGCGCAAATGTGAACTTTGCGTTTCAAAAAAAAAAAAAACAGTATTAATGTATTTTTAGTTTATTTTGGCGAACGTATGTATGTTATTTGAACAGCCGGCGCGCGATACAAAAAAAAATGTTAAATAAAAATTGAGACGACGCACATCCAGAGCGCACGAAGATCAGCAACAAATTGAACTGCTAACGGGTCAGTGTGACCATCGTGCAGCTACTGCAAAATACCAGCTCGTTTCAGCTCAGCTGAAAAATAAAACTAGCAAAATGTGCCTACTATCGATTAAAAATACTCGTTTGAATTCTGTCAAAGCAGGCAGCAGCAGTTTTTGTAAATGGTTCGAAAGCTTGAGCTTTCCATTTGTAAAATTGTAAAACACAATCAAATGTATACATCTTTAAGATGGAAGTACTTGCCAATGTATTGCGAACGCCTCCGTTTTCCGGCCCAGAATCCTGAGGAGCAGCCGAACAATATCAGGCTTTATCAATTTGCTTGCTTTCTATTTGCATTCCTTGTGGTTGCCAATATCCATGCGCTAATACAATTGGTATTTGACTCACATTATCCAATACTATACGAATTTGCTTCGTATCATGGTAAGCAGAATACAATAAAAACATTTTTATCCTTTTTTCAAATTTTAAATAAATTTTAATATTCCGTAGTCTGTATAAAACAAGTCAAATGCAATTCGGCATACTTTATGCTTAAGTTAATTACACGATTTTGAATTCATGCTAATTGCCGCGTATTCGTATGGTTGTAAATACCATACCTAAATATTTATCGATAGCTCGCGCAAATGTATCGAATGACCGTGAGTGGGACAGGGACAACTATAGCTGCACGAGTAGCCAACAGCTGATAGCGCCGCCGACGCCGCCGCTGTCCAAATTCTTTTATTTCATAATAATTTTGATAGAACATTCACTGAGCTAAATTAGCTTTAAGCTGTATTAAATAACAATGCATAACACACGCAAACTCTCCAACCTGGCCCGGCTCCTCCTCAGACGCACGTCCGCAACTGCATCCAATCCAACAACAGCCTCCAGCGGCACAGAACAGACAACGCATTTCGGCTACCAGACGGTGAAGGAAAGCGAAAAGGAGCAGAAAGGTGAGCAAGAGAAACATAAAACAAATAAACAAGAAGTAACAGCTGTTCTCGGGACGCCGAACAGCAAATACCCTTGCAGACGAACCGAAATATGCTCGATTCTCGGAAGATACTTCTGCGAGAGCTGCATTTAGTGGTCCGATCTTTTTATGGCGCATGCTTAAGAAGCGTGTTTTAATGCCCAGTCGGGTCAAGAGGTCTTAAAGAATAGAAGAGAATTAGCTTTTCATATACCACCGATTCATGGCCATGGCAGCTACATGTATGATGTAGTGCTCCGATCCGGCCGACTCCGAAATGTGCATCCATGCAAAGTTTCTCATAGCTTAGATAAAGACATACATAATGAAGTCCAATTAGAAAACCCTTTTAATAGCTAACTATGTATATTCCTTGCAGTGCACGAGGTGTTTGAGCAGGTCGCCCAGTCGTATGACCTGATGAACGATGCCATGTCCATGGGCATACATCGCGTGTGGAAGGACATATTCATTGAGCGCTTGGGTCCCGAGCATGGCATGCGGCTGCTGGACATGGCCGGCGGCACGGGCGATATCAGCTTTCGGTATCTGAAGTACTTGGCCAAGCAGCCAAATCCGAAACAGCGTGAAAGCCATGTAACCGTTTCGGACATCAATCAGCATATGCTGAACGTGGGCAAGGAGCGTGCCCGCCAGCTGGGCCTGACCGCCGATCGGCTGCCCAATGCCAGCATCGACTGGCAGTGTGCCGATGCCGAGAAGCTGCCCTTCAAGAGCGAGAGCTTCACTGCGTACACAATCGCCTTTGGCATACGCAACTGCACGCACGTGGACAAGGTGAGCTGAGCTGTGGAGCTTATAATCCTGACTGCGGTATCAGAGCTAATGTGTCTTGTTGCAGGTGCTGAGCGAGGCGTATCGCGTGCTGCAGCCCGGCGGTCGTTTCATGTGCCTGGAGTTCAGCCATTTGAGCAACGAGACGCTGCAGTGGCTATACGATCAGTACTCCTTCCAGGTGATACCGCCAATGGGCCAGCTGCTGGCTGGCCAGTGGCACGCCTATCAGTATTTGGTCGAGAGCATACGACGCTTTCCGCGGCAGGAGCAGTTTAAGAGCATGATCGAGCAGGCCGGCTTCGCGCATGTGGCCTACGAGAATCTAACATTTGGCGTTGTCAGCATACACTCCGGTTTCAAGCTGTAGTCACATCTGGCGCGCCTGCTCCAATATTCCTGTACACAAAACCCTGAGCGAAGTTTCGAAGTCCTGTTGCGTTGCGCGCGGAGCTGGCACAGTTTGCCTTTTCTTTTACTTCGTGTTATTATTATGATTTTGCCTTCTTCTTTAAACATGCTAAACACGTTCTCCCACCTATTTTTTGTTGTTGTTTTATTTTATGCTTTGCGCTCGTTAAAATTAAAGTTTTATAAACATTGTTAACATATTACATGTGCCAAAATTGATCGACGGCTTATTGTAAGCTGCGGCCAGCCTGGGAAAGACCTTGACGTTGTGGGGGCCACCTTTTATAGATGGCGTTTAATGTAAGACACATCAAAATTCCAAATCGGTTTCCAGCTCGATTTTCCACTAAGAAACAAAACAAAAGTGAAAATGTGGGCTAATTGGGAATTCAATTGGACTTTTGCGCCGGAGTGTGTGATATAATGTCAATTGCCCCTCCCCCCCTCCCCTTGGGCCACACCCAGCTGCAATATGAGCGGGCCCCGCCGCTCTGCCCCTTGCCCACACGCACATCAAATTTAGTGCAGGTGAAATTTATGCGTGTGAATGTTGAATTTTAACTAAAGCTAAGCGAAACAAATAAAATCAAAATCAAAATCGAATCGCGTTCAAATCAATTGCGTTCCACACAAAACTAATTGATAGTTTAGCGAGGTATTTAAAGTAATTTTTGTTTTTTGCTTTCGCTGCTCTGCAGCAAATTGGCAGCACTTAGCACGGCTTTGATTGGCCCAGTTTGTTGTTGGCTCAGCTAAGCAAATTTTGATGGGCTGCACTTTGTGATGTAACCGGGTCATAAAAGGCTTCGCGTCGCATCAAATGGCCCAAAATATGACAACGAGTTACCTTTTTGGCCACCTGTTGGCCAGCGCCTGAAAGTGAAATGTGCCAGCAGCAGCAGCAGCAGCAAAATGAAAACAAAAGTTTGTTCGTACGTGCAGAAACGTGCCACCTGTACAGGTGGATAGACACACAGTGGGACAACAGCGTACTGGTTGGCCCACCCCCGCCAGGGCACAGTGGTTCAAAGCGGAAAGACTGGCAGGAAAAACTAAAGCAGAGAGAGAGAGAGAGAGAGAGACAGACCGAAACAGAGACAACTGCTTGCCTTGCTACTACAGTGGTGGCAAAAATATTAGCACTCTCTGAAACTAGATTGTTGTTGTCTCGCATTCAAGGGAACAAACGAAAAAGAAACACTCAAATTAAAAATTGCAATGATAAGAAAATGTACCAAAAATGGAACACCAACAAAATTACTGAACAATTTTAGGCAGATATTCAATTAATTGTAATTTAAAAACGACGGGAATGAAATGGGAAGGGAACACTGACAATGTTTAAGGCCTGTATCTTACACATTTCATGTTCAATTGGGAATGTCAGTGGAAGTGGTGGAACAAATGGAAATGGAATTTTAATGGGTCTACTTATTGTAGAAGCAGCTGTAGGAGAGCACGAATATCAACAAAACATAGAATATAGATTTGTTTGCTTCGGTTCACAGCAACTTAAATAAAAGGAACAAGTGGAAATTAAACATGATTTTTATTAAAAAAGCACATTGGTTTCAATTTTAATAAAAGCTCCATTACCGCCAAGCAGCAAGCGGAACAATTAAATGTGGATAATGACATGCAATACATGTTTTGTCAAATAAAAATCGAAATATTTCTAGAATTAAGCATGTGTTCCATTGTTGCCATCGTTTCAAATGAAGTGGAACAAATGGGATTGGAACACTTGACGGCAAGCATTTGATTTGAATTTGATAACGCACACTTTTTCAACACTGGCTCTAAAATTTGTTTGAATTGGTTCACTTAACAACTGCTTCGGCCCACTGTGCAGACCAGCTTGGTGGCCAGAGCTGGGGCCGCTTGGCGTTAGCATAATGAGCCGCTGTCCGGCGTTTGGGTCAGGTGAAATGGCCGCGTAAAAGCCATAAACTGGCCAATTGTCGCTGGCCATGCCGATGAGCGTGGAGTGCACCACAGCCGAGGGCTGTTTGGTATGCAGCCGCGGTGCCGGCGGCGTTGCACGTCGATATCCGCTTTATAAATACAACAAACACCAAGGAAGTTCATTTCATTTTCTTGGCAACAATCGACGCGTTGACATAATCCAATAGCCATTCGCCAGCCAGCCAGCCGAAACGAAATCGAAAGTCGCAAACGGATTACCAAGCAGCAACAACATGATGAGCCGCAGTTCAGGTCGAGCCAGTGCCAGGAGCAGATGCCGCCCGCTGCTGTTGCTGCTGCTTCTGGGCGTTGTCTTGGCCAACGGCCGGGCCGCCCACGCCTCGCTGCGTCTGCGCCATGGCAGTCGCTTGGTCAGCACCACGCCCACCACGGTGGCCACCACAGCTGCCGCTGATGCCGCGGAGCAGCAGCCGGAGACGGCGACCGAGGAGCCAGCCCAGCAGCAGGAGCAGCCGCTGGCCACCGGCAAGCACAAGCGTGGCATACTGCATGGCTCCGCCGGGCACTGGCCCGCCCGCACCTATGCCTCCCAGTATGGCTACAGCTTGCAACTGCCCGCGGCGGCCACTTTTCTGGCCGCTGCGCCTGCCCACCGCCATCATGGCTTCGTCAAGTATCCGTCTGCCCTGGGCGGCTATCACATCAAACAGTTTGCGCCCGCGTCTGCGTTCCTGCCCGCTGCCACAGCCGTTCCCGCGCTGCCCGCCGTCTCCGGCCTGCCCGCTGTGTCCGGGCTGCCTGCTGTTGGTGGCATCGCCTCCGCCGTGGCTGCGCCGCCTTCGTATGTGCTGCGTCCGGGCAATGCGGTCGTCTCCTCGTACAGCGTCAACTATCCGCATCAGCATGTGCACCGACCGCTCAAGCCCCTTCACTACCATCAGGTAAGCTCTCCGGTTGCAGTTACTCCTCCACGCTCACGGCCTGATTACCTGCAGCCCACCTATGTCCAGGCTGTAGCTCCTGCTGCTCCCGCCCTGCCCATTCAGCCCGTGCAGCCTGTCCAGCCCGTGCAGCCTGTACAGCCCGTGCAGCCTGTCCAGCCCGTGCAACCTGTGCAGCCTGTGCAGCATGTGGCTGCACTGCATCCTGGCGTGAGCTTCGTCCACGCCAATCCGCCCGTCGCCGAGTTTCCCGCGTTTCCGCAGTTCTCGTCGCCGGCGGTGCCCGCGTTCGCTGCGTTTCCGGCCGCACCCACCACGCCTGAAGTGCCCGTGATACCACAGATTCCGCAGATACCGCAGATACCTCAGATACCGGAGATTCCGCAGATTCCCCAGTTCCCGCAGTTCCCGACGTTCCCACAGTTCAGCATTCCGCAGTTCCCCTTCCCACAGGTGCCGCAGTTCCCACAGGCGCCCGCTGCTCCGGCTGTGCCCGCCACGCCCACTGTTCCAGCTGTGCCCGCCACGCCGGCTGCGCCGGCCAATCCCGCACTGCCCGCGTTTCCGGCTGCGCCCGGCGCACCACCAAATAGCCAGTTCTTTCCCGCCGCCGTGCAGCCGCCGCTGCCCCAGCAGCCGCCAAGCTTTGGGCAGCCGGAGGCTCAGTTTCCGGGCGGCATAGTGCCACTGCCCGGTTCGTCGCCCGTGCAGCCAGAGACGGGCACGGCCATCGCCTCGCCGCAGATACCCAACACACCCGAGTCGGAGCAGCCCGAGCAGCCGCAGCCGCAGCCACAGCCCGCGCCGCAGCCCACACAGCCGCAGCAGCCCTGGAGGCCGGTCTTCTATCAGCCCCCAGCCACGCCCAGCCGTCCAGCCATAACCCTATTGCCGCCCTACGGCAGCGCGCCAGCTGATGGTAAGTATCAAGCAGCCCAGCCCAATTGTGCCCAAGCCCGCCTCAAACAACGCCTTTCTTTGCGCTTCTCAGGCTATCTGCCGCCCGTTAACACGCAGGCGGCACAGCTGACGGCCGCCAGCGCCGGCCAAGGGGCCCAGAACATTTTCGATCAGCTGAGCAATGCCGAGATCGAGCACATCTTCGCCCAGGCGAATCTAGCCCATCACCAGCAGCAGCAACAGCAGCAGCAGCAGCAGCAGCATCAACAGCAGCAGCAGCAGCAGCAGAGCTATCAGCACTACTAGGCGCCACCTCATCCCCTCCCCCCCTGTTGGAGTCCATCTTGTCAACATTTTCTACAATATTTTTTTTTGTTTTTTTTTTGTCAGTCTTTCTATCCATGATATTTCTTCCATGTATATTAAATTATTATTAAATAAGTTATTTATCAAAAGATGAGCGGGGTTTTGGTTTTAACTGGATTTACATGGAATTTGGCCAGAAACTTTGAAGTCACGTCCTGCCTAGCAAAACTGGAAGATCCCTCTATTTACCGGCTAGAATAAAGTATTTGCTTTCAGACTAAAGTTAAGTTTTTAAACTTGAATAGATATTTCCGCTCCAGAAACATCTCTTCAAGTCTTATGTACTTGAGCTTAAAAAACTGATTTTAGAAAAAAATAATTTTCATTATTACATTTCGATTATAACAGCTATTTATATTGGCAAACCTTTCATGTAAGTACCAAGCAGTGCTTATGCAAGCAGGGTGCAAGCAGTTAGTAAGCAGTGTTGAATTATACCCTAATAGATGAGTTAAAAAAGGAAGTATACTAGTTTTATGCCCTGGCATGTATCACACAGAAGGAAGCATATTCCGTTCGATCTAACCATGTCCGTCAGCACGAACGTGTCCTTGTTATTAACAACAATAGCTTTAAGAGCTGGAAACACCAAAGTGGGTTCAGTAGGGCTGTCGTATAGTATACACAGATGAAGAATGTGGCACTTGTTGCCTCTTTTATTAAAGGCAAATAAAGTTATTTTACCCTTGCGCTGCAATTTTAAAATATGCCATATTTAAAAAAATCGCCTCACTATGAGATTCTCATGAATTCAAGTATGAGTTACAGGCTTGCATGTTTTCATTACGCTCCTAAGTATTTTTGATAGAATAAAGCACACGATAACAACATTTTTTTAAGAAATGTGTATGAATGGGTCTTTTTAAAATGATTCGAGTCTTTGAAGGAAATGTCTAGAAGGGTATAAAAGATTCGGCGTGCCGAAGAAATCCCTTAATTCTCGCTGTATTTCTTTTGTTATGTATTACAATTCGATAATCACGCTTGTGCCGAGTCCGCCGATGAACGGTTAATTTCCGTTACTTAACTGAGCTTTGGCAAGCACATACAAATATTGGGAAGAGCTTTCAGTGCGACGCTTTTCACCTTGAACTTGACGCCTGCTGCGGCTGTCGCTCGAAGCTTTTTTCATTCATAAATTTGTCAGCTGTTTGTTCATTGAGTACGTTTCGGCATCGGGCGTCGGGCGCCGGCATCGACATCGGCAACTGCCAGCAGCAGCGGCGGCGGCAGCGACGGCGGCGGCAGCAGCACATGCCACATGTTGCAAGCGCTCGCTTCAGTTGTTACCGTTAGCTTCGCAAGCGCGCGCTGCCAACGAATGCGCGCATCCAACGAAAATGTTTAAAGGAGCAGGAAAATTGAACATAATAAGATACGAAACGTAATTCGAATTCTTTCGAACTCGAAAACCAAAACCGAAAATTCGAACTGCTTGCGCACTGATCTCAGTTAAGTTCCAGTGGAAAGTGGAAAGTGGTTAAGCGTGACGCGTTCTGTGTTTGTTTTTTTGTTGTTGTTGTGTTTGTGTGTTTTTTTTCACAGTTTGATTGGCAACAAATCTAAAGATTTGTGTTGATTGTTTATTGGATTTTCGAATAGCCGAAGAAGAAGACGAAGAAGAAGGCGAAGGGGAAGAAGCAGAAAGCCAAGCAAATCCCATTCGAAGTCCACCCGCCCGTGGCCACATCTGTCATGACGATAATGATGATGCGTAAGTCTTGGGCAAATAAACAAAATCTTGCGTTCTGTTTATGCATTGGGAACACAAATCGCGGTATTCGATTGAATACAATTATTTTATATACTCGCTATGTTGGCAGCATTCGGCGATCAATAAAAACAAAACGCGCCGGGCCCCACAATCTCACAATCTGGCAGAGACATTGGCCATGTGGAGCAGCAGCCGGCTCCCAAATAACTGGATGCCTCACGTGGTCTGCCGCAAGGGATCGCGGTGGGGTCAGCGCAGGGGAGACACTCGGGGAACACCTAGGTTGGGAACAGAGTGCTGAACACGGCTAATGGGATAATTATAAATGGGTGCGGGAAAAGAGTTGAGTGCAGAGTTGGGTACAGATTTATCAAGACGATTCGCAACACAGCTGTGAACAGTTTGGAGAAGCCTGCAAGCAGCTGAGAACAGATTGAAATGAGCAGAGTTTAATATAAAGCTGAGTAAAGTTGAGAACACAAGAGAAATAAACTTTAAATGAGTTGGGTAGATTAAAGGCAGCTGGGAACACATTAAAAGCAGAGTTAAAAACCGTTTACAAAATTGGGAGCGGAGTTGAGAACAAAGCCGGAAACTGAATCAATAATGAGTTGAGCATAAATTTAATAACAGGCCTAGAAAGAAAGTTGTGAACAGAGAACAGATTGAAATCTGGAGCTGGGTACAAGGAACAAATTGAAATGTCGAGTTGAGTACAGAGAACAAATTGAAATGTCGAGTTGGGTACAGATTTAAAAATAGAACTGAAAACAGGGGTGAACGCAAAGAGTTGAACAGAGTTGGGAACAGAATAGAGAATATTGCGGAGCGTAATGCAAAGTTAACAAATGTGATCAAGGCGAAAAGTATTTTGGTATATATATGATACAGTTAATATATTTTTGTAGATAATTTTGAACAGAGCCGAAAACAAAGCTTAAATCGGAACTGGGAACAGAGTTGAGAGTACAGTTGGGTATAGATCGCAAATAGGGCTGTCAACAGAGCTGTGAACAGTAATGAGAATATCATAAGATTTGAGAACAGAGTTGAACAAAGCTAAGAACACATTGTAAACTTGTGAAGTAAAGAGAGTTAGACATAGAAAATGGGATATTGTCACAGCAAGAGCTGGGAATTAATAACGACAACAAATAAAACACTTAAGAACAAATCAGGGAATTTATTTGGGAACACAGCAGAGGAACAGATTGTAAGTGCGGAAGTGAGTGCTGAGAGTAAAACAGAGAACACTTTTGAGAGAAGAACTAAAGTAGAGACAACATAAAAGGTGGGAACAGTATAACATAGAAACATAACATAGATGCGAGCATGTAAAATGGAATAAAATAATTAAATATCCTTGAATAATCTTGAGAAGCGGCAAATGTTTATTTAAATGGAGCCACATCCAATTATCTCCATATTAACCATTCAGATTTTCGGCCAGATTGTGACCCAATTTCGTATCCCACCTGAAATCTTCATATTTATTTATATTCAGGTATATTTTAAGAAACGTTTTCTTTAGCAATCTTTTGATTTGCCATCCAAATTTAAATTCAAATGTCAAAAAAGTTTTGTTGATAAAAATTTGAAAAATGTCATTCATTTTTGAAAGATGTTTGATTTGGTTCTTGATTGAAGTATTGCAGGGCCAAACTAGGCACAATATTTAAGATAATAAAAAGAGTTTTGTTGGGAATTTATTTCTATAAAAGTGTTGTAGGACCTTTAAAAGTTCAAAACTAATCGATATATCTGCAAACTCTTTTATTCTACTTATCTTTTTAATGGCTGTAAAAATGAAAAGAACTTCCAAATACTCGATAATTTATATTGTTGAACCCGCAACTTTATAAAGCACATGCAATAAACCAGCTGTATTTATATGCTTTGCAGGCTGCGAAGTGTGGCCGGGGAGTATTTCGTTTATAATGGGAACAAACTAGGTAGTGCCCGACTCAGAGATACCCTGCGCCCAGCGACGAGCTGCCTTTAAAATTATTCGAACTTGCTTTTCTTCCCACTCTGAGATGTGAGTTCTTGACTAACTTCGGTGCTTGTTGTCCGATCTTTATGAAATTTTCAGTTTATAATACAAACTGATATATAATTATAATAAATTGAATATATATATTTTAAAGCTGTGTGTAAAGTAAAGGGATCTACAACCAAAAATTTGGTGTCTCTGTCTCTCAGAAAACCTCATCTGATAATCGATAATTATTGATATATTGATAATTATCGATTATTTGAAATAAACTCTATTTGTTTGGGCAAAAGAAGGACCTTTTTTCCAGGATTGAAGTCCAGGCACTCAAACGGATAACTTAGCTGCCTGATGCCCGCAACCCATATACCCTCACTTACATTTTATAGGGTATTTTAACGAACAATTTCAATTTCTTGTCGTTGGGTTAAATGAAATTTGTAATTTGCATATTAATTTATGATATTAAATGGACGATGACCAGAAATGGCGGCGGCGCGAATGAGCGAACCCCTGCATGGAAAGGGTATGGCAAATGTCGTTGATATGCGCTCAGCTTCGTTTCGTCGATTCGACGTAACACTATTAAATTTGTAATAAAACGTCATTAGGTGTAAGTGTGCGGTGCGTGGTGCCGCTTAGATTTATGGTGGGGCAAAATGAAAGCCCTGAATTGTCACGCTTATTCTCTCTCTCTCTGTGTGCGTGCGTGTGTGTGTGTGTGTGTGCGAGGGTGTGTGTGTGTCCCTGTGATGTTTGTTGCACTTGCGGCTGCGGTGGCCAGTTGCTGGCTGGTGGCTTCAGCTCGCCCAGTCGCTGTGTCCAGGCCCAAAGTTGGGTTATTAGCTTATGCAAATCCAGCAGCAAATGGGGTGGGGCACAGTTTATGCCACATGCCGCATGCCGCATGCCGCATGCCCAGTCTGGAGTAAAGCTTATACGGCAATCGGTGTGTGCAATGCGGTGTGAGGATTACAATCCTAAGTTACCCAACAGCTGTTTGATCTTTCAAATGAAACTGCTCGCAAATCCCCAAAGGGCAAGCGAGAATCGGGGCGGGGCTGAATGTTGTATGGAAAATAGAATGGAAAATGGCAAATGGCAAATGATGAAATGTTCAAATGCCCGAGCCCGAGCAAAAGGTAAGGCCAAAGCCGGGCCGCAAGCCCAAAAATTGTTGCGGTTGCCATTTGACCGATTCACAATTTTTAATTATGAATTGAATTTGAGTAGCAAATATTTATTTATTACCTGATGAGCCGAAAACAAATACAAGAATAATAAAATAATTGACTGACACATCAAAAGCCACAAAAATCTCTGCCTCAAGGCAAACAATTTAGAAATATTTTTAAAATATAATTTAAATTCGCATTTTGCTTGTGTTTTTTTTATAGAGATATTATATGTAAAGAAATATATAATACAGAATAATATATGTTTGACAATTGTTAATTGAGAGAAAAGTAAATTTAATTTTGTATTTCAAAGCTAGCTTCCCCCATCTGCTTGTTAAAGTTGACAGGCACCTTAATGTTCACTATATTTCCATCAAACATATCTCGCTTAGGCAATGAATTTAACAATTTCCAAAAATTGTTTAAGCCCAATGTTAAGCCTATGAAATATGTTTTATAGTTGGCAGGTGAGGCTGAAAGTACTTTTTCTCTTATCTGCCTGTCAAAGTTATACTTAAATTATATTTGTTCTTGAGCTTTCCCAGCAAATTGCTGTTGCCCCATTGTTGTAGAATTTTGAGAATTCGCTCATGGGATAATGAAATGCAATATAATGAAATTCATTCATTTATAATGAAAAGCTTTGTAGATGAATATAAAGCCGAGCATTAAACGTTCGTTCGTCCAATCTTTACGTCCGTTTTCTGCACAGGAGGGTTGGACATACCGAAGAGCCTGAAACATGTCTCAAATGAATGTTTACAAAGTTCTTTGAAGATGACTTTGGATTGGAATTTCCCTAAGCCCGCTCTTAGCGTGCACTTAAATAATATTAGGTAACAGTTCGTAATAGTCGGTCGGACTGTGCATTGATCATCAATCAGTCAGTCAGTCAGTCCGTTTTTCGCTCATTCAATCAGTCAGTTCATTAGTCAATCAGCCAGACCGTAAGCTAATTAGCTAGTCCTTTCAATCAGAAACATTCAATCAATCAATCAGTGAATGTCTCAATCAGTCAGTTAATCAGTCAATCACTCAATCAATCAGTTAATCAGCCAGTCAGTTAGTCAACTAGATAGTCATTCAATCAATCGCTCAGTCAGTTAGTCGAATTATCACTTAGTTAGTCCTTCAATCAATCACTCAATTAACCAATCACTCAGTCAGTCAATCAATCATTCAGGCAGGCAATCAATCACTGATTGACTAACTAATCAACCGCTTAGTTAGTCAATCAGTCTATCTGAGAATCAATCGCTCAGTAAGTTAGTCAGTCAATCACTGTATCAGTCAATCAGTACAGTTATTTTTGTCTATACAGCAGAGTTGCCATCCCACCAAAAAAAAAAAAAGCAATAACAAGTAAATTCTACATCCTCCATCAGTTACATTTTGTCGAAAACTTTGGTATGAATGCAGCTGCACGCTTAACTTCTTACATAACCTCAAATAGTTTTGTTTTAGCTGCAGAGTTGCCACCTCAGTGGGAAAACGTAGGTGCCGTATTTATTGGGCCACTTTCAAAGTTTTCTTTTCGCACAATTCGCCACCCACGCCCAAAAAATACACAACTTAAATCCTTTTGGCTGGGCCATGAAAAATGAAGCGCGCCAGGAAAAAACAAATAAAATGTTATTCAGGCCGGGCAAAAATGCTAGTGCGTTTATCCATAATAATAACTAGTTGGCCGGAGCTAAGTCTGCAGCCACGTCCATTGCCTGCCACACGGCAAATGCTGCCCGATTTTCCATTTAAGCGCGTGTCGCCCGCGGCTGATGCCCCCGACACGGGCGGAGGGCAGGCGGCTGGGCATCCGGAACTGTGTCGGTCGAGTAATCCCGACGCTGATGTAATTTGAATACCGGCCCATATAGCCGGCAATCATTATTTATGGACGCTCCGCTCACATTTGCCGCCCGAGATGTGCAGCTAATGACGTAGCCGCAACTGGCCCGACCCCGTCCACTGGGCCGGAGTCTTCGCTAATCGACGCCAAAAACTAAGCCCCAATATCAAGTGACAAGTGCCAGGGATAAGCGACAAAAAAAAACACACACACACACAACCAGGCCCGATCAACGCCATGCGCCTAAATACCCTGTAATCAGGCTCAAGCACCAACAGAAGGTTGATCCAACTTTAATTTAAAGTCAACCTATATGAACCCCGAATACCCTGTAACGAGGCTCAAGCATAAAGTAAATGTTGATTCAGCCCTCTCCAACCTATATGAACCCCGAATATCCTGTTACGAGGCTCAAGCATAATATAAGACATAGTTCAATCTACAGCCGACCTGCATGGACCCTGAACACCCTGTAACCAGGCACAAGTATATAACGAAAGGTTAATACAGCCTCAATCTAACGCAAATCTGTATAGCTATACCATGAAAGCTACTTGATATATATATATCAAGTTTGGTGACTCTAGCTCTTAAAACCTAAGAGATTTGCTCAAAGGACAGGATTTCGAAATCGATTTTTATCGATTGCTCGGAAACAGGGCAAGTTATCGATTATCGGACAACAAACTACTGGGCAGGCACTAGTAGGACCTACGTTCAAGCTCTCTAGCTCTTATAGGTACTGAGATCCTTGCGTTCAAGCATATGACGGACGGACGGAGAGACGGAAGGACCGATGGATGGATATGGCTAGATTGACTTTGGCTTATGGAGTTGGAAATGCTTCCATCTGCCAGTTACATACATTTGCTCAAAAACATTATACCCTTTTTAACCACTTTCAATGGGTTCAGGGCTTATGAAGGTAAGAAAATGGTTCGATCTATCCATATTGAACTGCTTGCCTAGGCGAACTCGGAGTCTATAAAAGCTATCGACCTGAAATTTGGTATACATCATTCCATATGTCCCACGAAAACAAACGTATTTGATATTTGACGATTCTTTAGCCACATCCCGAAATAATGTGAGCTCAATGTTATGTTCAAGATATTCCTGCTTTACCCACATAAAACTGAGCATAAGAAATATGCCAAAAGCTATTTCAATTTTTGCTCTTAATAATTAATAACGTATAAATATAAAATATTTTTTTAAAAATTCTTCGATCCACTTTTATTCAACAACCTGTCCACGCGAACTCATAAGAGCATAAGAGCTGGCGAGCTGAAATATGATATATAGTTTCATGTATACCCTGGCAAATGAAATTTATACAATATCGATTATTTTTTGCTTCGCGCGTTTTTTAAGAACTTGATATTCCGTTTATTCAGGGCATGTGCTTTAAATAGATTAACGATTCGATGAAAAAAAGGTAAATGCAATTATGTGAATTTAAGTACAGGGTATCGGCTGGACTTGGCACCTTCTTCGCTGAGCTCTAAAGAAATTCCTAACCCAACTTTTTATCGCCTAATTGAATTGTCGGCAGGTGTAATGACAGGCTAAAAGGTTACGCATCATTAGAACCCCGACGATGAGGGTCCCCTGATGTAAGTGAAAACCCGAACATATCCGTTTCTGTATACCCTCCCTGAGGATGCTGTCTGCGGCTTGCAATTGGGCTAAGTGATGCTCAGGCTGGGCAGGACGCTGTGGCCTACCCCGAATCCCCGTTGAGTGATTGTCTGTGAGGAATTGATGCCAACTGTTTATGAGCATGTGGATTATGCCTAAAGCAGCTGTCCAAAATGACAGCCGGAAGTTGGGCGCAAGCACTTAAGACCAATGATAGGAACGTGTTCCATTGAACACTTTCGCAATCAGCCTCAAAGGGACTTTACGGAATGGAAATGAACGTTTATGGGGAGCTTAGGGCTGACAAAACTTTGCCGAAACGTTTAAGTCATGTGCTCAGCAGGGGCTTAGCAAATGTTTTGGATTATTTAAATTAATGAGTTGCAATGGAATGCCAGAAATTTGTTAAATCCATTTGTGTTTGTTCAAATGTCAGCGCTAAATTGAACTTTTGGCATAAATCCATACTTGTGGGTGAGAAATGGGCGGAACTGTTACGAATACGAAACTCATGCACTGTGGAATATTCACAGTGGCAGGTGGAAAATGGGTGGAATGCTGCTCTAAGTATTATAACATAAACTAGGCAAAACTAGTATTGAGTAAATTGTTAAATAAATTAACTAAAAATTAGATTAATCAAAAGTTCAAATACACTTAAATTTCTAAGCCACGAATTTGAGGTAAATGAAATAAGTTTTCACTTAACAAAATCACAAGTGGAAATCGCAATCGTAAACCGTGAACTCTGCTGGAACTGGTAATAATCCAATTAAAGAGTTAAGAACTCTGTGCTGGCAGCTCAATTCTGAGCATATTGGAGGAGTGTGTGGGGCAGGGCGGGTGGTGTTAAGGAATGCAGACATGTTAATGTCAGGCTGGCTTCAAATAATTAACATGCGGATGCAGCGGTGCGGGCAGCAGGGCATTTCGGTTGTCTGTCACTGTCAAGCTCTGACTTTTAGACAAACACATAAAAAAGCGCTGAGCAAAAGGGAAAGGGACATAAAGAAAATAAACTGGGAATAGGCAAAAAAAAAAATATTTGCACAGTGGCAAATCACATGGTTGTGCGTGTGCGTGTGGGCCCAATGAAAAATGTCATGCGTAATTTCTTGATTGAAGCGTAAAGGAGGCAGCCAAGGTCTCGTGTGTGGGCCACGTTTAGGCGGCCCTCAGCAAACCGCTTAATTTAACGGGATGCGAATGGGCATAAGGAAGTCGGGACAAGGCATAAATTAGAGATGGGCGTAAGGCGTGTCTGGTGGCACGAGGCAACACGAGGTGCTCGTGTCGCGTTATGCTAAGCGCTGCAAACGGGAGCAAGCCAACGAGAGCGAACACGACGCGGCACGACTTAACACGAACTACCGCCCTAAACAAGCAAAACGAGCACGAGTCTAAGAGCTAGGCTCGGGTTCAAATCCTTATATTGTTATTAGCTTGAAGTCATGGATAAGCACAAACACGAATAAGCACGACTTAAAGACAGCCTTCGGCTTTCCTTCGTGTCATTTGGGCCGGCTTTTGAGATCTGATAAAGATCTTCTGTTCCGAATCTGTAAATCTACTAAAAAGACTTGCTAGCTCTTTAAAGCTAAAAAGTTTCCAGATCTGGCCAGAAAACATACTTCTGCTAAACTAAAATACTAAAGCCCTTTAGATAAAGTTTTAAAGCATTCGACTTTGATTGATTTCCAAGTATCACAACTCGGAACTATCCATGTCATGATTATGTCGATCGATATGTATCGATATATATCGATATATGCATAAAGCAGACTCTGTAGACAGAGAACTTTAAAGAGAGACTATTCAAATGCTTGATTTTGTCTTTTTGTGGAAGAAGCGACTTAAAAGCAGCTAGAAACTGAAAATCTTTGGGCACCCAATCTATGACCAAGCCATAGGCCCTATCGGCTATTTGAGCACGCGTCCATCTCTAGCTTAAGGCTGAACCCTAGGACAATGGTATTTATATTCATTTGTGCTTTGGTTGTTGCCACTTATTGACTTTCGGCCCCGCTGACTATGATTAATACACTTGGCATGCTACAGGTCAAGGGGTACGAAGAGGGGTGTGGGGGACTCGACACGAGCAATTGAGGCCCATGAAGTAATTAAATTTTTGGTATAGCTAACAAACAAATACAAACTATGTACGTGGCACATTGCAATTGCCTTGTGAACATTGGGCGGGCCTTAATGGGTTAACAATTAACCCATTGGTATGCGGCAGACATGGGCATCCGTGGGCCAAGTGGGCCACTTCAGCTCAACCACATTGTATATACACACGTATATCATTTAGCATTTAGCATTTAGCATTTAAATATTCGCCAATTTTCGTTTTCTTAAAAATAAAGTCTCCGCCCTGCGGCAATTACAGCGCCTGCCACTTGCAGGGGGCGGGGCTCGGGGTGGCATCTACGTGGCATAGTGTGGCATGAGCATACTTTTGGCTGGCCCCCATTTGTGTTTATTATCAGCAATTTGTGTTTTCTTTTTCTATTTTTCTACCTCGGTCTCTCTGTTTACAAAACTTATTTTTCGGCTAAGCGAATTGTATTTAAAATTCCCGCATTGATTGTGAACGCAGTCTATGATCTCTGGCTGGATATGGGCGAGCATATATGGTGGGTAGTTTCGACACTCCAGCTGGAAAACAGACATCGAATGGCCAGACAAGAGCTAAAGAAAATCAAGAATATCTAGAAAGCAACAACATTTGAATCTAAACAGCGGCCGCCGAGTGAATAAAACTTTTGGAATCTCTCAGTTCGCTTTTCCAGCAACAATTTCCCTATCCTAATATATATATATATATATATTATTTTGGTGGATCGGCACACGGCGCTTACCTCACCGTGGGACAAGACAATGCCTGATAAAATAAATAAATTATTTTAATTTTCATTGTTTTAAAAGTTTTCCATAAACAAAACAGTTGAAAAATGCCTTGCCCAAAAAGATAATTCGGCAATTCGATTGCTTCGAGTTGGTTTTTGGTCGAAAATATTCGGATTTTTGGCCTGTTTTCGATTCTGCTTTGCAGCGCATTCGTAAACGTTTTTATAGACTAGGCTCTTGGTTAATTTAAACTCTGCTTGTAAGTTGAATAAAGCAACTTGTTGGAAATCATTGGATTTCTTTTATTGGACAAAGGGGAAAGTAAAGCAATTTAATTCTGATAACTCGGACAAGCCAAATTTTCTAAAAAATATTTGTACATTAGAAACTGTTTTAAACTCCAAAAGTGTCTAAATACAAGACTTAAATACAATATTCCATTTCGGCACAATTTGTTATCTTATTTGAAGTATTTTAATACTTGTAACAATTTTCTTTGGAATTTTTTTACACTGAATTTAGGAATATTCTAGAACGTAATGCACTTTCTGTCTATAAAAATTATGCATTAAAATTTTCTCTGATTTACCTAACTTATTCTAAGTATTAAGGTTCTTTAAGCAATTTTGTAATATTTATTTTATACTTAATTTAAGAATATTTTAGAACGAAATTCACTTTCTTGCTCTTGAGGTTTTCTCTGAGTGTAGCTGCACTCAAGAATCAATTGTGACGAAGAGAGCTAGAAATAGTTTCTTCTAGAATAAAAATGATTTCAGCTACGCGTATTTTAATTGTTATCGAAAGGGCATAGAAAATTCGTTGTTTCACTTCAAGGAACATTTAGCCATTTGGCCACTTTAAGGAATATTTAGTGGCAATTGGCAAGGCATGGAGCGCAAAAGAAGAGAACACGCCGAAATAGAACGGACGTCATTGGGAAGATAGACAAAATGGAAAGCGCCAGGCCAAAGGGAAGATCCACTGGCCAGGCACTCGACCCATAATCGACCAAATTTGACAAGTTGTTTACATGGCCCCAACGGACCGAACCAGCTCGAAGCCAGAACCCAAGCGATTCGACCTGCGGCGACCCGATAACATTTGCCTACGCTATTTCGGAGTGTCTCTGTGTGTGTGAGTGTGAGTGTGAGTGTCTCTGTGTGTGTGAGTGTGTGTGTGTGTGCCTCGGTATTGGCCCAAGTCGATCGTTTGCCTTATTCTTTATAGCTGCGGTTTCTATTTTGGTGGCGCGCCAAACCCAGCACCCCACTCGCTGGCTCTCACCCCCCCTCTTCGCCCCCCTCTGTCCATCGCGCAGTTGCCGAGTTGCATTTGCTTTAATTATTTGAAATAAACATAAACAAAAGCAGGCAATTGACCGCGCTGATGGCGTTAGCCAAGTTGAAACGCTTCTGTTTGCTTATGGCCAAATGATAATTTGGCCCAGACTGTGTCAGGTGGTGTGCGAGTGTGTGTGTGTGTGCGAGTGTGTGTGTGTGTGTTTGTGTAGTTTGGCCCACAGTTGGCTGCAATGCAAGACGTCTGCCAGGGCTCGCTTGGGAATTTGTGTGGCCAAAGTTGAGACAAGGCCAAGGCTGTGACCCTTATCAACCACCCACCCACAGCCCACCGCCCACCGCCCACACCTACGCTGTGCAGCTCATCAATCACAGCGCGTCGTTGCCGCAAACACTTCAATTTGCCGGCAAATGTGTTGACAAACGTCCGCAGGCTCAGCAGCAGCAGCAGCAACAGCAGCAACAGGCACAGGCGCAGGATCGTAATGCAGTGGGAAGGGGGGGCAGTGCGGAGTGGGGGGGTCGGCGGTGGAGCAGCGGGAAAACATCTCGAGCTTAGCTTGTTTACACGCCTTCTTGGCTTGGTACGCGTTCGCCCCTCAACCCCTTCCGGCTGGACGCTTGCACATTAGCAACACGTGTCGCTTGCCCAGCTCGTCCCTGCTCGGGCGCCACTTGCCGCGTCCCTGCTCGGGCGCCGCTTAATTACACTTTTATGGAGTCATCTTGGTGCCTGCTCCGGCTCGTGGTACGTCCCGGCCCCCGCTCGACCCGGGCTGCAGCTTTGCAGTTGCCATTCGCTGACTTTGGCTTTCATTGCTGTCACTGAGTTATGAGCTGATGCAATTCCTCCAGCTACCATTGTTGGCTTCTTTAATGCCTTGCCTGGCTTCTGTTCTGGCTGTTGTTTATTTGCCTCAACATTGTCTTTGGCCGTGGCCTTAGCCGCACAGCGACTCTTACGACTTGTTCAACACGTTTGACACTCGCGCTCCTCCAGATGCGAAGGATCCCATCAAGAAAATCGTGTTCGATTGCGTACGTCATCATTGAGTAAATAAAGATTTCAGTTTTTTATGCTTCCGCTTCTTGCGGTCTTTCATATAGTTTATTTAGCATATTATAAATATGGTTTTTTATTTTGTTTATTATATGGAAAATATTCAACAAATGCCAGCGTAATTTTTTTGTTCTTATAAACGAAAATATGCAGCTGTTTTGCTCTGCTCTGCTAGGCAGGAAATTCAGATCATTTGAGCAATCATTATAGTTAGATAAAGTGGTTAAGAGCTTTAGCCTAAATGTATTATAGAAAAGCCCATATAAATTTTAAATTTTCTATCTGTAGTTTTAATAGTTGCTGAGTTTTAAGAGCTCTTACGGATAGCTATATGTGGGAGATTCTTTTAATAATTATTTATAAAGTTTTTTGAAATATCTTAATAATTTCTATTTATTAAATATCTGCCAAAGCCACTTTGCTGGAAGACTGGGCAGAGATTCAAGCTTTTCTTTTCTTATTAATTATTTTAAAAAGATTTTCAAATATTTATTCACATTAAATTAATGTTACGCCGTGCGATCCAACCTCGTGACCTTTACTTGGAACTGGGGTCAAGGAATCGATAGAAATGGGGGTTTATTTTTTTTTTTACAGATTTTTTAAACAAATATTCTCCTATCTATAGCAATTTCTATATATCCCATAGTCGACCTAAAAACACGGGCGTAAAAACTTGTTGTCCAGGGAAATATCAAAGCTAGATTTGACTTTAATTGAATCGCAGTTAAGTATTTTCATGCTTTCTCAATCATTCTCTTATGCTCACTTTCACTCATGCTGACTATCTCTCCTTTTTAGCTCTCTCTCTCTCTCTCCCTCTCTATCTCTTAAGCTAGCTATCTCCCACGCTCTCTCCCTCATGCCACTCTCTCTCTCTCCCATGCTCTTTCTTGTTTGCTCTCTCTTAAGAGCGTCACACAACTGTTTTCAATTCCCTTTTGCGTCGCATTCGTAAACGTTTTCGAAACCCTTGCAGCCTGCAAAGCCGCCTTCAAACGAACGAATTTTTGTAATTTTTAAAATTGTTAAGTAGTTGATTAACTCTCTACTTTATTTTTAATAAAAGAATATACCCCCTAATACAGGGCATACGATAAATGTTTGACTCAGAGTATAATTTGATTTGTTTTTGTTATTGTTTTCACTTATTTGCGTAATTAACAATTCATTTGTTTATGCTGCAAACGAAAATTCGCGTGTTTTGCGTCTGACTTATCTGCGGGTTACACAAGAATATTCCGGAAAAGTTTCGTGCTCGTTAATGTGGAAGTTGAAAGCTTCGAGCTTGAGTGGAGGCAGGGTAGGGTATTCATATATTGTCATATCTCGGCTTTCACATGATTAATTTTGTTTATTGCCTCTGCCCTTTCTTTATTTTGTTCTCTCTTGGCTGTAATTCGATTTGGCTTTTGTTGCTGATGTTGCCGTTGTTTGTTATTGCCCATTGTCTGATTTACATTTATTTGTTTACCTTTGGCTGTTTTTTGTTTATTTTCGCTTCTTGTTTTTTTGTTTTTTTTTTTTTTTTGCTGTCTTTGTTTTATAACCGCACGCTGAAATTCTCATTTGGTCGAGCAGCTGTCAGCGCAGCTATCAAAAAGTCACCCACATTGATGGCTTATCGATGATGCGGAAAGTGTCTCCTTCGGGCGCCCAGCCTCGACCCCTCGACCCCTCGGCCCCTCGCGCCCAAATATTCAAGGTCTAGGCGGCTCTTTGGAGCATTTCACGGTCCATTGAGCCGTGGCCCAAATGTACTGTGCATAATTTTTATTACAAACAATTTTATTGCATATTTTACATATTCACATATTCGCCAATTCGCAATTCGCAATTTGCAATACGCACCCAGCAATGGGGGGCTATTGCCCCCAATCCAAATCCCAATCCCGTTCCCCATTCTCCATCTGGCAAATGCATCGTAAAAAGTGCTCTGCATTAAATGCAATCGTTAAAAATGATAAATGATGAATCGCCAAGTGCTGCGGAACTGGAACTGGAACTGGCACTGCAATTGGAATTGGAATTGGAATTGGAATTGGAACCAATTAACCGACAAAGGCTGATTGTCTCAAAAGCAATTCCATATCCATTTTCAGTAATTGAACTGATGCCAGCCGATAAGGCTATGAAAATGTGGCAATGCAGAGATAAAGCCGTTTAAATAAGCATACCAACTTTGAACCAGCGTCTTGCAGCTTGCTGGTTCGACGCTCCCACAACTAAGGCACACATTCTTAACGAACCCAAACTTTCTGCTTTTGTTTAATCCATATTAATTGCCTTTTCGCTTGCACACAATAATTTTTAAATCATTAAACTAAATAAAGCAATATAAAATTAAAAAGCGTTATAAAATTTGAGCCAGCGACCCACAGCTTGCTGGTTCGACGTTCAGGCGGCTAAGTTGCGCAAGCTAATAAATCGAAGCAAATAGAACAGAAAATACATGTTATCCCTAGAAGATTTTGATATATTACAAGACCAAAACGCATCAAATCAGATTGAGTCCACTTTTGTTGACAAACTTAGCTGAGATATCTAGAGATACGAGTAAATGGTGCGCATGGGCATTATTTACCATTTGAAGCAATTATACACAATTATATGTCTAGACTTGCTTTCCTTAATTATATCTTAATTAACAATCGATTGTTTACAGGGCAGCTATAGGATATAGTGGGGCGATATGAATAGTTTTCTCAGTTGGGGCTGAGTTCCAAGAGGAGCTCATGGAAGAGACAGTCGGACAGATGAGATGTGCTCAAGTCTGACTGAATATTTAGATAGATTAATAAGTACATTAATCTCTAAGAAATACCTCTCAGCAATTTGCGTACAGTCTATGCGACTAGCAAACACCCTACAAAACTGATAAATACAAAAAACTTGTTACAAACTGGACGGATTATAGAGTATAGAGTTTCTTCATAATATAAAAGATGTCACAAGCTGACCGCTTAAACCGAGCCAACCATTCCTGTTACCCTACAGTTGCCCAAAAGCTTTCAGACAGCCACTTGTTTTGGCCTACTTGAGAATAAGATTTACTGGCGTAAAGAAGAAAAAAAAAACAGAAGCGATTTTCCCCAATTCGTTTGGCATTTTTGTAATCAACTCGGCGGAGAAACTGCAGCTGATCAATGGGAGCTGCTTTCTCGAATTTGCCAAATCAATAATTTTGATAATTTACTACGCGTTTTATAATTATTTGGCCTTGACTATTGGCAGCTTTTTGATTGGAAAACATTCGCTGGGGCTTGTGTGTATTCAAATAATTATATGCATATATATCTGTCAATATATATAAATAATATAATGTAATAATATATAATAAAATCCCATAACTAATATTCGTCTAGATAATCAAATCTCAAGTTTTCATAGAGCACAGAAATTCTTTCTAGTCAGGAAAATGAAATTTTCACTGTAGTTACCTTATGCGTTGAAGGTGCACGTTAAGACGGGCTTTCGGCAAAATCCATCCGCACGTGTGGAAAAATCGCGGAAAACGATTGTACGAAACTTTTTTGTTTACCGATTGTCCGATTGGCTTAAAATTTATTTTGAAAGATCCTTGAGAGAAATTAATTTAACCGTGCCACAAAAAGTTGATATTCAGAATATATGATTTGTCTTTTTACTATATTCGTAAAATATTTGTGAATATACTAAGATGAATCGGCTGAAATTTGAAATGTTGACTCGGATTGTATTTCTTAATTGCTAATTTCGGATTTCCTAATTCTTTAAAACTAACCAAACTGCTAGGAATTTACAAAAGCACCAAAATATTTTTAACAATTTTCTTTCCACTTTTATTCACAAGCTTTGAAAAACCAAGAACTTTAAACTAACCTGACTTTTCAACATGTTCGCTCACTCTTTCGCTCTCTCTCTCTCTCTCTCTCTCTCTCTCTCTCTCTCTCTTACCCTCCCTCTCTCTCTCTCGTTGACAGCACTCTTAAACCTGGGCGCTCTCGCCGCGCTG
The DNA here is from genome assembly GCA_018903485.1 of Drosophila littoralis. NCBI lineage: Eukaryota > Metazoa > Arthropoda > Insecta > Diptera > Drosophilidae > Drosophila > Drosophila littoralis. The sequence goes on from JAEIGF010000591.1 coordinate 5,811,334, forward strand.
CTCTCGCTAACGTCTATGACCTCGGCGAGCATTACGTACAGTGTGGAGCCGTCAAGAGGCGCGATAAAGTCCAGTGTTGGACAAGGCAATACGATGTTTATGCTTGGCAACAGCGTGGTAGATGCGGAGACTGATGAGATGGATGAATTAGATTCGGGCATACTGCTGCCCGACGAGAAGGACAATTGCCCGGCGGGCTATTTCCACTGCAATACGACGGCGCAGTGCGTGCCGCAGCGCGCCAACTGCGACGGGAGTGTGGAATGTGATGATAGGTCGGACGAGTGGAACTGCGTCAATGAGGTGGATGCCAAGTACTGGGATCACTTGTTCCGCAAGAGCTCGTTCGGGCGCCAGGGCATGGATGACAAACCAATTGGCGTGTGTTGTGAGTACCCGATGACTGATAAAAACGTGATAAACAACAAGGTCAAAGCAATTAAGACGCCTCGTTAAGAGCGACAACACTGTGCGAGTGGCGCCAGCCAGCGGACGCTTGGCCCATTGAGGTTATGTACCTCTCTCTGTCTCTCTCTCTCCTGCTCTCTCTCTCTCTCTGTCGGTCGCATTCGCATTTTAATAATAGAAATTGCATGTAAATTCGCAAGTTTCCATTCAGTTTTCATTCATTTAATTAAAAGACTCAAAAGACAATTATCCTTGATGCGCATCTCAAATATAATGTGGCCATCCCGACGCACAGTAAATATCCCGTTAACGCGAATTCGTTTCTCATTTTCATTTTCATTTTCTGGTTTTTTCTGCTTTGATTCATTTGCAGACTGGCCGAACGCAAAGAACTTCAGCTGCCCGTGTCGCGGCAATGAGATCTTGTGCCGCTTTCAGCAGCTCACGGCGCTGCCAACTCAGCTGCCCACCAACAATCTGTCAACCCTGTAAGTACCCAAAAGTGTTGCCGTATGTTTCTGTAAAGGTAATTGAATGTATGTGCAACTTTCGCAATCAGTTATGGGCAAAAGGCGAGAATTTTGTTGCACGCATTTCCGGATGTGGCAGTACCAAACAGTGTTGGTTAACAAACATGTAAGTGACGCACTTTACACGACGGTGCTGCCACTATTTGTAATCTTTAGTTTAATGCAATCAAGCAACTTGTCAACTAACATGCAGTTTGCCAGAAACCCAAAGTAATGTCCCTTGAGAGAAGTTAAGAAAAAGTGGAATGTGACATCTCAAAGAAGACTTTGAAGTGGAACTTTAACTATTATTTTAATTTCACTTACACGTTATGTATATAATGTATATTTTCTTTTTCAGAGTTTTAGAGTACTTCCATTTTTTGTTTTATTTAAGCTTTTTATTAACTTTAATATTTACCCATTTGTTCTTTTTTATAGTTTCCGCTCTTTTGTTTTCCAGTAATTTATTAATTTACTTTTACTACATGCATCTGACGTTTATTTCCTTAATTTTCGCTCGCCCTTTTCCTTCTCTCCAAAGTCACTTACTGGCTTTGTTTTTATGCCATTTTGAAGGGTAATCCATGTGTCCGCAAATTATGCTGGCGAAATCTATATAGGCTTTCTTTCGCGTTAAATATCTTTCAGGTTCACTTTTCATATCAAAGTTTTACAAATTTTTGCCCATGTTATGGTCACAACTTTTCACCATTCCAAATGCACACACTTTTCATGCTTTTTCTCATGACACTCTCTGTATATTTTATTGGGTAAACAGGCCATTTAAATATACATTAATTTTTTATAGATTGTATGAGTTTACGTTCTAAATGCACTTACTTTTCATGCCTTTTCCCACAATACATTTGATATATTTCCTTTATTATTCCCATTCAAATATACTTCGATATTTTATAGGTTGTAAGAATATATGAAATACTGTCTTTTTGGAAATGAACCAATTGATTTCAAATTAAATTGGGGGATTCTCTTTTTCTTTTTCTGTCCACAGCGATCTGACGGGCAACAATTTTGGCGTCATCGACGAAACCTTCTTCGGCGGGCTGCCCGAGGTGGAGAGCCTGTGAGTAATGGACGCCAGCTGTAAGTCGGAGCCCGTAAAGCTCCGGCTAACGCCTCGTTAAAATCGAAATTCAAGCGCCCAGCGACCAGAAGCCAACCAATTGTGGATGCTTGCGTTTAGCTATTGAAATTTTAAGATACAGTCCCAGATATTAGCCTCCTGCTGTGTCCTTTAAGCAGCCACACGCTGGCGCACATACAAATTACGCACACAACTCGACTGCATGACAGGGCGGGCGCGGGTAGGGGGGGGAGGGGTGGCACATGGGGATATGGCAGACAGCTCGTATCGTGTTTTGCAGCCGGTTGCAGTTTATGTGCTACTGTGTTAAAGGACACTCTCTGCGACCAGGCTAAAGCTGTAAAACCGTTTTAACATACGACAAAATGTGAGACGCTTCGTTAACACTGCAAAAAAGAAACAAAAGAAAAGCAAAACACCCGAAAACTTATCCACAGATGAAGATATGAAAAGCGCTTCGAGAAGCTAAAGCTTTCAAATTTGGCTTAAATTTAACGCCTCGCAGTCGATTCGAGTGGAGCTCGTTTTTGCGAGTGATGAAGAGAGATTAAACTAGGCACTAGATTACGGGAAAGGACAGCAAAAAGCCCCAGGAGAGAGTAAAATTTGAAGAGGAAGAGGCTAAGGAGACGAGAGAGTGACTGCGCGAGAGAGTTAAACTGGAAGAGAGAGTGAAGCTGAGAAAGGTACTCAATATGGCTAATGCTATACATTCAGACAATCAAAGAGAGAGAGAGAGAGAGAGAGATAGATGGAAAAGAGAGAGAAATAGATAGAAATAAAGATAGATGGATAGATAGAGGAAGAGAGAGAGAGAGAGAGAGAGAGAGTTACAGAGAGAAAGAATGGGAGAGGGTCTTAAAAGAGAGATAAGGAGAAGCACATATTGAGAAAGTAAGAAAGAGATCCAAAGATGTATTTATGATCTCGAGAAAAATGAATGCATGAAACATGTAAAGTAATTTACATTAGGAAGGGGAGAAGAATAAAGAAGGAAAGAGTAAGACAGAGAAAGAGTGAGTGAGAAAGAGTGAGAGCTTCGTTGGGGCAGCTCCAATAAACAAATCAAGTTAAAGATTTAATATCCAGCTTAAATGCCTAAGGATTCGTAAGATTACTTGGGATTTTCTCTCAGTGTTGCCATAGTTGATTCATTAGCTACGGCCTGCGTTGCCAGACTTTGTAGTTAATCGCTTTATCCATCTTGACTACGAGTATATTGCCTATTGGCCACACTGCTTAAGCCTAAGCACTTGAATATCCATCACTGGGACAGTTTCTGCCCTACCACACCCTCCCACACCCGCCCACATACGGAAACACATGGACACGGACACGCCCATCATCTGGCCTCCTTTTGGCCGGCACTTGAGCCGCATCTACGTAAGCCGCTGTCAAGTGTTGCCATCTGGTTGCGGGTCTCTCGTTTTTGAAATTGGCAAATTCCGGCGACACCCCAATTATATCGCATGGGAATCGGAAAGACGCAAAGATGACGCGGCGCCTCCGGCTGAGGCGTCCGCGTGGGCCGTCGGACATTTGTAAAAATTAAATTGACCGCAGGCTGTCAAAGCAAATGCGTTCGAGTTATAATCAAAAAGTGTGTGGGAGTTAACAGTGTGAGGCTATGAAAACAATTGTGCGAGCGCTCTACACCAAATTGCCCGACGTGGCGATACCCTGTGCGAAGTTTGGAGTGCACGTGAGCTGCTTAAAGCATAGGCAAGGTTTGGGCATCAGCAAAAAGATGCCCAACTTCTCGGTAGATGACTTTAGAAAAAGTATATGACTAGTAGATACCCTGTAGCTAGCTAAAGAGTCCTTTGCCCTATATGTAACCGAGATATGAACAGGAAACTGAAAAAGAAGAGTAAGGCAACTGAAATACAAGACTTCCAGACGCGATAATACCCTGTAAATAGTGAGAGTTTATTTAATACCTAATCAAATTAAAATAATCAGATCATCTGGGCATAAACAATGAAGGAACAATGTCAACACAGAAGAGCTCGACAGAGGAGTATGCTAGACTGGTTAATACCCTGTAGCCTGCTTAAGAGCATGTACTGTGCAGCTATGAAAAGCGACTGTAAAAAGCAAATAGCATCATTGACTAGCAGATACCCTGCACTTAGTTTCAAGCAAACATAATATCTAATAGGCCTACAGGGTATAAGAAAAGGAATTGATATAAAGAAAAGAAGCCTTCAGCTTGAAAGATTTCTGACGCACTTTAACGAAATTTTTGCTTTGAAATGGAATACTTTTGAATTTGTGCGAGCTGCTTTCCTGTTGCTCACAAACGCCTGAAGTAACGCCCAGTTTTTTTTTTTTTAGTTAGGTTTGGAGTTAAGATAGAGAAAGAGATAAATAAATTGTTTGCGTTTCTTAACTTGAAGTTTTTGTTTTTCGCCGTCAGCCGCATTTTCAGTGTGCGGCAAAACTTGACAATTGAATTTCATATTTATTAAGTTTTGTTCATTGTTGTTTCTATGTGTGCGCACACATATCCTACTCTTCATCTGTATCTGTATCTGTATCTGTATCTGTATCTGTATCTGCATCTTTATTTGTATCTGTATCTGTATCTCTACTCGTTCCTTTACGCAGGGTGCTCAAGCTCTGCGCAATCCGTGAGATTGCCTCTCATGCATTCGATAGACTGGCCGCCATTCCACTAAAGACACTGTAAGTATATGTTCAGGGTGGAGGGGATGGGGGGTGCTTTGGGCTGGGGCAGGCTGTTGGTTGGGGCATAACTCATAATTAAGTCTCATTATTTATGTGCTCTTTATTTATTTGTTGCTGCCGCTGCGGCGGCTGCCACTTCAAATTGGCCTTCCTCACTGAAAGCAAACAATTTGTATACACTGTACACAATTTACCAGAAGTATATTGGCTTTGTGCAAAGACCGACCATCGATTCATCTGTCCGTCTTTCTGTTCATCTGAGTCAGGTAGAATTATAAGATAATATGGCAACGCTCACGCCCAGGCTACAAATATATACCCAGTTCACAACTTGCAAAAGAGTATATTGCGCCTGTCTGTTCTTTTACCCGAATCAGGTGGAATATGAGTAGTGTATGGCAACGCCCACGTGAGGCGTTGCCATATTATCATGAACATCTGAAAGCTTTACGATTTTAGAGTGACCAGATTGAGCAAATTTTGAATGAAAACTTCTGCTGAGCTTCTCTATAAGATCGTTTCATGATTCGAAAACATATAATTATTATATAGGGTAGACTTTATCAAACGTTTTTTTGGGAAACTGTGAACGCGTATTGCGCAGTCGGTTATACCCGACTGGCACACACAGACTTGCTCTTCTCTTGTTCTACATTCACTTTTACCTCCCCCATTTTTTTTCTTTCAGTTATATGGACGATAATGAATTATCGCGTTTACCAGAGCATTTCTTTGCGCCGGGCAATCAATTGCGCATTTTGTGAGTATTATTACCTATTAATTTATAATTATTCGCATTATTAACCGTTAACTGTGCGCCTTTGGTCACACTTTATGCTTAATTTACCGTTGCTTTTGTGTGCTTTTTAATATTTGAAGAGTTTCCATTTGCCGGGACTTTATGAGCTTCACTTTTCTCACATATCTGCAAAGCCTTCAGGCAAATGTCTAAAAGGGTATTAGATATCCTTACTTTCTCGTCTTCTTCTTATAATCAGAGACAAAGAAAAAGTTGGTTCAGATAGTATATAGTTAACTAATCTAAATCAGTTCACAATATTTGCAATATTGGGAGTGTCTATATCGTATATCCTACATCCTATATCCTGTATCCTATATCCTTTATCCTATATCCTATATCCTATATCCTATATCCTATATCCTATATCCTATATCCTATATCCTATATCCTATATCCTATATCCTATATCCTATATCCTATATCCTATATCCTATATCCTATATCCTATATCCTATATCCTATATCCTATATGCTATATCCTATATCCTATATCCTATATCCTATATCCTATATCCTATATCCTATATCCTATATCCTATATCCTATATCCTATATCCTATATCCTATATCCTATATCCTATATCCTATATCCTATATCCTATATCCTATATCCTATATCCTATATCCTATATCCTATATCCTATATCCTATATCCTATATCCTATATCCTATGTCCAATATCCTTTATCCTATATCCTATATCCTATATCCTATATCCTATATCCTATATCCTATATCCTATATCCTATATCCTATATCCTATATCCTATATCCTATATCCTATATCCTATATCCTATATCCTATATCCTATATCCTATATACTATTTCCTATATCCTATATCCTGTATCCTATATCTTTTATCCTATATCCCATATCCCATTACCTATATCCCATATCCTATATCCTATATCCTATATCATAAAGCAACTCGGCTTGTCGTGCTATTATATTCTTTACACACGTTCGCAATTGTAGATGCCATTTAAAAGGCCTAACATATTTTGGCGACATCCTTTCCCCACCCACATTGCGTTGGCGAATTGCGCATACGCCGCGTGTGCCGCAGCATTTTTAAAGGCATTTTTTACGCGCTCTTCACATAATTAACACATGAAAATAAAATGCTTTGGCTTGTTTATTAGCTTTTAGGCACCGCATTTCACGTATGCAATTCGCAAAAAAAGGTTTTAGTTAGAGTTTTACATAAGTTTGTTATAAATATTAAGGCATTAACTATTTATGTGGCGCTCGCCAATAAAATAAACATAAATTGCATTGAATTGTCAAAAGAAAAAACACGAGGGCATAAATATGTCTTCGCCACACCGAAGATTTAATACCCTTTCAAACATTTGCCATTTGGCTTTGGCAGATATGTGAGAAAAGTGAAGCTCTTGATTGCGGAGTTTGATGAAAATATCCTGGAATATGGAATATTCGACCTACTTTTCGACCGATCCCTTCTATGGCAGCTATATGATATGGTGGTCCGATCCGGCCGGATTCTCCATATATATTTCCTGCACAGAAAGACGAGCCTATGCAAAGTTTCAAGATAACTTTTAAATTAAGAGACAAGTGCACATAGAAGCAGGCAGACGGACAAAGAGACAGACAAACAGGCGGACGGACAAGACTCTAGCAAGTCGGCTGTTGATGCGGATCTAGAATAGATATATACTTTATGGGGTCGGAGATTTCTTCTTTGAAAGAGTATAATACCCTCTGCAAGGGTAAAAAACGACTATTTAAGTAACCTGCTTTCATTTAATTTACAGCAGCAAAAGTTCATTTTATTCAAATTTCACTAGATCCCGCATTTTTTATGCAAATTCTACAATATTTTTCTATGTATGTATATATATACATATATCAAATTAAGGATAAGGATAAGCTGACCATATACCAAAGCGCAAGACTCGACCTATAAAAGATTCGATATTCATTGCATTTTTAGGGATTAAGTGGGATCAAAAAGTGAAATATTCTTAGGCTGCGCCTACTATATGATATCGTGGATACCAAGTTTGATGCTCGTAGCTCCTAAAATCGTGCGAGTTGTGATTATCGATATATATCGATATTATGAATAGAGGAGAAGTTATCGAAAAGCAAATGAGAAGCGACTTATCGATCATAACGATACACTTTTAAGAGTCAAAGCTGCTTTTTTCTGCACAATTATATAATACTATATATTTTATTAAATACTTTCTTCCGATTTTGGTTCGGTTTCAAATGCTTTATTTATTTTAATTTAAATCAGATTTGTTTAACCGAATTTATAAGAAAATATTTCATATAATTTTAATAAAATTTAAATTGAAATGAAACCCGATTGAACGATAGGCGATTTAATATGCTTGCCAGCACATTTTGTGGCAGCTTTTGTGCCCAACTGTACGTGCGCAATTGGGCTGGACCAAAACTTTTTAGGCAGGCTGCACATAACAAATGTGCTTATTAACGGGTCTGGCTGGAGGTGGAACGAAAAAAGCTGTAATTGCCAATAACTGTAGATATATAATATGCGCAAAGATAAGGGCTTGCAGGCACACACACACACACGCACACACACACGCACACACACACACACACGCACACACATGCAGTAGAAATATTGCACACAGGAGCAGAGACAGTTATGTGCACCCACAATTGTTGATTGTATCATCATGTGGGCGGCTGTGCCTGTGCATGTGTGTGTGCGTGTGTGTGTGTGTAGATGAATAACAGCAGATAATAATTATGTGCGTGTGTGTGCAGCTATTGTTGCGTATACGCACCGTTTGCCAGTTGGGGCCATAAAGTGGCCCATTGTCTGGCCCTGGCTGAGGTTCAGGGAGGCGAGGGGCTTACGAAATCGACTAGATGTAGATGTGTGCATAATAAAAATATTAGCACACGCAGTCAAAAGTTTTTGGGCGTTGTGGATGTGGCCGTGGGCGTGGCACAGTTCCGGTGTTCGGTCTGAGAAGCCCAAAAAGGACAAGAGCAGACGGCGACACAGGAAACTAAAATAGAAAACAAAACAAAAGCGCATAAACAACTCAGTTACAGTTTGTGCCAGGGGGGAGGGGGGGTAGTGGGGCTTGGTTTAAGTCAGTTGAGGGGGGTGTTGTGGAGGGGGGCTGTTGCGGGTGGCTGCAGCGGAGGCACAGCTGCTGCTGGCATTGGCCGCAGTCGGTTTTCAATTTTTGCAGCTCGCCGCGTTGACATTTAGCTTGGACCAGTCAAGGCGTGGCAGTGGGCAGTGGGCAATGGGCGCAGAGTTGCATTTAATGGCTTATTAAAATGCTGTCTCCCTCTCTGGCCCTCTCTCTCACGCTCTCTATAATACCCTGTACCCATTGCATAGTGGCAAAAGAAGGGCATCATTGTTGTGCATATGTATGTAATTGGCATAAAGCATATATATTCCCGATCGGCAGCTTTAACCAAGTCAATCTAGCCCTGAACGTCCGTCTGCCTGTCCCTACGTATTTATCTAGATCTCAGCACCAAAATTAAAGACGTTAAAGTTAGAGCCAAGGTGCCTCCATTGCACGCTCAGATCAAGTTATTTGCAGTTCATCGATAGCCAGTTTCGATTAAAATCGATAACAAGCCACTTTTAAAAGCAAATACCACTTAAAAGTCTCCATTTGCAGAGCTTAAGGTACTATATATGAAACGAAGATCCGCCTAGAAAATCGGCGATAGGTTGCTCTACTTGCTCAAAAACGATAAATATCGATTTGAAGCTTTTTACGGCTATAGACACCAAATTTGTCAAGTGAGTTCTCAAAAAGTATAAACAGATAAGGTATATATCTTTTTTTTAAATACATTCCTTCTCCCTCCGCCCAAAGTTGTAAAGAATGCATTTTTTCAGGCATACTCTTCAGCCTGGGGATTTCGTTGCCCTATTTAAGACCAGCAAATTTCATAGAGATCGGACAATAAAGACCGAAGCTATGCAAGATGAGAACATAATAGAATTCGTATAGTAGGAAGCTGGGAAGCTTACAGGCGTTTACATGCTACAGGGTATCTTCTAGTCGGGTACTCCTTGCCAGTGCCACGAGCGCTGTCCCTATCTGTCATTGTCCTTGCCGACTGTTTGTTGGGCGCATTAAAATAACATTATGTCTAATGTGGCAAAGTTTTCTTGAATCTTGAATCACCTGCAGAATTTTGGCACGCAATCAACTAAGCAGCCTGGGCAGCGGCGATTTTCGTTATCTGCAGCACTTGGAGGATCTGTAAGTATGCCTCGAATCCTCCAAACTTCTCGCTAACTGTTGCCCTGCTCCCGTCAGCGATCTGCGCGGCAATCTGATATCACACTTTGAGGCGCAGGTCTTTGCACAGCTGCACAGCTTGGAGGTGCTGTAAGTGGACGCCAGCTTGAAGTCCGTTCGACTCTCGGTCTATATAAGTTTCTCCCTTCCTCGTCCCCTTTAGCTACCTGAACAATAATCGCTTGCAGCAGCTTCGACCGGGCATGTTTCCCAGCAACTTGGTCCATTTGCACACTTTGTCGCTGGCGCACAACCAAATTTCCAGCATTGCGGCCAACACGTTCACATTTCCCCAGCTGCGGCACTTGTAAGTATTCAGGGAGGGGAGACTTATCGCAGGAGGGGTGGTGTCCTTCGCCCCACACATAGTTCAAATTGCAGGCATTTTTGTTACATTTTCGCTTACAGATTTCTGGCCGGCAATCAATTGTCCTACATACGCGATGGAACCTTTTGCAACCTCAGCTATCTACAAGGCTTGTAAGTAACAACAACAACAACAAATTGAAAAACAATAAAAAGAAGCAGAGCACTCAACTAATCTGACTGACTACGCGAATACCCTGTGAGTGGGCAAGTTAGATAAGTAAAAGCAAGAAGCGAGACTGAAAAACAAGGCGAAGCGAATCGACTTGAGTCTGCAAATAGACCAATCAATTAAGCTGACAGACTCTGCAAATATCTTGTGAATCGTATGAGATGAATTAAAAGGCGTGGCATTGATTCAAATCGTGCACCGAACCACAGTCAATTTACCTTTGGGGAATTACCTTTTCACCTTGTAGGAATAAGGAATTAATTATACTCATACTTTTAGGAATTACTTATACTGAGCTATTTGATTACTCGAGTAATTAGAACTTTACAAAGTTAATTAATTATTAATTGATTAATTACTTTAATTACTTTGGTAAGTTTGCCTAACATATATGTCAACTGGCGTTATATTACCATTCAATTACTCGAGTAATTAGAACTGTATAAGGTTAATTACTTATTAATTACTTTAATTATTAAGGTAAATATGCCTAACATATAAATCAACTGGCGTTATATTATGTGAAAAGCTGAAGCAATTTCAAATTCGTTAGTAATTATTTAAGCAAAGAAAGTAATTAAATGGAACATCAAGAGTAATTAGCTGCTAACATTGTCAGTACATTGATGCATGCCCCGGTTGTGTAGAATTTTCTGCAGGGTATTTGAAAGAAATATGTTTGGGACAACAGAAAATGCGAAGCGTCTGATAGGCATATAAAAATCTGTCGCGGCTTATCTGGCCTGCGAGTTTTTCAATTTGGTTAGGCTTAGGCTTTTGCCACAAAAACAGGGGCAATATAGGACAACGGCAGGGGGAGGCCGGCTGTGAATGGTTTTTGTGTTTGTGTAGCTTGCGCTTGAGGAATTTCATTTATCAATAATGACAGACAAAAGGGACACGCCAAGCGATTCAACTGGAATGTGGGCAGAAAAAAAGAAAAGAAAAGAAAATGGAAAAAAAAATATTAGAAAAAAATAGTTTTGTTTGCCTTTCGCCAATGCATATTGAACAGCAGCAGCAGCAGCAGCAGCAGCTCTCTTTCCCTCTGGCCAGCCACATGCAACAAATGGCCGCGGCACAGCTGCAACTTTAATGATAAAACTTCTGCTGCGACGCGACCAAAAGTTGTTGCATGCTTAGCAAACACACACACACGCATACTCACACTCGCACACCTTGCCATAACTTCTTCCTCAGGCATTTGAATGAGAACCAAATCGAGAAATTCGATTTGCACGCCTTCGACTGTCTGGAGAATCTCAGCTCCCTGCTGCTAACTGGAAATCGCTTTAAGACCCTCGAGCCGGCTGTGCTGCAAAATCTGAGCAGTCTTGACTTTATGTAAGTATGTATATACAATATAAACACCACGAAGGAGCGCATTAATGAGCTACCCCTTTTGTTTATACTCTGTTCACAAACTGAAAGTGCGCATATTAGCTCTGCGTTTTGTCCGCAAGAGACTTGACTCTGACCAACACGTTGGTTCAAGTGCGAAGCGAACTTAAAGACAGTGCGTCAAACGAAAACAAGACATCATTTAGGGTTTGGTAAAAGTCAAACAGAGTCGTTTCGATTGACTTTCCACGGTAATCAGACTGTGAGCAGAGTATGTCGCAGTCGGATAGAGCCGACTAAAGAACAACTTGTTCTGTTTGTAATTGCCATGCCGCTCGCTCTATCACTCTCACTCTCTCTCCCTCTTTTTCTCTCCCTCTCTCTTTCAGCTACTTCTCGTGGTTCCACTTGTGCCGCGCCGCGTTGCATGTACGCGTTTGTGATCCCCGCGGCGATGGCATCAGCAGCACCTTTCATCTGCTCGATAACCAGCTACTGCGCGGCAGGTAAGTGCCTCCTGACCCCCTTGACCCCCTGTCACCCTTTCACCCTGTCACCTGCCCCCACGCTGGCTGAGCCAGCTTCATCCTCAAATCCTGGGCTGCAACTCAGCAGGCAGCGTGCAACTTACGACGTCCTCTTTTTTATGTTTATGTTTATGTTTATTGCTTACCATTTTGCTTAGCTTTATGTTTATGTTTTTTGCATATTGTTTTTGAAGGGGGCTACTTCGTGCTTCGTTCGGGGCAATTATTTGTCAGATACTGTTAGACACAGCTAAATTCATGTTTTGCCCCCTTTTACCCATTTTCAATAAGTTCAGGATATGAAAGAGGGTTAAAAAGTTGATGGGTCTTCGGTTGAACTTGATCGGCTTGCATTTCCTCACTATATTCCTACCTAAAGTTCAATGTTCAATTCCTAAACAACTACCCACACTGGCTAGCTCTAATTGCCTAACGAATGTTGGGAAAGTTTGTGTAATTGAATCAAGCGTTTTACAACACTTAATCTATTTTTGGAAGTATGGCAGAACTAGATAGTTGGCTTTGAACTCAATTAAATGGCAAGCACTCGAGATTTGTGCATTGTTTCAAGCAGGGGAGATGAGTGAGAGAGAGCGAGATAGGGAGGGAGAGAGAGATAGAGCGAGAGAGAGAGAGAGCAATGAGAATTGGCAATAGTTATTAATTTGAATTAAACAAGCGAAGGAGCGGTTTTAAGTAAAACAATATATGGATTGTTTTTCGCCTTAATGTTTGTATTTGAGTTTGAGAATGTGTTCTTCTTGTTGTTTTTGTTGTATGTTGTTTTCGTAGTTGTGTTTTCGTTTTTATTCTTGTCGTGCTGTTGTTGTTGTTGTTGTTGTTGCTGCTGTTGGTCTATTTGATGACATTGGCGAAATTCATATGGCTGCAACATCGACGGCCGAACAACCGGACGCTCAATTGTAGAGGGCACGGCGCAGGCGTTCGCGCAACACCAGCAATCGCATCTGGTGCTGATGGTCCGTGCTGCCCAATGGGGCTGTCGATGGCGGCTCCACCATTAGACCGTTGCGGCCGGCGCATGGCACGCCCCCGCCTCGATTGCGCACAACCAGATCCAGATCCACGACGGCGTTGAGCTCTTGATTTTGACGCTGATACTCAAAATGCATGCCGACCACTTACAGTAAATGCAATTTTAAAATTTAGACTATTTCTCGATTTGAGTACGACAATGTACATATAATATTATGACTGGACTTGACTTTACACTGATATATGACAAAAAATGCTCCGCACATTGCCTGCTCCCAGCTACCTACTTTGTTTCCCAATCAACAAACTATATTACAAACAAAACAAAAGGCCAAAACTTACTGCGGCTGCATTCAGGCCAAAGTTAAGGGTGAGAATTTAATCACTTAACTACAACCCGAATACCTTTCAGCATCGTTTTTAATTAAAAGAAATATTGAGCGGAAGATTCTCTCTTTTCTGGGGCTCTTTTCATTTTTCCACAATTTTTGAATATATTGACTCTATTTAATATTATATTTATACTGTAATTATAACAACAATTATAAGCAATATAAATAATTCCAATAAAATAAGTTATAATGAAAATAATAATGATAATAATAATGCTAATGCTAATGCCAATGCTAATGCCAACTCTAATGCTAATGATAATGCTAAGGCTTATGCCAATTCTACTGATAATGATGATGCCAATGCTTATGCTTATGCCAATGCTACTGGTAATGATAATGATAATAGTAATGATATTGATAATGATATTGATAATATTATTTCTAATCTTATTCCCATTAACATTATTATTACTATTAACATTATCATTATTATTAATATTATTATTATTAATATCATTTTGAATATCATTATTATCATCATTATCATTATTATTGTTATTATAAATATTTGTGCACTAATATATCATAGTTGACCTTTTAAAAAATAATGTCCGCCCGGCTAATTTTATATCCAAGCTTTCGGCAACTTAGTAGATATATTCCGCGCCCCATGGTGCGGACTATAGTCGAAACTGGGAAAAACGCCTTTTCCATTTGGCATTTTCATTTACTGGGAAACGGACGGGCAGCACTTGTCATCAGCTGCTAACGTGGCTGAGTGATTATCTGGTTGCTGCCTGCCCTGCCACAGCGGGACGTGAGTGGCTAATGCAGACGATGCCAACTGCCACGCCCCCCGTCTATGCCCACTGTGGCAATGCCTTGTGTGAAAATTAAAATTACGTTTTTCCTTCGGTTTTCCATCAGTTTGTTTGTTTGTTTTGCTTACATTTACACGCTCTGCGTGCTGTCTGAGTTTTGAGTTTTTCACTTTTCCTCCGGCCTGCTCCTCAAAAGTCTTTACACCATGCCCCTCCGCCCCCGCCACCCTTTCCACCCGCTGCCAACTCTGGCAAGTTGTCTAATGTGAGTTTGAGTGTGTGTTTGAGTACACTCATTCGACTACTCGTTCGTCTACTCATTTTCCTGTTCGCATAAGCTGCAAAGCAAATATCACCAGATACAACTAGTGTGTGTGTGTGTGTGTGTGTCTACATGACTGCGAATGCCTGCACGTTGGGCAGCCGTAGGATGTGCTTGCTGCATTATTTGTATACTCTTATAGGGAGTATTGTAATATTGTCATTAGTAGCAGACATTTCCAGCTCCGAGCATATATATTCCTGATCAGCATCAAGAGACGTGTTGTTTATCTGTCCCTCTGCCTGTTTCCATGCTCTGAGTATTAAAGCTTCAGCAATCAAACTTCATATAGAAATTTATCGGATCCTCATAACTTATAGCTGATATAAAGCTGAATGGAAAACTTCTGTAGATATCTGAACCACACTTGGCACTAAGAAGTTCCAGCATGCTCCATAAAAACAGGTCAACCGGAAAGCTCGCCTATTGAAGTATTTCCACCTGTCTGCAAGTATATTTGATCTTCGGTGTGCTTAATGTAACCATTCTTTCTTGTTTTTTTCTCTCATAAAAATTTAATACTTTTTCGCAGTTCTTTGTTTGTTTTTTCCACGTTGTCTTCCCTGCCTGGAGGGAGGTTCCATTATTCCCACCTCCTGCCTAGTTGAGCCGCACTTTGTCCGCCTTCTCGAATTTTGTCCGCCAATTTTAGGCGATATTTGAGCGCACATAAGAACTTCGTGCTAGGGATGTCGCACACATGCTCACACTCACACATCATTATATATGTATATAAATATATAAATAGTTGCATTTACATTTGATCGAAATCTTCGTATTACGCTTGACAAACTTTTAAAAGGCATTTAAACGCGTTTTCATCAGCTTGCAAGCAGTCCTGACTTCTGCACAGCTAAAGTAACCACAATGCAGGCGGTGGCAACACTTACAAAATAGTGTTGCACAACAGCTTACAAGTGTCTGCAAACAGCTGAGAACCGATTTCTCGTGTTTCCGTCACAGTTAACAAGCACTTTAACATGTTGTTAAGCCTGAGAAATCTGAAATCAGTTGAAAGCTTGTCTAGATGTTGGACATAGAAATAAACTTAAGCTGAATTGAGTAATAAGCATAAGGCATACGAAATATTAGAGTTTTTACCGTCGTTCTACCAGGCATACGTATACAAAGCTATCAAGCTGTGTCAAGTTTCATCAGACAAGCGACTAAGCGAGCTAAATGCTTAAAGCTCATTCGCAGACTAGTTTTTAAGCCAAGCTTCATGATGAACTGAATGTTTATTGCAGGCCAGAAAGCTCGCTCAAAGCGTATATCAACAATATTTAAAGTAATATAATAATATCTTTTTACTCAGCTCACTCTTTAGCTTACAGGCATATTCTTCCGACCTTTAATGCTAGCAATGAGCTGAATACAATCCAGCATATTCTTAACTTTAAAGCTTGCAATTCAGCTCAAAGCTCACTCAAAGCCCAAGGCTTGAAAATATAAATGACATTTGCGGATTTCAATCAAGCTTAAGCTTAAGCTTAAAGTTGAGCTTAAAGCTTATATCTCACATAGTCCAAGGGTTGCAGGCTATAAATTCTTAAGCTGAAAGCTCAGAATTACTACTAAAGACTAAAAATGTAAATAGATTTATTATAATAAATGTATGTGTAAAATTGGGCTTCATCAACAAGAAAAACGCTAAAAAGCTTGCTTAAAAGCTTTTCAAATAAATTAAGCTTCCGATCTCTCCCTCTAAGCAATCGCTTCTCTCTAGCCATGCTGTTTAACTCTTTAAAGCTCAACTTTACGCCTCAATTTAGGCAAGTGTCATTCAATCACAATTACTAGTTTGTGGGAAGAACTCCTTGTCTTTACTTTAGCATTAACCCAGCAGCGTGTCATGATTTTTGCTTGTAAGGCAAATGAATGGGTGACAGGACACTTGAAGCTGGCATAAATTACAGTCCCATTGCTAACTGGCTACCACTTCCCACACCCCTTCTCCCCCCCACCCCCGCACTCTATCTTGGCAATCATCGTAAGTAGAAGGAAAGCATTCACAATTGTCCTCGACAGCAGCTGGCGGATGCGGAATGCCAACAACTAGTGTGCGCCGTGTCCTGGCAACCAAATCATAATTCCACGAACAAACAGCAGCAACTATGACTGCAATAATGAGCACCCAGCCACTTGACAACTGTGCGCCACACACACAACAAGCACACACTCTGTGGCACAAAGGCGGCTACACCTAATTGGCCAATAACATTGGGTGGGAGTTTGACGCGGGGGGCGACGTGTTTGGGCACTTAAATTTGCTTTAATTGCCTAAATTTATGGCAATTGATATGCCGTTTGCATACGCACCCGGGGTGCTTCCTCTCGCTCTCTCCCTCTCTTCCTCCCTCTCTTTCTGTCTCTTTATCTATCATTTACCCCTTCTCTCTCTCTCTCTCTCTCTTGTCATCCCTTTCTATACATATTTGTATACAACTTACGGGTATTTTCCGGCCGTTTTTTAATTTCAAGTTTATTGCTTTCACTTATCAGCATTACCGCCCATTCCACCCATTTTCCGCCCGTGGAAAGTTTAAATCTCCCGTACCATCCTTGTACTTCGCGTCTAAAATTACACTTTACACCAGTTGGGCAATAGCCCCACATTGCGCGGCGCAAGTTTCTTGCCATAAATTAAAGACACCTATTTTCCATTCATTTTGCAAAATTGTAACATTTAAATCAACACGAAAACTATTATAATCCACGTCTCAAGACATATTTTACATATATATTTGAAAGTGAGTTTGAACTTTAAGCCCTAAAAGTTCGATCTAACGCTTCCTGCCATGTAAGTCAATGCCCAGGGTAAAAACTTTTGTCTATACAACTTTTGGCCCGAATTGAAACGAAAAGCGTGAATGCAACCGTTTTCCGCCAAGTTTCCACGGATGCGAGTGGAATTTACGAAAACACAGAAACACGTATTCCTTAAGTTGTTAATATTGAAATGAATATATAAAACACACAAGGCTGTAACCCTCGAGCTTTAAAAATAAGTTATAAGACTATCGGAAGACACTTAAAGCTGCGACCATGCAACCTTTGAACTCAATTTTCCACCTCGTAGGGTGGATTTTTAGAAAAGTGTGAAATACGTATAAAATGCAAGTTTTTGCCCGATCCCATCCCATAAGTCCTGTAAAGATTCAGCTTTACAGCTGTAACAGTCAGTCAGCTCACCAGTCACTCAGTCAGTCCATCAATCTGACAGTCAGTCAATCAATCAGGCAATCAGTTTCATCTAAGTGGTTATTTGCCTTTGTTTCTCCACAGCGTTTGGATCATGGCCTCGATTGCGGTGGTGGGTAATCTGCTCGTCCTGGCTGGCCGTTACTTTTACAAATCTCGCAGCAATGTGGAGCATTCGCTTTACCTGCGCCACCTGGCGGTCAGTGACTTCCTCATGGGCATCTACCTGACGCTCATCGCCTGCGCGGACATTAGCTTTCGCGGCCAGTACATTCGGCACGAGGAGTCCTGGCGACACAGCGGACTCTGCGCCTTTGCAGGTGTGTGGCCGATAGCATTGTGCACTAGTTCCCCTCTGATCCACCAATATAATCCCACTGCTTGCAGGCTTTCTGAGCACCTTCAGCTGTCAGTCCTCCACGCTGCTGCTAACCCTGGTCACCTGGGATCGCCTGATGTCTGTCACACGGCCACTGAAGCCACGCGATACGGAAAAGATTCGGTAAGTTCTAAATTTAGACCCGATTCTGATGAAAAATTACTAAAGTATTTCAATCGAATAAGCACCGGCTCGAACCCCAGGCTATACTATAAATCGAGCATTAAACCTATTTAGTATCGGAAAAAAAACAATCGAACCTCAATCTGAGCCAAACAATAATCTTTACTTTTTTAATATTTTATAGCACTGATAAATAGTTATGTATTATCAAAACCTGACGCTGCAAATGATTTGGGATAAGAAACCTTTTAAATGTGCATTTTATAACACTTCTAATTAGTTTTGCATTACCCCAGCCTCAGTGCAGTGCTGTGAAACGCAATTGATTTATGTTCACGCTGCAGTGTTGTGAAATGCAAATGAATCTTTTTAACCCTGTTTTTCGTTTTCAGAATTGTCTTGCGCCTGCTGCTGGTGTGGGGCATCAGCTTTGGACTGGCCGCAGCCCCGCTGCTGCCCAACGACTACTTTGGCGCCCATTTCTACGGCAACAACGGCGTCTGCCTCTCGCTACACATACACGATCCCTACGCCAAGGTGAGCATGCAAAGCGGAATCGAATGGAAAGTATTTAACTCGTCTATTTGACAGGGCTGGGAGTACTCGGCGCTGCTGTTCATCTGCATCAACACGATCTCGCTGATCTTCATACTCTTCTCGTATGTGCGCATGCTGCAGGCGATACGCGACTCCGGCGGCGGCATGCGGAGCACGCACAGCGGACGCGAGAGTGTGGTGGCCACGCGGTGAGTCAATTAGCGGCAAGTCTTGCCCAAAGGTAGCTCATGAGCTGAGAAGGAGACGCGTTTTCCTCTGTCATCAGCTTGAAGGAAGGTCTGACTTCTGCACGGCTAAAGTAAAGATGGCAACACTTACAAAATAGTGTTGCACAACGGTTTAAAAGTGTCTGCAAGCCACTAAGAACCGTTTTCTCGCGTTTCCATCAAAGTTAACACACATATTAATATGATGTTAAACCTTTTCTGAAGTGCTTGGTAGTTCTGTTTCTTTCTGAATAAGCTGAGAACTTATCTAAGGATTCTTCGAAAGGAGAATCTTTGAAAAGCAAAGACAACTTTGCATAAGGGCTCTTAAAAGACCTACCAGCAACCTACCACAACGATATGTATAAAGCTTCTAACGGACATATCCCCTATTTAAGATGTAATAGACATCTTTGTAATATATCATATCATATTCGTTTGATACAGATTCCATAGTTTCTCCGACTCAAAAAGTAGCTTGCTCTACAGTTTAACAAGAAATATTACGAATTTTTCGTACTCAAATCAAGTAGAAATATTTTGAAAAAAAAAAAAAAGGTATTATTTTAAGAACTTTTTTCCCAACAAAAATTAAACTAATGCAATATTTTAACAAAAAAGTTTTGAACATCCATTAAGCCCATTTCACGCTTACTGTCAGCTGGAAAATTCTTGTTATAATAGTTTTGTACTTATTTAAAGTGCGTTTTTTCAATCAAGACCTTTCTTTTTTTTTTTTTTTTTTTTTAGCAGTTTCTTATTCTTTTTAATTTTTTCTGTGATCAAGAGAGCTTTAGGAATATTGTGGGATGGAAATAAATAGGAATTTTCGGACAAGAATACTGGCAAGAATTTATCAAAGCGATTTTCTCTGATCGTTAATTTCTAGTTAGAATTATTAGCACAAGAATCTCAATATGCCTACAGTTTTAGAGTAATTCTAGTTACTTACAGTTTGACAAGCAGCCAGCCAATAATCAAAGCAGACTCTCTTCGGGTAGTTGGCAGCTGCTTTCACGCCGTGAACAGAGCATTGTGCAGTCGGTTAGAGTCGACTGCAATGTTTGTCTGCTTTTCATTTTCTTTACAGTTTTGCCATCATTGTGACGACGGACTGCGCCTGCTGGCTGCCCATTATAGTGGTCAAGGTGGCCGCACTGTCAGGTAACCCAATATCGCTTACTCGCTCGCATTTGTGGGCTCGTCTGACTGACTGATGCTGTGCTCTTCTAGGCTGCGCCATCTCGCCCGATCTGTACGCCTGGCTGGCGGTGCTGGTGCTGCCGGTCAACTCGGCGCTGAATCCGGTGCTCTATACGCTGACAACGGCCGCGTTTAAGCAGCAGCTGCGTCGATATTGCCACACGCTGCCCACCTGTTCGCTGGGTAACAATGAGACGCGCTCCCAAACGCAGACCGGCTACGAGTCCGGCCTGAGCGTCAGTTTGGCGCATTTGGGCGGTGGCGGCGGCGGCGGCATTGGCGGATCCGGGCGCAAGCGCATGTCGCACAGGCATATGAGCTACCTGTAGGTCGACTTGGACTGAGCAGCGCGATTTTATCCACATGTGATCTAAATAGTTAAATTTTAATATAATTCTATCAAATATACAAGAGTGTAATTAAATACATATATTTGGAATTTTGCTGCGCAAAAAAGAAAACAAGACATATTTGTTTCCTAATGGATTTTTCAACTGGGTTAAAAACGAAACCCAAAACTAAGCTCAAAAGTTGTTTAACTGTAAATGCAGGCACAGTTATGCGTGCAGCATAACCTCAAAAATTGAATGCATTTACAGTAACTTGAAATGCTAAGGGTGTGTGTGTGTGTGTGTGTGTGTGTGTGTGTGAGTGTGGATGTGAATGTCCGGCTGGCCAGGTGTGATAGCGACTGTGGCTACTGATTGCCCTGCGGCTCGGTGGCAATGTTGACATTGCTCTGGACATGATATGGCCCTTCATTCACGTAGGCGGTGAAGCGCACCGTTTCGGTGGCCGTGAACTCGCTGCTGACCGACAGCTGCTCCATAATCTGCCACTTCAGATACTTGACATCCTTGTGCAGATCGGGCTGGCGCGAGAGCAAAAACTCAATGGCACCCGCTGTGCACTGCACGGCTTTGATGCCCCATTGGTATTGGCAGAGGGTCTTCAGCAGGCCCAGCGCGGCCAGCTGGAGATCGGAAAATGGTGTGCGCAGCAGCTCCATGATGTGGTTCAGCTGCTGGCCACTGGCAAAGCATTCGTACCAGTTCTTCAAAATGGAGCTGCAATAACAAAGAAGAGAAGGAAACAGTCAGAGGCAACTGCTCATAAGGATCGAACTCATGCGCACCTCAGCTCAGAGCTGGCCGGCGTCTCCTGGGTAAAGATGACATCCAGAGAGTTGAGCAATCGTATTTTCAACGGCGGCGAGAGATTTCTGGTGTAGTCGGCATACTTGCGCAGTGTTTGCTGCATGGCGGGCTGGAACTGGGCATGCATTAGCTTCTTGCCCTGCACCGAGCTCGCCAGATTGGCCAGCGTGTCCATGGCCGTGGGCAGGACAGCTTCATCGTCGGACTGCAGCAGCTCAAACAGGCAGGCCAGCATGTGCGGATAGCCGGCGATGATCTTTTGCGGCTGCACCGCAGCCACTTTGCCAAAGAACTTCATGATGCTGGGTATGAGCAGGGTGTCCAATGGATGCTCCTCGATGCGTTGCACGCGACTGCTAATGATGTCGAAGACGCGGCGTCGCTCCATATAGCTGAGGCCGTGATTCTGCTCGGCCAAAGGCACCAGTATCTCCAGCACGCTCGCCTGCAGCAGCACGTCATCGTTGTCCAGCTCGCCGAGCGCTGCATCCAGTATGAACTCGACGGAGCTGAGCGAATCGGCGCTGCGCTTAGCCAGCATGACTCCCAACTCGTAGGCGCGACAGCGTACCACTTCGTTCTGCTGCAGCAGCTGCACCAGCTTGGACTGGACGCCGGCATCATTTAGCCACTGGCTGAGCACAATGGTCAGTATGTTGATGGCGGCGGCGCTGCACTGCGTCTCCGGCTGCTGCAGCTCGTCTAGCACATAGACGAGCAGCTCGTTGCTGGGCAGCTTCTGCATTTCGCTGGCGCTGGTCTGGCGGCGCAGCTCCTTTAGCAGATTGTTAAGCACCAGCGCACGCAGTGCTGGATTTGAATGATGCAGCGCGGGGTTGAGCAGCTGCGGCAGATTCGCATCGGTCATGTCCAGCTGCAGCTGGTCCAGGCAGCTGCGTATAAAATCAGTGGACATATTCACCAGCGGCTCTTTGTCGGCATCCTCGACGATGGCGCATTCGTAGAGCGCCGGCGCGCGCAACAGCGACTCAATTATATGGCGCGGCAGGGCCGATTGTTTGTTGATTTTCGTAAACATGCTGGTGAGCGTCTCCATGCGCTTGCCCTTTGCATTTAGCTCACGCAAATTGGTTTGCCACCATTCTTCCTCCATTCTGTGCTCGTTGCGTTTCTCTGCCTTGCTTACGAAAACTAAAACTTTCAACTTTTATATATTAAATGAAAACAACAAAAGTCAAGCAACTGGGTGCTTATCGATAAAATTGTGACAGCCAAAGCCGCTAGTCACGGTCAGTGTGACCGCGTGTTGTGCAGGCATAAAATACCCAAAAATACCAAATTCAGCAGGTATTCATAAAATTTACCACTTAGGTGTGTATCGATAAGATTTGAAAATATTTTATGATATTGATATAGATTTAAATTATATAAGCCATATTTTGACTAAAAAATTCGATTCAAAATCCCCATTACGAAACAGAAACTAATTGCGCCTGACGAAACTCAGAGTGCAATAGCATTAAAGCAAAAGTATCGGCAAATATATATATACTCATCGATATGTCGGTATTTATTCAACGGCCCAACTATCGATAGCGACTTTGTATTATATTACAACCCTAAGTCCGACGCCATTTTACAGACTTTTTTTTTGTGACGCAGCGTTGTTGTAATAAAAAAGGTTGTAATTTTCCTGAACTGCAGCAATTGCCAAGTAATTTAACGAAAAGCAGAATTAAAAATGTCGCAACGCTTTGCGCCTGGCCAAGCGCCGGTGCAGTCGCGCTACCAGCCACCACCCCAATCGCCTGGCATGCGTCCCTACCCACCAGTCACCGGCACCACTTTCCCGGTAAGTGCAAATCAATCATCGATTAATTGCCAATTTTCACACTGTTCGTTTTTTTTTTCGCTCCTCCTCCCCCCCCACCATTGTATGCGTGCAGCCACGCGGCTTTCCGCTACATCCGAACACAACGCAGCCAGTGCCCGGCAGCGTTACCGCGCCTGTTGGCCCCGGCCCCGCGCTGCTGCAGCGCACCACCCAGCCCAGTTTCCAGAGCGGATTGCGCGGCAGCGGCTCCGGTGGTGCTGGCGGCGGCGGTGGCAGCAAACGCTCGGCGGAGTCACGTAGCCTGAACAGCGGTCCCAACAAGGGCGAGTTTGTGGCTGGCGCCAAAAAGAAGAAGAAATTGGCGGACAAAATATTGCCCCAAAAGGTGCGCGACCTGGTGCCCGAGTCGCAGGCGTACATGGATCTGCTAACATTCGAACGTAAACTGGACGCCACCATCATGCGCAAACGCCTGGACATACAGGAGGCGCTCAAGCGACCGATGAAGCAGAAGCGCAAGCTGCGCATCTTCATTTCGAATACATTCTATCCGAGCAAGGAGCCGAGCAATGATGGGGACGAGGGCGCCGTTGCCTCCTGGGAGCTGCGTGTGGAGGGGCGTCTGCTGGAGGATGGCAAGGGTGATCCCAATACGAAGATCAAGCGCAAATTCTCATCGTTCTTCAAGTCGCTGGTCATCGAACTGGACAAGGAGCTGTATGGGCCGGATAATCATCTGGTGGAATGGCATCGCACACACACCACACAGGAAACGGATGGGTTTCAGGTGAAACGGCCTGGCGATCGGAATGTGCGCTGCACCATCCTGCTGCTGCTCGACTACCAGCCGCTGCAGTTCAAACTGGATCCGCGCCTGGCCCGGCTGCTGGGCGTGCACACACAGACGCGGCCCGTCATCATCTCGGCGCTGTGGCAGTACATCAAGACGCACAAGCTGCAGGATGCCCACGAGCGGGAGTACATCAATTGTGACAAATATCTGGAGCAGATTTTCAGCTGTCAACGCATGAAATTCGCGGAGATACCGCAGCGACTGAATCCGCTGCTACATCCGCCAGATCCGATTGTCATCAATCATTTCATTGAGAGCGGCGCGGAGAACAAACAGACCGCCTGCTACGATATCGATGTCGAGGTGGACGACACGCTCAAGACCCAAATGAATAGCTTTTTGATGAGCACCGCCAGCCAGCAGGAGATCCAGGGCCTGGACACAAAGATACACGAGACCGTCGATACGATCAATCAAATGAAAACAAATCGCGAGTTCTTTCTCAGCTTTGCCAAGGATCCGCAAATGTTTATCCATCGCTGGATCATCAGCCAGACGCGAGACCTTAAGGTGAGTTAGCACAAATGTGCTTGATCTGGAACACTTCTCTAATACCCTAAATTGTTTGCCCCGCAGCTCATGACCGATGTGGTGGGCAATCCGGAGGAGGAGCGACGCGCCGAGTTCTACTATCAGCCCTGGACGCACGAGGCCGTGTCGCGCTACTTCTTCACCAAGGTCAATCAGAAGCGCGCCGAACTGGAGCAGGCCCTGGGCATACGCAACGGCTAAGCGAGTGAAACCTGTGAATCCCTGTCGATCCCTGTGGCACGACATGGCACGGCAAGCTCCCTTTTCCTTCGGCAGTTTAGTTTAAGCTCTAATGCTACTATATATACTATACATAATTAAATCATTTTTTTGCCAACAACAAAACACA
Source organism: Drosophila littoralis (assembly GCA_018903485.1). Taxonomy (NCBI): domain Eukaryota; kingdom Metazoa; phylum Arthropoda; class Insecta; order Diptera; family Drosophilidae; genus Drosophila; species Drosophila littoralis. The sequence goes on from JAEIGF010000591.1 coordinate 5,836,372, forward strand.
GCTACAGCTGCAAAAAATAAACAAAAAACCTAATACAAATAGATCACCTGTATCCCAGTCAGGATCATGAAATGCATGTGAATACTGTGCGCATTCCCAGAGGCCGTTGGGAATTGTCGCAGAATATATAAATGTTATATTTAAAATCGGAACTAAAGCAGCTTCTTGATAAAACCCTTGAACAGCTTTGGGTTAAAGTAATATTCCATTTCAGCTGGATGTGCCGTCTTTCAGCTAACAACTGGGGAAAGTGCTAGCCATGTGGTTCCCACTTGAACTGTCCGACTGTCCTCCATGTGCGCTAGCCCATCTTTATGGATATTTCAGGATAACAAAAATTTACCGATTACTTTTCTCCAGTAACTTACATAAATATTAATTATATTAACTATGTTTTTTCCAACAGATTGTTAGCATGGCAGATATATCTACTCCTATATCACATGATCTAATCTCTAATGATGGAACTTTGCTCATATGTTGCGATATTTTTTGTGAGAAGTTCCTTACTTGTGATATTTTGAGAAGCAGACAAAATATTAATTAAAATCAATCGTTGCTTTATAATAAAATTATGTTCCCTTGTTGATAAGAACTTGTGTTTCTATTGGGAGTATAAAGAGAACCTTTCTTTTTAGACAAATTATGAACCCATTTTCGACCGACAGCTACAGCTACATGTTATACTGGTCCGATCCGGCCGACTCTAGACATATTTACTGCCTGCTTGTGGGACTTGTCTGCGTGGCAACGGGAAATATGAACATATCGACCGCGACTAATCAAGAATACATCGCCTGCTATGCGTCAGCCAACTCGTGGGGGTATATTATAACTCCTCCGGGGCAGATAATATCGCTACTGTGATGCCTGCCTTTCCGCCTGCTATATATCCAGTGGGTACAGGGTATACAAAACCTGAACTAACTGAAGGATCGAACTGAAAAGGAACTCTAGGCAGGAAATCTTAAAAACAAAATTAAACACAAGGTGGGCAAGCAAATGTAAAGTGGAGGCGCTTGCATTTGCTACAATAAACACTTACATGGGGGTGTGTGTGTGTGTGTTTGTGTGTGTGTAGGGTATATTGATTACAGCCAATGGTTGCAACTATTTGCTAAACAAATCGACGGAATATGCAGTTACTTGCAGCATTGTGATGTGATGAGCCGGAGCGAGGCTTTAGTCGCGCTTGGGGCGAGACCCTGAGCCGGTGCCTCGAGCCGGAGGCGTCTCATCAATGGCCATGCCCGTATCGACGCGTGTTGCGTCCACCGGATAGAGCCAGCGCTGATACAAATATATAAGGAACACAATATCGTCGCGCAGGCACGCGACACGATGAGCCGTCGGCATGGTGATGATGAAGGCAAAGAAGTCGTCGATGAACGTGTTGAAGGCCTTGTACATGAAGGCGCGCCAGGGCAGAGCCGCCACAGACTTGAGCTTGTAGTTGACAAACAGCTGCGGCAGCATGAACAGAAACCCAAACGCATAGACGCCGTTCACCAGCGAGTTGAGGGTCCAGCTGTACCAGGAGCGATGCGGCTGATACAAGAGCGAATAGACGGCGCCGCCCAGGCACAGCGGATACAGCAGATAGCTGAGATAGCGCATGCCCTCGCGATCGAACTGCTGCGTCTGCTGCTCGGCCAGCTGGCCGGCGGCGGGCTGTGCTTGCCCGTTGCGCTGATCCACCTCCTCCAGTTTGCGGCTGATGAACGAGCTGAAGCTCAGCTCGAGTCGCAATATCTTCTTGCATTTCCACAGCTCGATCAGGGTGCCGAGGCCGACGGGCACCAGCACCAGATACGATGTCTGCTCGTCCAGCAGATACAGAAAGATAACGATCTGCGAGAAGGCGCGCCAGAGTGTGGTGCGCGTGGACAAGCCCTCGTAGGAGCGCTTCTGGCGCCAAAACGACACGTCATTCTTGAAGCTCAGAAAGTCGAAGAGCATCTGTTGCGGCAGGGAGCAAGTGCAACAGTTAAATACATAATAATCATATGGGATATATGATGGCCACTCACGTGAATGCTGGACACGAAGATGGTGCCGCAGAGCAGGTACACATTCGTGTCGGAGAAGATGCCCTTGACCTCGTCAATGTCCTTGCTGGCAAATCCGAACGCCTGCAGCGCCTGTGTGGCGTGCTCCATGAGCAGCATCAGGCGCAGCTTGCCCACGCCGACGGGCTTGTAATGGAAGCTGAATGTGAATTCGGTGGTGTTGCTCGTCACGGCAACCAGATCCTTGAGCCGTGTGTTGAACATGTCCGTCTGCAGTATGGGCAGTATTTGTTGCATGCGATTCACGCGTATCAGCTGGGCCAGCTCTGGCGGCACGTCCGCCTGCGAGAGCGAAAACAGATCCGTCAGCAGGGTCACGTACACATCGCTCCGTATGTGTGTGATGGGTCGACCGGGCACAGATGCCGGCTTGACAGGCGCCGGCGTCGATGACGACGACGACTTCTTGTCGCCATCGCCCAGCAGATTGAAGGCCTCCGCACGCGGCAACATATACTCGCACATGCTGAGCGTATGCAGCACGGTGGGACCCTCGCGGCGCAGGGTGCGCCACTCGAGCGGCTCGCCCTCCAGCGCCAGCACCACGTGCAAGTAGAGCGTACCGTTGCGGCGCGTCTTGAGCGGCACGTCCAGCTTGAAGTCCTGATCGAAGGGTTTGCCGTAATCGAAGCGCTTCGTCTTGTACAGGTCCTGCACCTCGGAGGCAATCGGATTACGTGTCAGCGAGCTGAACAGCGCCAGCTGCAGCCGCGGACGCTCTGCCAGGAAGGATGTGTAGCAGGGCGAGTCGCTGCACTTGAGCGTCGTGAAGAGCTGCGACATTTGGTATATGGAATGCAGGATGTAGGCTAAAAACGCCACGCCCACCAGCGTCGAGATCGAAGGCATGGCCATGACGCTGTGCAGCCAACTGATGAGGATGTGTGCGTGCTGCCAACGCCCTGAGCTGAGGATGCGAATGAGTCGAAAGGCGCGGGCGCTGCCGTTTCGCGTTGGCAATTGAAAATTGGAAAAGTCTCCTAATTAATGCACATCGAAGTGCGCTAAATGCCGGCGTAGCTATTTCAGTGTTGCACAACGTCGCCGACTGGTGTTGCACAGTGGGCAACGGTACTGAGCTTACGCTACGTCCACACACAAGGAACAAATGTTTGTGTGGTTTCTCGCTTTTTAATTTCTATTATATTTGTTAGGTGCTTTAATCAAGCGGCGCAATGACAACTGACGCAACCTTTTCTACATTTTATCCCACTTATTAGGTTTCGATGCGTTGCAAATAACCGTTAATTGAGTTACGCTTCGTAAAAGGACTAAAAAATACCAAAAACTGTCAGAGCTTATGCTGCGTCCACAGCACACTTTGCAAAGAGCCAAAAGTATGATGACTCCAACCTGTGAATTTCTATATAAACTTGTTAACTTGTTTACTATAATTAACTTGCTTACAGTGCTTCAAAATTCAAAATATCTAATCATTTTGTCAAAATTAAACAAGTATTCATTGTATCATGGCACAACTAATTATTTAGATCAGATTATTATTTGCCAGCCCTGATTGGGCATTCGTTTCGTTAAGTAGTGTGACCAGCTAACGTGCAGCTAATCGATAATTTGGCCATGCAAACAAATCGGATTCAAATTGAAGTTATCCGTTTTTTTTTTAATATTTTTTATTTGGTAGCAGTTTTATTTAAAGGTTTTTATATATTATATAGTATATATATATACAACATGAACTTGTAAAATTAGGTACTAGAGTTGTGTGTGTGTGTGGTTTTTTTTTCGTTTTTGTTTTATGTTTTTCATATACATATATATTATGTATATAATTATTACTATTAAGTACTATTATTTTTCGACACGCACAAAATTTCCAAACCTTTGGAATAAATTAAACGACTAAAATGTACACATTACGAAACAAAAAAAAAATATATATATGTATAGATACAAATCTGTGAAATAGATAGATAGATAGATAGAGAGGAAAAAAGAGCAAACAGAGGTTTAAAGAATAAATTGGAATAGTTGAGGAATGATATAAATGAACGATCGATGCTATAAATACGATAAACATTTGCTTGCTGGAGACGAATGAGAATGTGCTAAATCAGAGGGGAAACAGAGACAACATTCGAATAGATGGATGTGTGGTATTATTAAGTAGTATATGTATTCGTTTATAGTAGCGCATAAATAGTGTGTGGGGTGGACGCCGGCTTAGGCGATACGTTTTTTTCGACTAGGTGACAAGATTTTCAGCATTGTGACGACGGGCGCCTCGAAGGACATCGAGACGACAAAGGACAGGAAATAGGAGGCGACCGTCAGACCAAAGAACATGACGACCTGCAAAGAGAAGGAGAAAGACATATAGAGAAAGTCAGAGAGAGAGAGAGAGAGAGAGAGAGAGAGAGGGGGAACCTACCATCAAATCGCCGCCCAAATGCAAGGGCGCATCCGAGTTGAGCGCCATGGAGCGTATGACAATGGGATGCACCAGATAGGCGCAGTAGGTCACGCGCGAGAAGGGATAGAGGCAGGGCGCCGAGAGCAGCGAATTGATATAGCCGCCATAGCCCGTCGAGCAGGCGATGGTGATCCAGGCGAGGGACAGCGCCCACGCCGAATGGCTCAGCGAGCTGTAGGCGGCCGCCGTGAACTGCGAGAGATCCGCTCGGTACAGGCCGAAGACGAGCACAAACAGATTCAACATGGCCAAAGTCCAGGCGGTGGCCACCGTCAGCCTGGGCAAGCGGATCTTGCAATTGGTCCGGAACAATATCCAGCCCACGGCCATGCCAATCAAATAGGGGCCAAGCCTGGTCCAAGGCTTGTCGTAGATCTTGTCGAACAGCGCCAAGGGATCGTCGGTATTCGGACGATGGTTGTTCGTAAAGGCAATCACAGCAGTCGTTATCCAGGAGAGCACCAGGAAGACCAAAGTGGTGATTGCCGACAGCTTGAAATGACGCACGCCCACGATCAGGATAATGGCGCCGATCATATAGAACTGCGTGTCGTTCGCCAGATACCAGCTCCACAACATGCACTAGACGGGAGGAGAGAGAGAGTGAGAGGGGGATTAGGATTAGGCTGGTCTAATGGACACCAGGTGGCTGGCACTCACCATCTCATCAACGGGAAAGAGCGTATTGATGTAGAGTATGTTGCGCCACCAGTAGTCCGGGCAGGTAATGTGATCCATGGTCGGCGGATCGAATATGGAGTAGGCGGCCAGGTAGCGCATTGTCACCTGGACGACGCCCAGCACAAACAGATAGGGGGCAGTGAGGCGCATGAAGCGATAGGCGACCAGGCCAAAGAAGTGGGCCGTGCCGGCGGTAAACTCGTTGGCGCCCTTGCTCAGCTTGTTCAGCTTGCCCTTGGCATTGGTCCGGAAGTACAGGTACGAGATGAGGAAGCCGCTGATGAAGAAGAACGTGTCCACGCTGAACGGTCCGTTCGTGATTGCCTGAAAGAAGAAGTTCTGCTCGACCTCTTTGCGCATCTCCATGTTGTCCGAGTACTTGAACACAACAATGCACGTGTGTCCCAGTATGACCCAGGCCATGCTGAACGCGCGCAATCCATGGATGCAGGGTATTGTGTCGGCGCCCACGTTGCGGTCGCAGATGGCATTGAAGTTCGTTATGGCCGAGAAGGAGAGCAACAGTTCCGAGTAGATGCTCAGCTTTTCGGGCTCGTGCAGATGACCCTCCAGGTGCTCGTCCGAGTTGCTGTTGTTGTTGTTGTTGCTGCTGCTGCCGCCGCTGCCGCTGCCGATGCCAACGACTGCGCTGCCGCTGCGGCTGCTGCCGCTGCTGCCTCCCTGATGATGATGATGATGATGATGGTGCACGGTCATGCGCTCGTGATCATGATGCTCATCCTCGTGCTCGTGCTCGTGCTCGTGCTCATGTTCGTGATGGTGTCCATTGCCGCTGTCATTATCGCCGACGGGCGGCAGATGCAGCACCAGCTGATCGAGCTGCTTCAGCGAGTCGGACTGATTCGATTGCTTCAATGGGTCCTCGTGGCCGGTCATCGTGTCGCTGTAGTCGGAGGAGGCGCAGCCAATGCCGGAGCTCGTCTCGCTGTTGTTCATCATCTCCTTGTCCTGCAGCCGCAGCGCCTCCTGCAGCTGGCGCGTCAGATAGATCTCGTAGAGCGTGCCGCAGCAGATCAGGCCGAGCACAATGCCGGAGACCACGCTAGAGGGGAGAACTGTTAATACGCTGGCCAAACAAATGCGGGGCGTGGCCCGTCGCCCTCATCCCCCCGCTCGACAGTTCCGCTTTTCAATTATTTTCGGCCATTTCACACGACTTCCCATGCTAATGGCCACAGCCACGCCCGCGGCCCGAAGGGGCACACTCTGTTTGTGCTGGCCATTAGCGCCTAGCCTCACGCTCAGAGTTTTGAAAGTGAGTTTTTTTCTTTTATTTTGTCGTCTTTCTTTATCTCGCACTCGCTTTTGGTACTTACATCAGCAGGCAGAAGGTCTTGTCCGACCATATGTTGAACTCCTTGTCCGTGGGCACGCGTATGTCCAGCACGCGCAGCTCCCGGCTGGGCAGCTCCTGCCGCGCATAGCCGCTCATCCGATGCACGTCCGCAATGCTGCAGGTGGAGGGCAGGCACATGCCCATGTAAATGGTGCGCAGCTACAAAGAAGAAGAACAGGATTGAAAAGAGAACTTATTGGATTCCAGATGCTTGAGCAGCTAAAGGGAAGCAGAGAGAAGCGTAGTGGGAAGCAATCATATTGCATTGTGATAAGCAAAGCTCTGAGATACTTGGATACATCTGATTGGCTGTTTCTACAAAATGAGAAGCATGCGCTTCTCGCTGCTCTCAGTACTTTCACTTATCCTAGCTTCTCGCTTCATGATTCAATAAAAGCATTTTCGCACTCTTAGATCACTCTTAGATCATTCAAGCCAATTAGAGCCAACTTAGAATCGTTTCGTTAGCTATTAAAGATAATATGAGTGGAAATAAGCTCAGAGAGAGAAGCATAGTGAGAAGCAATCAAATCATATTTTATTGCGATAAGCAAAGCTGTGCGATTTTTGAAGATTGACTGCTTCAACTGTTAAGCTTACGACAAAATGAAAAGTCTGCGCTTCTCGCTGCTCGTAATACTTATCCTTGCTTCTCGCTTCGTGATGAAATAGAAGCATGTCTTGCAAGAGAAGTTAATTCTTTCTCAACTCATTATTGACTTTCTTAAAAGTTATTTTTAGCAGGGAGAAGCATAGAGAAGCTAAAGGCTCTACTTTTTAATATAGAAATCAATGCTACAAGTTATACAAATGCTGCCAACGCTACTCGCTTTCCCAAATATTTCTCTAAGATCATTTTTTGGCTCTAATTTGGAATGCTTCTCAAATTGCTTCTCGCTAAGAAATTCACTTTGATTTAAATAACATTTAAATGGTTTTTCGCTTTTAATTTGCACATTTACATGCCTGGCAGTAAAATTGAACTTTACTAGCTTCTCAAATTGCTTCTCGCTTTGAACTTCATTTTGATTTAAATAACATTTCAGTTTGCTACGCATATTTAATGGTTGTTTGTTTTCAATTTGTAAATTTACATGCCTTGCAGCACTATTGAACCTTGTTAGTTTCTCTAATTGCTTCTCGCTGCGCTGTTAAATGCCATCCAAATGTGTTATGTAAACTGCGCTTTGCTACGCTTTGATTTGTTTGGGTAATCAACCAAAATAGATGCCCGAACGAACTTTAACTTCTCGCTTTTCTATTATACGCTTCTCTCTCTCATGACTCTTTAGCATTTCAATTGCTTTCTTGTGACAGGGATAACATTGACTTACCACCTGTGTTGGCATCGTCTCATTTAGCTGCAACTTGAGCACATAGAAGCCGGGCAGAAACGGAGGCGGCGCATTGTAGACGCTGCTGTAGGCCTCGGCATATGCCTCGGCAAAGGGCAGTCCATTGTTCCGATTTCCATTCCCACTCCCATTCCCGTTCCCATTGGCATTGGCATTCCCATTGTTCGCTGTGCTGTTGTCCTTGCTGGCAGTGCTGTTGGGGCTGCTGCTGCTGCTGCTGCTGTCGATGGTGCTCGAGCCATCGTAAATGGCATCGCAAAGGGCCAACGAACCCATCCAATAATTGTTGCCATAGAAGAAACCGGATGTATAATGGCCGGAAGCATCGTCCACTGCGAACAAAAAAATGGAAATTAAATAAAATAAAATAAGGAAAACGTTTAAAGAGAAGGGCATTATTCAATGTGCGCCTACAGTAGCTAAGACCCCCATCGAAGACTTATCTCTGCGAATTACAACTTCTCATTTTCTCTCAACTTCTTCCTTTCTCCACTGACGCTCTATACCCTGCACACATCGGTCAAGGGGAAAACAGGGTATGTTACATGAGGCACAAAGGTCTCAGCTTATTTTCGATAACATGCCTCTAAAATCGATAAATATCGACATGCAGCCGCACATTTTTAGGCTCTCGAAGAGTGATTTCTTTAATTTATGTATATTTTAAGAACTTAAACTTTAACTTTTCCCAAGGAATTTTAAAAATAAATACATAGAAATATTTGTATGTTTTGACTTTTCCAATATAAAGGTCATTAAATGCCACTGTTATGCCCTGTAATTTGCGTTTTCTCTGCTGACTGCCACTTTTACAGGGTCTTTTACAGGGTATCTGCCAGTCGTGTTTGCGCGCCACTCTTTGATTTGCTTGCGTTTCGTCTTCTCGTTTTGGTGGCACATAAAAAAGTTGCCGCTGCTTTAGCTCTGCCGTTGTTTATTATATAATGTTGCCTGCTGGCCCCGCTTCCCTCCCCGCAACACCCGCCCCGCCCCCCCCTTCCGCCGCCGTTTGCCTGCTTGCAACATGTTGCCAACTGTGGAACCTCTGTGAATTTATGTCTCAGCTCAGCTTTGCCATGTGATCTTCTCCTGTGCTGTTCATAATATATTTGCACTGTTTGCTTGTTGTTGTCAGTTGTTGTTGTCAGTTGTTGTTGTTGTCAGTTGTTGTTGTCAGTTGTTGTTGTCAGTTGTTGTTGTTGTTTGTTGGTTGTCTTGTAACCAGTTGCCAGTTGGCCAGCTCGCAACCAGTTTGCTGCATTCGTAACTGAAAGCTTACAGCCTCAAAAGCGAGACAAGTAGGTGTTGCACTAGACGGCAGTGCCCGACTAGCAGATACCCTGCACTCAGCAGCGAAAAGCGCTCAGCCTCAAGCTGATCAGTTTAAGCTGCAACGATGCTTCCTCTTGCCCGTTTATTGTCCAATACATTTAAGATTTTCTGTGCACAAATTTAACATCCAAATGTGTGCATATACCTAGGTCCAAGACAATACCTACACAAATGCGGCTTTCTTTCAATTTGGGGGGCATGGGGAAAGTTATCCAAAAGATAAAATATGCTTGATTAGCGCACACAATTTGATAGCCTAAATATTAAATTTTGTGAGCTTAGCTCTTGTGAGCTACGAGATATGCGCAAAAAACCTTCAGCTGATTACCGATAGTTATCGATTTCGTGAACTGAGCTTGATCTATGCGGGGGCTAAAGGAGCCTCTGCCTTCTAACATTTAACTCTCTCGCTCTGGAAGTTAACTGATCAAGAATATATATAGATATACAAGATATGGGTTTGAAGATGCCCGCTTCTTGCCTGTAGCATAAATTGGCGCAACATTTAAATACCCTTTTGTCACGCATTTCCAATGGGCACAGGGTATTCAGACAACAGCAACCGTAGCTGCGACTGCGCAACAATTTATTGTTGTTTGCAAGTTGTTGTTGTTGCAGACATTTTGGCATTTCGGGTGACAATTTGTATGCCAGTTGTTGGGCCGTGCGTGGCGCTGGCTTCCTTCTGGCTGCAAACGAGCGCAACATTTTTGGCGCTCGCCTTGACCAAGACGCAGATTTACGCGTGTTTTTTATTCGTTAAAGGCAACGCGAGGGCTGGTGAGGGGGCAGTGAGGGGGCAGCGATGTGGGTTGCTGTGCAAAGGGGAAGTAGTCTGCTTGTTGCTGCATTCGGCCATGACCATGAGCAGGTTTTAACTGGATCCGCACGGGCAGCTGCAGTGCGCTTTTGCCAGAGGGGCCGAGGGGGTGGGGGCTGAAAATTGGGAGCTGATTTTTTCCTCACCTGGCTAAGCATTTAGCGCATTGTTAATTGATTAACCAATATTATTAATTAATTTGGGCTATTCTCGGCCCGCTGAAATGAATGCTCCAAAATGTGTGACCTATTTAAATTATACCCTAAATACCCATTTAAACCTCGTAAGTAGGGTATGCTGAAGTTGTGCTCACTTAAGCAACAGGCAACATAATCAGTATATATCTGTGATCAGTAGCTGCGTCCCTATCCTTTGTCTGTCTCAGTCTAAGTCAAACCTTGAAAATCGATAAATATCGATCAACCATTTCTAACCATACACTCTTCGAATATCGAAAGCATTTAGAGGCAGAGATTATAACATTTGTTTAAATATTATTCTCGACTTCCTTGATGCTCTATCGAAATCGATATATATCGATATTTTTTTAATTTGATCGAGAGCAAAGTACACGAGAGCACCATTTTACAAAAGCGATAAATATCGATATTTAACTATGCTCGCATCCAATAGGTTTTAAAAGACAGAGACTGCAAGCATAGATTACGGCACATAGCCCAGTATGTTATCGATAGCCACACGCATTTTACTAAAATCGATAAGTATCGTTAGGCATGGATAAATATCGATAACTGCTGGAGACAAACAATTTGGTTAGCTGCTGCTCGCATACTCTACGCACCTCAAGCTTTTTCGATGGCAACGCTTGTTCGCCCAAAATCGCTAAATATCGATCCCTATTTCAATCATATCTTATAGACTATCGGCGTGTGAGTGCTCTCTTGGCATACAGAGGCCAAGTTTTTTGCAAATTTATAATTTTGCTTTTTATTTTTCGGTATATGGGTATAGGGTATCTGTCAGTTGGGCACTCTCGACTAGCTAAGTTACCTATTTCCCACAAGCTCCTAGCCCTTGTCTGTCGCCCGCTGCCCGCTGCCCGCAGCTTCCCAGCTCGCCCTCTGTCACATTTTTGTAATGTTTAAACTTTAAACATGTTTTTGTTGTTGTTGTTGTTGTTGTTTTTCTTTTTTTCTCTTTTCAATTTAATTTGCGATTGAGGTCATTTGATTTCTGTTGGCTCTTTGGGACATTGTTGTTTTGGCTTTTATGTAATTGTTAGGCCAACTCTGGTTGGGTTTTTTTTCTTTTATTTCTTTTGCATTTTTTCGGTAACAGCTGAGGTCTTCGTAGATCTGTGGGACCTCTAACTAGTCGGATTTCATTTGTATTTGTCTCTCAGTTGGTTTTTTTTGATGTCTCATGTTCAATTGAACGTGTCATTCAAGCGTTTAACGTGTGTCTTCAACAAAAGCGTCCGACAAAAATAATCAACTGATGAAACAGAGACCCGCAAGACAGACCCGCAAGACAGATCCAAAGAGACACAGACACAGCTCCCATCAAGGTAAGCGTCGCGATGTACATGACAAAACCCCGGAGCTGAGCAACAGCAGCCGGAAAAAGTCCAAACCAGGTAGCGTTTGGACCAGCGTCTTCTATCTCGCTCGCCCTCTCGCTCTCGCTGTCTCTTTCCCTTTCTTGACCACCGTTTAACCCCAGCTCGACAAAACACTATTTTCATCATGTACTTTGTACTCAAAGTCTCGCTTGTACTCGCCGTTGTACCCATATCAATTCTTGTCTGGCCGCAAGGTCTCTGCTTCACAAAACGAGATCCGAGAAAAAAAAAATAACACGGTCAATGGGCTTCCATTGAGGGGCGTTGGACGCTGGGAGGGGCATTATCTTTAGATCAGCAATAAAAACATGCGCTAGCTTAATTGAAAGTTGTTGACCGATCTATTAAAGCCGAATCTGAAAGATCGGCAAGATAGACTTAGGAAACTGTTTTTCAACCTTCGAACTGTTTTGGGGTACAAAGCTAAGTTTGGAGATATGAGATATATGTCTTAAGTGTACAACATATATGGAGCTCATTCCAAGTCCAATGTCTAGTAGTTCGTTTATTCAAATAATAATATTGAATATCTAATAAGTAGTTGGGCATGGTTCGGAGCGAGACGCCGTGGAGAGGCAAAGAATGAAGAATAGCTTTGTTAATTTACGATTCGAGATGGTTTTCTTCAAATATAATAATATTATAAAATATTATAATAACTAAAACAATACTATATTAATGTAGGCTTAGATTAAGATTCAATTTGTTATCTCTAATCCTCCTCGCTAGATGAACCTTAAGGCAATTGAACAAAGAGGATGCTGGTTCAAACCCCAGGCTAGTGCATGAATATATTTCATTATATAAGCTATATAGTTGCTAAACGGAGCATAGTTCTTTATAAATATAACATAATGCAACTACAAACCTACAAATGTATATACCCTCCAGCCTCCAGCTGCAGCAATTCGAGTAAAAGCTCTGCTATACAATTGCGCCTAATCAATATGCTTCGTATAAAGGCAAACAGAAATTGATAGATAATACTGCGAGGGCTTCTCTGGCTAAGCCACCAACTGCCAGCTGTCTTTCCAATCCCAGAGACAATCAATTTGGGGCCTTTCACATACCGGACATGCAAATCGAGTATTTATGATTTGAATGAGTTTGTCTGCGAAACAAAATGTGCTTTGTTTATGGATACTTCGCCTGTTTCTGTTCTGTTCTGTTTAATAAGTATTAGCTGATTTGCTTAGAGCCAAAAAAAAGGTTGCCTACATTCGGCATGTCGACGAGTAGACACTCTTCCGGGCAAAGCAGAGACTGTGTATACAGATAGCAGATAGTATATACGCATATGTAATACTCCGATCTTAAAGCTAGAAATGCAAGAAAAGAATGAATCTTCAACATATATATACAAACATATATGTATAGATAACTCATCGACATGCCAGAAAGCAGGCGCCTTTTGTTTTGCTTTAAATATTATTTGGATGATTCCTCTTTAACTATATCATTTAAGATACTTTTAGACTAGCCTTGATATATGTGTAAGCTGCATCAAAAAGCAGCTTCTTTACCAAGTTTCACAAAAATGTCTTCATCTCGAGCTGAGTTCGCAAAGCACGTGTTACATACGCAGCAGAAATGTGCAGCATACCCTGCACGCTGTTGGGCGACAAGTTAAGAATGCGTTAAATACATGTGTTTACTGTGTAGTTAAATAATTCTCGTCTAGCCGAGAACCAATATTGTCTATAGGAAGCTACGCAAAGATTTATATGCTGTTTTTTTTTGGCTAGTTTGAGGCTCGGGTCTTGGCTTTTATGGCCAGAGATTTGTTGCCTTAAAAATGCCACTTGTTGTGGGTATTTCTTTTATTTCTCTCGCTTGTTTTTTTGGTTTTGGCTATTTTTTCATTGTCACTTGAGTGTCAATGAAATCGCCAATTGAAAACAATCAGCGAATTGTCAAGAGTGGGCTTGACTGATCGAGAGCGAGAGGGGAGGAGGATTGAGTGGAGGGTCGGCTCTTGGAGGCAGGCTGTGGAGGTTGGGCAAAAATCAAAAAATATTATCGCATTGGGGTTTATCTGAAATGGGGCGCCTGCGCAACAGAGGTGTTAACACTAAGCCCGATTACAGCACAACAACAACAACAACAACAACAACAACAACGACAACTATTTCAACAAGTTTGCGGCGGGCAGGCAGACAGGGCACAGGCACGCCCCGCGTTGGGCGCCATTAAATGACAGCGACAGAAAAAAACTGTTGAAATTTTGTGTTTGATTGATGAAACGCTGCACAAAAATAATCATAAATAATGTGCTTAACACACGAAACAACAGTAAAAACAATAAAAAGAAACAACAACAACAACAACAATGAGACAACAACAAATAGTTGTAGTGTCGTCTGGCACTTAATATTATTAAAGAGCTGCGCGGCCCATTGCGAAAGGTTTGCAAAAATATTACAACAAAAATGCCAAAAGTAAACAATTAAGCGGGCCTGCTCGACTGGGAGTTACCCAGCGTCGATCTGGCATTGCAAACATTCCAGCTGCCGCTTAAAATCTCACGAAATAAATAAATAGGGCTCATGCATTCTCAAGTAACTCGGTTGTTTATAGCCCGAACTTTATGAAATTTGCAGGCCTTAAAGAAGATATGAAAAAGTGTGTGCATATCAAAGCGCAAGGCTCTAACTTCAAAGAGGTGTGTTTTTCAATTTCGGGCGGGAACGCGCGGAGTTCTTCAAAGAATGATATATTCCAGATCTAGGCATACTTTACATGAGCCGGCATGCCAAGTTTGGAGCATGTAGCTGCTATATTTCTCGAGTTATGCCAAAACAAGCGATGTCCCAAAATCGATATTTATCGATAATACAGAAATATAAGCAGATATCAGAAGAAAGATCTCTTTGTGCGCATAGGCTTCCGATTTTGAGAAGATTGCAGAAAAATATCAAGCACAAGTCTCTAGCTATTGAGGGGGGATAACTGGACATAGAATATAGCTATATTGCTGGATTATATATATACCTAATGGAAGAGGAGATGCTTCCAGCTGTGTGTTACACCAATATACCCATTCTACGCAGCTTCAACTCTTACAGAGCATAAGAACAACGAGCAAAAAATATTTAATTTTCTTATAGTTTTATTTTCTTGTACTTTTTATTGTTTGCAACGCGCTTCAAATTTAAAGCGCGCAATTAAAGCAAGAAGAAACGTGCGTCAGAACCATTCGGAAACCCATTAAAAAATGCTTATTAATATTATTTTTTGTTTATATATTTGATTAAATCGTTTTTCCAGCAGCTTGTGAAGTTTGCTGTTGCTGTTTTTGGTCAGCCCAAAAATAGTTTACATGTCAAATTTCGGTCTTCAGTGTGTTTAATGTTCTTTACGTGTGCTCAGGCCTTCTGGCCGGGCCAAGACGACATCGTGACACTTCTGGCCGTGCCCAAAATTCTGTTTGTTTTGGCTCTCGTTGCCGTCGTAATCAGTAAAATCAACAAATTCCTGCAAATTCCAAACAACTCCCCAACGTTGACAAATCTCTGCCTTTCTCGAGAACCCACAGATCTCGACGAACTTCCCGTGGGTTCCAAATAATAACCAAACGCACCTCGACGAAAATGTCAACAGAGGCGTGCAAGAAGTTCTTTTGATAACCGGAATGTCTTTGGGGAGCGCAAATCAATATATTCAAGCAATTTCTCGAAAATATGGTAAAAGCTTACTCAATGGAAAATCACTGAGGAGACAAAGTTCTTTAAAAATCCCAATTCAAATAAGGCAAAGATCTGAAATCTTTAAACAAGTTCTAGACTTAATAGAGAAGGATTTTAAACATGTTTATATATAATTTATGTTCCTTTCTTTATATATTTCTTTAAAAATCTCTTTAAAACATTTTCGAAATCTTTCTATCTTAAGAAAAGTTTCGAACGAAATAAAGCTTTTAGATAAATTCAACATATTATATTTTCCAAATCTTTCTATATTCCTTTTAAATAAAGTTTCTAAATATTTTATATTCGATATATTTGATAATATTTCCAAGTAAATCTAAGGAAATTTTTGTATATTACTTTTTAATATTGTCTTTCTCATATTTTCGAAATCCGTCTATTATTTTCTAATAATATTTATAAATATTTTTTTTGAGATCTTTCTAAATTCTGTTTTTATACCCTGAACCCATTAAAAATGGGTAAAAGGGGTATTATGTTTTTGTGCAAAATCCAAATGTATGTAACAGGCAGAAGGAAGCATCTCCGACCCCATAAAGTATATATATTCTTGATCAGCATTAATAGCCGAGTCGATCTAGCCATGTCCGTCTGTCTGTCCGTCCGTCCGTATAGGATCTCAGAACCTATAAGCGTTTCCGATAAACGATAACTTGCCCCGTTTCCAAGTAATCGATAAAAATGTATATCGAAATCCCGATTTTTGAGCAATTTTGGTAAATAATAAGAGCTAGAGTCACCAAACTTGACATGTAGCTTCTAGAAAAGTATATATATATCGATTATCTTTCATTTTATACCTATCGCCACCTCCCCGCTACTCTCTATCTATAAGCGCGTGCTGCATTTGGTGTTGGAATATGAGGGTTCAGGGTATCCCCTAGTCGGGAGCTCCCGACTAGAGCCTGTTACTTGTTTTAATTTGGAATTAAGAATAACCATTTGAGCTGAGTTATTGACGTTTATTTGAGTTTATTTCAGTTTCGATGTTGTTATTTCGTTGACAGTTTACGATCTTGAAACAGTTTTGCAAATATTTGATGCAGTTTGCGGCCAACGCCCTGGATAAGCGCAGCTTGTGCTGATGATCTTTGGCAAATACTCAAATTTTTCCTATAGACACAGCTGCTCGTCACAAACCTCACCAGCATCATGATGACGATGATTTGTGGGCGCAGATGCGTTCCAAGTGATTTATTAGTCAAGATCTTTACAATCGATTGGCTAGCTAGGATCGGTAATACTCTATATAGCTGAGATACGGTGTATATAAGCGGATTCTCTTTGCATGATATTCGTTAGCTTGATCGGCACCTAAACGATCTTCGGTGTTGCGATCGCTGACCCTCTATAACTATAGATAACTTAAATATACTATATACATATACCTAGAGATACATATACCTACCTCTTCTCTCTATTGTTATATAGATCTTGAGAACATTCTGACTGATCGTTAAACTAAGATCGCATTATAATAAAACTCTAAATGGATTAACTTCATCGAGCTCTTTGAAAAGTTAAGATTGGCTGCTTCCAAATAAGTTTAAAACTTTTTGAATGTCTTTCAAAGTAAAGATCGTTGGTTGGAAGAACCATCTAGAATATGTATAAGAGATACGTGATCTTCTAGGATCTTCTTCTTTCAGGATGGCTCGGCAGCTGATTTAGTCTCACATACCCCTTACATGCCATGGGGTATACCCAGCTAAACAATTTTGTTAGCTTTCCAAGTGATTTGGCGCTTAAGATCACCGATTCTCTGCGCATTATTGAACGCGACTTTGCGTCAGCATTCTTTTAGAATTTCAGCCCGTTTATTTAACTAGTTTTCAAGGTGCACCACGCAATTTGAAAGCCCGCCAGGAAAAAAGAAAAGAGTCTCGCATATTTTTTGCTGGTCCAGCGCACTTTGACCTCGATTAGGGCAAAACTATCCACGAGCACGCACAGGCACGATCACAAATTATCATCTCAAGTTCAACTTTGTCATTAGAACTTGGGAGTCAATAAACTGGCAGCTGGAAAAAGTTTGGGGGGAATCTGTCAACATTAAAGGCGTGTGTTGTACATTTATTTGCGGGTTAAGACACTTTTTTTCTATGGATCAAAACGCTTTCCAGTTGCTTCAATACCAAAGTCCAAATGTTTTAGTTTTTGTACCCTGAACCCATTGAAAGGGGCAAAGAAGGGTATAATGTATTTTAGCTAATGTATGTAACAGGCAGAAGGAAGCATCTTTGACCCCATTCAGTCTATATATATTCTTGAGCAGCATCAATAGCCGAGTCGATCTTGCCATGTCCGTCTGTCTGTCCGTCCGTCCGTCTGTCTGTATTTCCATCTACGGGTGTGTCTGTCCGTCGATCTCAGAACCTATATGAGCTAGGGACTTTAAAGCGTAGGTCCTCTTAGTGCCTGCGCAGTACGGGGTTGTTTGAGAACTTCGATAACTTGCCCCGTTTCCAAGTAATCGATGAAAATCGATATCGATTCCGGTTTTTTGAGTAAATCCCTTAGTTTTTAAAAGCTCGAGTCACCAAACTTGACGTCTTGCTTCCAGAATAGTAATACAGATCAAGTATATAGTTTTGGCTACCGTCTCCAAGTAGATTCAGGGTATCCGCTAGTCGGGCACTCTCGACTAGAGCCCTCTGTACTTGTTTAAAGTACATTTCTGCTTTTTTTAACATTAAAGCTTACACGTCTGAGGGTCGGAAGCCCGCTGGTTCAACGTCAGCTGGCGGCTTAGAGTTTTTAAAAAGTTGCGACTTATCAGCAGATTTGGCCTAATTAGAAGTTGTTCTCTCCACTCCCTTGAAATGTACTGTTAATTTATGTAATTAAGACAAATTGTTTATAATTAAAAACTGTTTTAGCCAAATATTCAGACGTTCAATAAAAAACAAAATGCTCCCATTTGTTTTAGAATGCCGCCGGCGAGTGTTCAGATCTTTTGCATTACGTGCCAAGAGCTAATCAGTTTTATGATTCGAGCTTAACAGTTGAGGTATTTTGCAATATCTCGTCAAACACATCTCGAACGCAATTCAGAGTTATGAGTGGCAATGTTGTCGTTGTTGTTGTTGTTGTTGCTGTTCGCGATGTTCGCGATGTTCGCCTAATTGCGTCACATCAAAGGCAAAGCACGCAATTTAACGCTTGGCAAACGCAGATCGTCAAAGCCTTGATAAGCCAGCCTCTGTTCGCCTGACTGCAACCGAAATCTGCGGCAATGTTCACTTCCTTGTTTCAGCAGCAACGGCAACAGCAACAGTTGCTGCGGTGCTGCCTTGCAATGCACGAGCAACAATTGTTATTCAGGTCTTGGAACGGAGACATCGCAATGCGAGCTCCGCACTGTTTTTGGCAGAGTTTCAATGTCAATGCTGTTGCTGGTCTCAGTTGTTGTTGTTGCTGCTGCTGTTGCGGAGTTGTTGCTGTTGGGGTTCAAGTGCAATATGTTGCTGCTGTTGCCGTTGCTTTGTCGCCCACAAGTGACATTGCCAAAGATTAGACAATTGACAGACGCTGTCAATAACAACAGCAGCAGCAATAAGAGCTAGCCAAAAGTGCGCTAGTCGGGCCAGCTCGACTAGCAGTTACCCAGCGTCGAACTTTCCAGCTGCTTAAATCTCACTAAATAGGTCTCATGCATTCTAGATTAACTCAGTTGTTTAAAGCGCGAACTTCTTGAAATTTGCAGGCCTTAAAGAAGATATGAAAAAGTGTGTGCATACCAAAGCGCAAGGGTCTAACTTCAACGAGGTGTGTTTTTCAATTTCGGGCGGGAACGCGCGGAGTTCTCCAAAGAATGATATATTCCAGATCTAGGCATACTATACCAAAGCCTGCATGCCAAGTTTGGAGCATGTAGCTGCTATATTTCTCGAGTTATGCCAAAACAAACCATGTCTCAAAATCGATATTTATCGATATTATAGGAAGAGGAGCGGCTATCGAAAGCAAGATGCGTATG
Organism: Drosophila littoralis; assembly: GCA_018903485.1. Taxonomy (NCBI): domain Eukaryota; kingdom Metazoa; phylum Arthropoda; class Insecta; order Diptera; family Drosophilidae; genus Drosophila; species Drosophila littoralis. The sequence continues at coordinate 5,855,685 of JAEIGF010000591.1, forward strand.
CCATAGGAATATATCCCTTGCAAGTTTCCAGCCTCTAGCTTCTGTTGTGTCAGGGTTTAAAGCGTTCAGATGTCTGCACAAAACGTGTATATACCCTCCTTTCTCACTCTCAATGGGTAGAGGGTATTACAGCAACAACAGCATCAACATGAGCATTCACAACTTCATTATGAGCAACTGTTGCCGCTGGCGCTTTCGCCGCGAACATTGACAGCAATTTGTGCTCCAATTCGCGGGCAACAGAGAGCGAGACAGAGAGCAAGAGAAAAAGGGAGAGCATATGTTTACGTGTCTTTGGTTTGTTATTTTTATTTTTTTATTTCTTTTTATAATTTCGTTTCATTTACGTTTTCGGCTCTCGTATCTGGCGGAGATTCAGCACAAGGTCAGCTGCATCTTCAGCTACAGCAGCTGCTTCAGCCATTGCCATTGGCGACCCGTTTTGTGGCTTGGCCAACTGTTGACTGATGACTAACTGGTATTTCACCTGACGAGGGTCTGCACTGGCCCCCCGTCCACATACCAAATGCGTTTCTGTCTTCAGCTCAAACACGTGGCAATGGTCAGTTTTTCTTTTTGGTTTTGTTTTGCGTAATGTGCGTGCCAGATTGGATCGGATATATATATATATATATGCATATATATACGTGAGGGCATATCAAAGATTTATCAAACGACGTCTCTGCTTGCTCAGGGCTGCATTTGCAGCTCAGTGCCATTAATAACACTATTAACACTGCCAATCGCGTTCGTTGCCTCAGTCATTTGCAATGGAATTTCAAGAAATAATTAGCCAAAGCCATGCACAAATCTTGATGAACTTGTAAACGTGAACAAAACTTCTGCCAAATGCCAAATGCCAAGCTGTCATCATGAAAATGCACAAATTTGGCTTACGACAATTTACTTCAATTGTAAATCAATTACAGCTAATAATGGCCCGATATATATATTATGTAATAAGTGAATATATATATATTAATCTCTTTTAGTATCTGGCTAAGTTTGAGTTTTTCTGTGCTATTTGTCGAGCTGCTCATTAGCGAATTTTCGTCATTAGGGATAATGAATCAATAAACAATCAATAAAATGACTTTGGATATGGAACTGGGAATTGAGAACGCGAGATTTGTAGATTAAATAAAAAGAAAACTTACTTTTCAGAATGATTGAAGAAGCAAATAAGATTTTTCATTTTCATTCAAATTTTCTGGAATTTTTTCTAGTCATATTCATATTTTATTATTATATCTTGTTTCCATATCCGAATTCGCCTTTTTCTAACTTTTCCTCTACATAACCTCATTGAACTCGGGATCTGTTAGGGCTAGACTAACCAAAATTGGTATGCGGCCACTCTGAGATCAAAAAAGCGCAAAAGCTTTTATAATTCATAAATATTTTTGCGAGTACTCGAAAAAAATACATTTAAAAAATTAATTAACCAAAAGATAAGGGAACAAAAAATATATAAAATAAAAGAAATGAATAAAAATTCAAATATTTAGTACATAAGATTACATGAAAAATGAATAAACAAATAAATAATAAATAATTGTTATTGAATAAAATCCGATAGACGCACGTGTGTGTGTGTGTGCACCTAATTTTGAACTAGACCCAAAAATACTGCGAAAATTTGCATTGAATTATTTAAAAAACAAAAAGAAAACAAAAACAATAAAAAACAATAAAAACAATTTAGGGCAAAATACAATTATTTTTAGTCAGCGAAAAAAAATAAACCTCTCGCATCGACGCTTTAAATTGTCTCTTGCCATTTCTGTGTGGCCATTTGCGCAGTTATATAAGCTGCCACGCCCCCGCGCTCCAGCGCCCCTTCGCCACACAAATGGCACCCATTTTGGGAGCCCAGCGCGAAATGCGCAATCGCCAAATGGCCACAACGCAATGCAATTATGGTCAATAACCCCAAATAGAGCGGCATGCAAATTGTTGTTGTTTGTTATTTGTTGTTGTTGTTTGTTGTTGTTGTGCTTGTTGTTGTTGTCCAATTTCATAAGCATTTCCAAATGCTCGACACGTCGAGACGTGCGGCTTTTACCTAACGGAAGTGATATTCAATTGCGACTTTTACCCGCGCGTCTCAGTGTCAAATTCGAAAATGGGGCCAAGCCAAAACGAGGCCTCGGGAATGCACTTGCACTTGGCGATCGAGCTGCGACTATGTCTATATAGTCGCTATATAGACACATTTATGCCCATATTGAAGAGGGGTGGGGGGGGACCTTGGCTGGAATGCAACGAGCGCGACATAGAAATCGTTTGATTAAAAGTCAAAGCTAAGCTAAGCCCAGCCAAGAGCAGGCGGCGCATTAAACTTGAGCCCCAATTTGCGGCGATAAACGATAAACGATAAACGATTGCAATTACGATTACGATAACGTTTCAGCTTGGCCAATTCCGTATGCCAAAAGCGCACGGATTATGTGACCATTCAACATCATGATGCTGCCGTTGATGTTCATGCTGATGTTCATGCTGATGTTGATGTTGACGGGTTCCCCTCTCAAGTTTACACAACTCGCAGCGCGCAGCTCGTAACTCCATCAAATTGTCGTTAATCTGTGCCGTCATCTGGGCAGAGCCTCTGCCAACTGTGCCAGGCCCCAGAGTGCAAGTCAAGTGCAAATATTGTGTCTGCAATCAAATATGGCATTCACAAGCTCTGCTTATGTAATCCATCCATCCATCCATCCATCCATCCATCCCAAATAGGCAGCCAAGCAGCCAAGCAACGTGCAGAAACTGGTTCGCACTTAACACATCCCCGAAAACATGGCCGTGTTAATCAAAGAAATGATATCAAAATGTTAATCTGAAGTTGAAATTTTAAATAGCTTACATTTTAATTGGAATATATGAAAATAACAAAAATTGCCTGTACAAGATATCTCATGAAAATGAAAACAATAAACAAAATTTGTATAAAGACAAGAACTCAACGGGAAATAAAAAGGTTTTTTGGCTCGAGATAAATAATTCCTATAACTTTTATCTAATATCATTTCGATACCAAATCGATGCAATATATAAATATATTTAGCACAAAATGTTAAGAAATCATATTAGATAATGGACAACTACAAGATGTTCTCTTAATTCAGTTTTCCCTGCTGCCATAAAAGAGAAATTCTCATAAAAAGTCGCGTAATGGAGAAAGAGAGAGAACTCTTGAGTTCCTTCCGCAGGCATTTCTCTAATAGTCCAGCTGAATGTGGAGCAATTGAAAGTGGACAGCCCCGACGGACTGTCAGTCGAGCCGTGCCGGACACAGTCACACACGTTTAGCGTGACTTTTGGCGTTTAATTGAAACATTTAACGTTCCATTTGATGGCCCAACAAAATTGTTAACAAGTCAAAGCGGCTGACTTGAAGCCAACGCGAGATGAACGCAGTTGCAACAGACTGTGCTTTTTTTGCCCCTCTTCGTTTAGGCCATAATTCATGATCAAGTGCCCAGTTAAATTGCGTTAATTGCGCGCTGAGCTGAGCAAGTTTGTTGCCTAAGTCTTTTGTTTATGCGTGCGTGCGTGCGTGTGTGTGCGAGGCAGGCTGCAAAAGCTGACAAAACGAACTGAAGCAAGTGGGTAAAACTCGGTCAAAGTTGAAAGTGCCTGCCACACACAAATTGACCGTTATTGCTGCTGCCTCTGCTGCCGTCGCTGCCGCCGTCGCTGCCTGTGCCTCTGCTGCCGCTGCAGGCGAACGCACATTTGCCTGGGCCATAATTTTGTTTTCGCCAAAACAACATTAACAAAAACAAAAAAAAAAAAAAACTGCAAGACATTGCAACAATCAAATTAAAGTTAAATTACATAAGCTCAGCGCTGGCGTCGCTGTCGACGTCGGCGTCGCTGTCGGCGTCGACTGTCTGACCAGCAGCCGACAGGCGACGCTTATCTGCAATTGTTGCGGCTGTGTAAAGACAACAACAGCAACAAACTGGGCTGACTTGGCTTTTTTTTTATTATTTGTTGTGCAACTGCTGAGTGTGTGTGCGTGTGCGTGTGTGTGTGTGTGCGTGCGCCTGTCTGCTTCTTCTTCAGTTTCTGGCAGCAGCAGCAACAACAATGGGAAAGCAGTAGAAATTATGTTGCGTGACGTTTCATTTTGCACAAAGACTGTAATTGGTAGCTGCACCCCGCACCCCGCGCCCCACGGCCCGTGCCACGCCTCGCCTTGCTTGGCACAAAAAGTCGGCTAAGCATATTGGCCTAAAACTGCCTGCCGCTATTGTGTCTAAGCTAATGACCAACAGCAACAACAACAACAACAACATATTTATAAATATATACAAAGACAAAAACAAAAACAGGCCAGGCACGAGCCGCCGCGCATTGCAGGCCATTTGCCAATTTGCAAACCGGCCAACGGCTCGGCTGGCCAAGTTGGCCAACGACAATTTGGCTTTTGATTAGTTCAGTTTTTTGAGTTTTGTTTTTTATATATTTCTATTTTGGTTCAATTTGATTTTTCGTTTCGTTTGGCCAATTTTGCAGCCGAGTGAAATGCACGACGAGGTCAGCCAGCGATTCGTTAATTTGGCCAAGTTGCAATCGTGGCCAAGCGGAGGTCGATTCGCGGCCAGTTTCCAGGCAAGACGCGCCGCGAAAGCCGCCAGCAGGATGTTTGCATAACACTCCAAGCACAGACACACACACACACACACACACACGCACACTCGTCGTTGGGCTTGCCCGAGCAAACATTTGCATTTCCTCTTTAGGCCTTCCCACATTTGTTTGCCGCGACGCTGACGAAAGCCTTGGCCAAACAACGGCCAACAACAAAATGAGAGCGGCTGCGTTTGCGGACTTTGCTTTTGGCTCCATTTCATTGCCAGGATTTCTACACACATGCCGTGCGGCCCAGAACCAGCCAGAAGCAGCCAGCCATGGCTAAAACGTTTGTCCTTCAACCAAAGCCGCCAGCTGCCAAAGCGTGCTACCAAAACAAAACAGCTTTTCGACTGCCGACCAGCCCGACCGGGCTGAGCGGGCGGGCGGATCGGTGGGCTGAGGGGGTTGGGTGGCCAATCGATTTCCACAATCAAGCCAAGCAACGAAGCGTACTTGCCACCAAATGCGCCAAGCGGCAACAATGGCAGCTAGTCAGAACGTAGTCCGGCGCGCTAAAGAAACAAAAAAGACATGCACGACTCTCCGAATACCCGAACCTAAGCTCAAAACTACATTTTCTTCGAAAATGTCCATTCAATTTTCCATTTGCTTGTCAAGTCTTGGCAGATCGATCGCTAATGCAAAAATGCCTAAAACGATTACTTCCACGTTTTGCAAAAATTTACATTAGCTGAAAAATAACCGAATCGATTCTCAAAATTCTTTCTTTTTCTTTAATTTTAAAAAGTCGGCAATATGGAGAAAACTAAAAATAGATAAGTAAAATAGCCTTTTTAATACTCAAATAAATTTGTTTTTTTTTTTTTTCAAAATTTGAAAAATTACAAAAATCACCTCAAATCATTTTTTTCCCAATAAAAAATGAAAATCTACATTTTCTTTGGGGAATCAAAAAAAAAGTTACCCGAATCGATTGAACGGAATTTTTTGTTTGTTTGTCAAGAGTTGCCAAAAAATGAAAAACAGCTGAACAAATGCTCAAAGCTATTTGTTTTTTAATCAAAATTTCTCAATTTCCGTGAAGTTTCCAGTTTAAGGGAAATAATTTCTTTTATTTTGAATAGATTTAACTGAGTTAAACATGTTTAGAAAAGAAATTTATTTTCAGCCAATTCATATAACCCAATTCCTTGTACACAAAAGATTATAAACCATCCTATAACAGATCTTTAGATCTACTTTGGTAAAATTTCAACCCTCATAAGAAAACTTTTTCTGATTATCTTACATATTACCCAGTTCTTGACTTTTGATTCTAAGTTTTCGTGTCTTAAAAAAATGTATAAACCTTTTCAAAGCTGAAAAAAACTATTTTAAATTGAAAAAAATGATGAAGACCCCAAGGAAAGCCTTCGACGTGGGATAGTTTTAAATGTAAGATTATGATTTGTACTCAAATTTTCAGCTACTTTAATTGAGAATAAATATCAGAAGAAAAACGTTGAAGTCTTCAAATTTTTGATATGCTTACAGCAATAATTTCTTAAATGCAATTATGTAAGCGCCAAGTTAATAAGGTCTATTGGAAGTGGAGTGCGGGTATTTGAAGTTGGACTCAAATGGGTAAAGCGGCCACAATGATTGGCCATTGATCTTGGCCATTAGAGGCCCGGTCTTGGCGTGCACGGCTTTTAAGTCTCAGACTCTGACGTGATCAAATGCAAAATAAAAAATCGAAAGACCAAACGTAATGAGCATAAAACAAGCTAAAGTGTCTTGCTCGACTAACAGATACCCTGCAGCCAGTGCTAAGCTGCCTTCGCAGGCAGTCCAGCTTCCTCTTATGCGGGCAATGGGAGAAGGGGCACAAAAAGGGAAATGTCTGAGATTTGTGTAAGCTAAACGAGAAGCCACAAACCAAGTTGGGTTTAGGTAGCTTTTAAAGTTCTCGAGTTGCCTCAAAATCGATATTTATCGGAGTTAAGCAAATCACGAAGAAGTTATCGATAAAACAAATGAATACTCGTTGTAAACTCGAACTGTTGTAGTTATCCTCGCCAATAATATATATTCCTTTTGAGTTACTTTAAAAGTCCTCACCAATTATATATATTCCTTATGAGATCAGAGATTCTTGCCTCTGCCTGTTGTATGCCTGGCCAAGAAACCAGCATACCCTCTCTGTCCGCTCTCAATGTGTTCAGACTTTGAAAAAACGTTTAAATCAGAATAAAAGCCAGTTAACGTGAATGAATGAATGTGGTTGCGAGCATGAATAGCTGAATAGCTGAACAGGCGCATGCAGCTGCGGTTAGCTGGGGACATTGGCTTAAAAATGAATCAATCTTATTGTAGAATCAATGTTAAAAAGACAAACTTTGAATCATATTTTGAATCATTTTTTATTACCCATTTTTAGTCACACAAGCAGTGAAACTTTGAAAGCAACTAACCGAAAGGCAAAGAAACAAAAATGTTGCCGTTGTTGTTTTCTTTCTTTCGTTTTCGCTTCGTCTCGACGGCTTTTTTTTTCCTTTTCTTTTTGTGTTAATTGATTGCATAACCGGCAGAAAGAGTGGCAACTCACTTGGACAACACTCTCACACTCACAGTTGGTCATTCACTCGCGCATTCAGTCAGTCAGTTGGTCAGTTGGTCACTCACTTGGCTAGTCTGTATGTGTGTGTGCGCGTGTGTGTGTGTGTGGGGGGCGGTTAAAAAAAGGGGGCGTGCTGCGCAGTCGCTGGCGCAACCAAGCCAAAAACTTGGGAAAAGCAACCAAAAGCCAGAAACTAGTCGCACAACATTTATTCATAATTTTCTTGTTGTATTTGTTGCTGCAGCTGCTGCGAGTTGCATGTGCAGCTGATTGCAAGCAGTGCACACGGCAAGCAGTGTTACTTTTACCAGCTGCCTGGTAAAGTTCATGTTAGCGATTAAACAGGCTAATGTTAGCGTTTATCACGCGCCGGCTTCATTGTTCTGTGTTGCCAAAGGCTAAAAGCACAAATAGGCTATTCTTGAATCGCATCTGTTTGCCCAAAACCTAGCTTCATTTTGTTGTCAAAGTTCATGTCAGCTGACAAGCATGCAAATTTCATTTGACTTCTAGGCTCTAGTCAGAGCTAGATGTGGCAACATCATCGAACGACTGCTCAAATTTGCCAGCTACACTTCACTGTTTGTCAATGTTCATGTTAGCTGACAGGCAGTTGACATCCATTTGGCTTAACCACTCTGCTGTGTAACCAAATGTCAAATGTGGCAACGCCATGACCTTCAGTGGATCGGCTAAAGCCATATTGAATATATTATATTGTTTGCGTGGCTCAGCGCTGCCAGATGTTGTTAGATGCAAGTTGCATTTGCCAGGTGGCAACACTGACATGACCATCTTATCAGGTACAGTCAACCGTTAGATGAACTGCCCACTCAACTTTGACAAGACAGAACATGCGCGTAACGAAATCAAGTTAGACAGCTTGCATAAGTGTTGGTTAACAGACTTTATTAGATGCAAGTTGCATTTGCCAGGTGGCAACACTGGCATGACCATCTTATCAGGTACAGTCAACAGTTAGATGAACTGCCCACTCAACTTTGACAAGACAGAACATGAGCGTAACGAAATCAAGTTAGACAGCTTGCATAAGTGTTGGTTAACAGACTTTATTAGATGCAAGTTGCATTTGCCAGGTGGCAACACTGGCATGACCATCTTATCAGGCACAGTCAACAGTTAGATGAACTGCCCACTCAACTTTGACAAGACAGAACATGAGCGTAATGAAATCAAGTTAGACAGCTTGTTTAAGTGTTGGTTAACAGACTTTATTAGATGCAAGTTGCATTTGCCAGGTGGCAACACTGGCATGACCATCATAGCAGGTACAGTCAACCGTTAGATGAACTGCCCACTCAACTTTGACAAGGCAGAACATGAGCGTAACGAAATCAAGTTAGACAGCTTGTTTAAGTGTTGGTTAACTTTTTGGACAGGAGTGAACGGTGGGCCTTAATACAATATTTGCAGTATTGCATTATGCGGCAATATCCAATTACCGTACCGTTAGGGGCCATTGTTCAAGCTGACACCGGGTGCTGACATAATGACCAAACAATTTGCCAAAAAGTAACAAAAATAAAAACAAAAACAAAACCGAATCGAACCGAACCGAAAACTGAACGAACTACAAATCAAAATCCAAAAGCACAATTGAGTTGTTTCAAGCTCTTGTTGTTGTTGTTGTTGTTGTTGTTGTTCTGGTTGTTGTTGTTGCTGCTGCTGCTGCTGCAGTTGCAAGTTGTTGTGGTCGGGCAAGAACTAATTGCGACCTTGGCGTCGACAGCCCGCGGTGCATGCATATTCGAACTATGTAGATCCGAGACTCGAAATGTTGAGAATGCGCCGCAACAAACGGCACGTTCATATGCAGCGCTCAGTTCTCCATAACCAAAGCAACAAGAGCAACAACCAACAACAGCAACAACAACAACAACAACAACAACAAAAGTGAATATATGAATATATGAAAAGCTATCGATGCATTTCATATGCACATAACCTAATCGAAATGATTTGGCACTTTGCTTGATTGCTCAGATATTGGATACTGGATAATGGTCGCTTTGGTCGTTTTATGGATTGCCCAATAAATGCTCAACAAATTGTATTTATGCGCCATATAGGGCGTTAAGATATGATTAAACAAGTTCGAGAGCGCTCCGCTCCAGTCGAGGCTGCCCGACTAGTAGATGCCCTCAACTCTGGCTCGCTCTAGAAGTTGGATCCACGAAGTGACATGAACTCAGTCTCAGAGGAAACTGCAGACCAAGTTTGTAGCTCTGATAATCCTCGAGCTGAGCTTGACAGTTCGATTCTTATCGATATTATGAAAGTGTAAAGAGATATCGACAAATAATTGATATTGCTATGGGACTATGTGTGTACTTTTCTAGTCTCGATACCAGCCGAGTCTCTAGCCTCTTTTAGTTTCCGTATTCGACTGAGCTTTTCATTCTGATCAAGAATATATAGTATATACACACTTAACAGGGTCGCAGTTGCTTCCTTTGGGATATAAAAATAAAATTTATTAAGCTACCAGCTTAAAATGAACAGCTCAATAAATATTTTATAATTTATAAAGGTCTCAACTTATAAGTATTTTAGCTTATTCTTCTCCTACATTCTTATTATCCATTCTCATTTTCTCTCTGAACTGTTCTTATGTTATATATATATATATTATGATCCCAGATTTTTGTGCTGACCAGCTGGCTTTTTGCAGGAACTTAAAAGTTATTTAATAAGAAGAAAACAGATAAGTTAATCTTAGCTTTGATCACTAACTAACCCAACTTATCGACTGTTCCCAATTGCCATCGTATCGAACCCAACTTATCGACTGTTCCCAATTTCTATAGTAAATAAATCAACTCAACGAATGTTCATAATTTCCAACGTAACCAAATCCAACTTAGCTACTGTTCCCGATTTTCCCAACCCCAACTTATCGACTGTTTTCATTGTATCGAACCCAACCTACCGACTGTTCCCAATTGCTATCGTAACTAACCCAACTTTATAGACTATTCCCATTCTCCATTGTATCGAAGCCAACCTACCGACTGTTCCCAATTGCTATCGTAACTAACCCAACTTTATCGACTATTCCCATTCTCCATTGCATCAACCCCAACCTAATATCGACTGTTCCCAATTGCTATCGTACTAAACCCAACTTATCTACTGATCTACTTACTTTTGACAGCCCACATTTTGGAATCGGTCAGGCCGTGCAGATAACTGCGCATGTCCTTCGTGCAGTTGACGCTCAGCATTCGTGTGGCTTCGAGGCGTGCCCACTGCGACGCGAGCAGCGACAGATCGAACACGTTGAGCGCATCGCGCAGTCGCTGCGTGCGCGTCAGATCAAAGCTGATGTCGGCGTCGCTGCCGCTGCTGCCGCTGCTTCTATTGTTGTTGTTTTCCGTGTGCAGGCTCAAATTGATGACATTGTGCTGATCGGCGCTGATGATGGGCGCGGACTTGTTGTCCTTGTTGTCGATGGCCGCCTGCGCGACAGTCGCTGCCAGCGCCAGCAGCAGCAGCATCACCAGCTGCGGCCGCAGCGCGCGTTGTAAGCGCATGATTTAAATAAGGCAAAGCAAAAAAAAAAAATAATAATAAAATAAAATATCCCACAAATTGATGGGGCACGTTCGACGCGTCGCTTGCCCTGCTTCACTTTCACTCAAAATACACAAAAAAAATTAACGAAAAAAATAAAATGTGTGCATAAACAATATGTATATGAAAAGTTCCAAAAAGTGTGCGTCGTTTGCTTTTCGTTTTATTTGTTATTAATATTTTATTGAGAATTTCCTTGTGGACACTTTGTTTAAATCATTTTCACAGCGAGCCAAAGCGAAAAATAAGACATTTGATTATCGCACATAAAAAACTCTTCGTTTCTTTTCTTCCTCTCTTTCGGGGCGCCAGTTGTGTAATAAGCGCTGCTCGAGCGCCGCTTAGCTTTTTTAACCGTTAGAATATCTTAGTTTGTTTTCCTTGTCGTATGTTTCGTATTGCTTCTTTTTTTTTGGATATTTTTTGGTTGTTTTTTTTTTTTTGCTCTTTTTTCGTCACTTTTACTTTCGTTGCGCGATCGCGTGGCCAGTGAGCGAGAGGGGGGGTAGCCGGGGGCTCTGGGTTGGCGGGGCACGACGGCCGTGTGTGTAGTTAGCTTAGGAGCTGCGACAAGCGACGACCGCTTGGCATGAACGCACGTCAACGAATTGCGGCTGCGCGTCTTGGCCAGCTGTAAAAATATGCTAACAATTTCAAAAACGCAGCCCAAAAAGTCGCAGCAGCAGCGCCACTCGCAGGCAGCAGCGGCAGCAGCAGCGGCAGCACGAGTGTACAAAAGCAACAGCTGCAAAAATCTCAGCAGCATAGGCTCAGGCTCACACACACACACGCACACACAGTCAGCGTCGGCGCCGGTGTCTCAGCTGCTACTCAAGCTCAAGCGCAGCCAGCTTGAAAGCGCAAGTGAGCGCAGGCAGTGCAAAATTTTTACCGTTAGCTTGGGCAAGCGCAACGAAAGTGCTGCAGACAGAGCCACACACACGCACACACACACACACACACAAAAGAAATGAATAGGAGAGCCAAATAGCGAGTGAGAGCGAGAGTGAGGCAGAGCACAAAGCAGAAGAGAGCGCCGACGATTGCTGCCGCTGCCGCTGCTGCTGCCGCTGCTACTGCTGCTGCTGCTGCTGCTGCTGGACAGTGGAAGAAAAAGCCCTGCGTCATCGGCGATGTTGTAATAAGCATTTTGTTAACAAACGAATGTCGTTGTCGTTATTGTTGTTGTTGTTGTTGTTGTTGTTGTTGTTTTATGTTATGCTGCTGTTGCAAAAGTTGGCCGCAAAAAACAAATGGGAAAGAAAAAAAAGAAAGAGAAGAGCCAAAATAAATGAATTCAAACGCGAGCTGAGCGACAATCAAAAACTATGGGAGAATGAATAAATTGGCGACTATGTGAATAACTAAGTGAATTGAAGGATTTGGGTAAAAGTGAATAAAGGAAGCCTTACAATACACATAGCCCCCAACGAAAATGAATACAAATAAGAGCTAAAAAGTTAGGTCAAATGATTCGTTCCACTGATAAGTGAATAGCTGAATCATTCAATGGAATAAAGCAAAAGTGCATGAATACGAATTGAATACTATAGATGTATCCGCAATCGAATAACTTTATTGCTCAATTTAAGAATGATGAATCAAACTAGTGAATAAATCTGTAGAAGTGAATAAATTAGTGTGAATGAACGAATAAATGCAGATGAATGCATTTAAATATGAGTTGAAAAAGGTTGAATGAGTCGACTATATATGAATAAAAAGAAAGAAGAGAAAAAACAATTCAAAACTAGGAAAAGTCAGGTTATTTGAATAAATACTCATTCAGTCAAGAAAAAGTGAATGAATGCTCTGTATTAAATTTAAGTAAATGAATAATCATATCGAGAGTTGGAAAAAGTATTGAATCAATGAATCAATTAAATGTTGTGTGAGTAATTGAAGTATTCAAAGTGAATGAATCAGGAAGCAATAAATTTACTCACTCGAATAATCAAATATGAAAACAAAACGTCGCAAGTCAACAACTGAATACGTGAATAATATGAGTGAATAATGAATAAGCCAATGAACAAGCAACTTAACAAGAAAAGAACGCATATGAAATGAATAGGCAGTCCTGTTAGGATGCAGTACAGTACTCAAATGTTGCTAAAACAATAAACAAGTATTCAAATGAGTGAATGAATCAATTGGCAACGGATGAATAGCCAAAATACTCAAATTAACCAAACGATTTCAATCAATGAATTAACTAAATTTAAGTGAATGTAATAATAAATACAATATTCACAAATCACATCAATCATGCGCCGCAAAGGGTTTTATTCATGAATTCATTCAACACGAACACCATGACAAATGAATATGCTGCTAATTAAGGTGCTTAAGTAAACATTGCGATCATTAATCTAATCTGCAATTGCGGTGTTGGGGAGAGGGGGGGGTCTTCAGATTTGTTGCTGGCCGTTGAATGCACTCACTCATTCACATTGATTCACACAGCATTCACAGGCGCAGGAACAAGATTTGCCAGTGAATTGTGGCAACTGTTTGCGGTTGACCCGTTTACACACACACACACACATACACACACCAACACACACACACACACACACACACACTCGCACACACACTCGCACACACGCACACACACTCGCACACACACCTGTGATTGAACGTGTTGCAGTCGCAACTTCAGCCTCGACTTGGGGCAAAAATCCCAATCCCAGTTCCCAATTCGGGGCGAAGTTGTAAACAGACAACAACAACAACAACAACAACAACAACAACAACAACAACAACAACAACAACAACAACAACAACAACAACAACGTGAACAACGACAAGTTGTCTGTCCCATTGTGTTGTTATTGTATCTCTTCCCCCTCTTTTAGCCCACGCTCTATCTCTCCCTCTCGCTCCCTCTCTCTCCCTCTCCCTCTCTCTTTCTCACTCCCTCGCCCGTTCGCTGCCTCTCGCTTTCGGCCGAAAAGCCATTGTGCAATATTTGAAAACAAATCCCCAAATGTCGTGCAATGCTTTTTCAATTTTCCAAATAGGCAACATGAAAAGTTGGGAAAATACGTTTTAGCCACACAATGCGCTGCTTTAGCTTTACCGTTAGCGAAGATCGAAAACGAAAACCAGTTCTTAAAGATCTCAAAACAAAAAAACAAAAACAAAAAAGGAGAAAAAAAAGCTGCCAAAAACTGCAGGCATGACTGGAATTCTCCGTAATTATGTGCCTGCCTGTGCGAGTGTGTGTGTGCGAGTGTGTGTGTGTGTGCGAGTGTGTGTGTGTGCAAAGGGCGAACAAAATGCATTTTTCGGAAGATGTGACCAGAAGCAGAAGCAAATCGAAACAGAATTCGGTGACTGGCGGCTCGTAATTGGAAACCGGTTTCCCACTCGTCTCGAGAGAGGGGGAGTACAGAGAGGGGGGACGGCTGCTCTGATGAAGATTGACACAATTCGAAAATCAAGAAAAAAGAAGAAGAAGAAGCAGAATTACAAAAGTATGTACACACCCTGCAATGTAAGTAAATAAATATTTACTTAAGCTCTATCGTTGGGAAGATAATGAGGCGATACGAAAAGATGTTGATAATAATAATAATGATAATAATAATAATAATGATAATAATAATAATAATAATAATAATAATAATAATAATAATAATAATAAAAAATTGAATAATATTAATAATAAGAACAATGACGAGAAAGTTAGAATATCTTCGGCACGCCGAAGATTTAATACCCTTGCAGACATTTCCCTTTTGCAGATACATACATATGTGAGAATAGTGTAACTCGAAATTGCAGAGACTGTTGTATATATCTTTGAAAACAGAACATATAAGATATAGTATAGTAGGCCGGTGTTGATTGGATTTTGTCTATATATGAGAATCATAATGGAACTATTAAGTCCGGACCTAGGCAAAGCTTTAAGACAGAGAGATAAGTTTGCATAGAAACAGACTATCAAGACGTCTGTTGATGCTAATCTTTTAGGGAGTCGTCTCATGCTAGGGCAAGATCAAAAATTTGATGATAACTATCGCTAATGTATCTTCCAGGCGACACTTTGTCTTATGTATCTGCCTATTGAAGATACGAAAGCGAGAGATATAGCTAGATATATAGTCCAATATATATTCCAATTATAACACTAAGGAATGTGAATGGTGAGAGAACGAGAGGCTTAAAAGGAGATGACAGGACTAGAAGAGAGAGAGAGAGGGAGAGAGAGAGAGAGAGATCAAGAGCCGGGGGCAAATGATATCAGAGAAAAACATGTGTAGAGACATGTGTTATAAGGTTAGGGCTTGTTCGTACCCGTATTCATATGTAAGTATTCATATTCGTTTATTCGTATTCGTATTCGTATTCGTATTGTAATGCTGTCAGCAGAAACCTGTCGCTGGGTCGACACGGCCCGGTCTCATATTTTAATGAGAAAAGTGAAAGTGTCAAGAAACAAAATAAAAACCTAAAGCCCGAACAACAGCTAAAATTCAACTTAACAGTGAATAAATAATAAAGTGCTACTAAAGCCCAAATACAAATACGAACACGAATACAAATATGTATGCAAATACGAATACATACGAATACACGAATACACGAAAACACGAAAACACGAATATACGAATATAGATACGCAGCTTGGGCCGTTGGAATTTAGCGTAATCGGGATGGGGAATCGCTGACAATGGCATTAAATTCAGCAAAATGTGTGAAAATCAAATTTCAAATGTGACATTCGAAAACGTCGCGTGTTGCGGCACTTTTGCAACACTGTCCGGCTGCAAGCAGTGCTGTCAGTTGATTGATGATGATGATTAGCTGATGCTTTGTAGGTCAAGTTGAAAGTCTACTAATTTATCGATAACTAATGCAAGTTTCCTTTAGAATTCGATAAGCTTATCGATTACAATATTAATATCGTTTTATTGTGCTTGGGTACAACATATAAAGATAATTAGCGGATGAAAGATAATCAGTAAGAGTTGAAAGTCAATCAATTTATCGATTGCTAGTTCGCTATTCGATAACAGCGATAGCGAGAGAAACGCTTGGCAGGCATATTGTTGTACTTACTCATGCCAAAAGGTGTGCAGATCGATTTTCATCTCCACAACGTTCAACGGAAGTAAAGTACATGTCAGCCGAGTGTCGATCACTTTATCAAAAACAATAATCGATAGATTAATCGATTGGCTGTGCAACATCTTGTCAATGCCAACATTAGAGATCCGCAATGACGTTGATTATGTTGTACTAAAATATTAATTAGTTGCAGAAAACTTGTACAAACTGATAAACAATGTTACGGCACTTTTGCAACACAGTTCGCTTGCAAGCAGTGCTGTAAGTCGGTTTATGACGAACGCGTGTGAATGATTACTTGAAGAAAAGTAGGTCATATTTAGTGTAACTTTCGATAAATTAAAATTGAAACACTTATCGATAAGCAATGCAGTCTTTTGCTCTTGCTAACACTAGAGATACGTTAAGCTCTCTCTTTCTCTCTCTCCCTCTCTCTCTTTTGCTCTCTGTCCGTTACGCTCTGTGTTTGGGGTCAGTGAATAATGTACCGTTACGTCACGTTTGACACTTTGACCATGAACGCATTTCACGCAACAACAACAACGACAATAATTGCACGAACTGTGACTCAAAACTGAATCAAATGCCGTTAATTTTTCTTGCGTCGTAACTGATTTTGTTTTAAACGTTTGTCCATCTCCGGGCTCATTTTTTTGTATATCCTGAACCCATTAAAGATGGGTAAAAGGGGTATAATGTATTTGTGCAAATGTTTGTAACAGTCGATCAAGCCATATTCGTTTTTCTGTCCGTCCGTCTGTCCGTATGTATGAACGCAAGGATCTGAGAACCTATAAGAGCTAGGGACTTGAAATTTGGAATGTAGGTCTTCCTAGTGCCCGCGCAGTACGAGTTTGCTTCCGATAATCGATAATTTACCTCGTTTCCAAGTAATCGATAAAAATCGATATCGAAGTCCGGTTTTTTGAGCAAATCTCGTTTTTATTTTTATTACCGAAGAGTATTCAGGGTATCCCCTAGTCGGGAACGCCTGACTAAAGCTCTCTTACTTGTTTTATTTTGTCGTTGTTTTTTCCATTTTTATTTTTTTATAATTACTTCATTTGCAATCTTTCATGAAGCAATAGAAGAAACCGCCGTTAATTAAAAACGCAAACGCACAGAGGCAACAGGCAAATGAGCGGCAGATTGCCTCAAATCTGCTCAGATAATTGGAGGGGAGGTGGAGGGGTGCTCTAAGGGACTGTCAGTGTCAGTGTCAGTGTTGGAAAAGGGAAAGAGGAGGGGGCTAGGCTGTTACAAAAGCGGCGCCAAAATATTTTCACTTGACTTATGCGGGATGTCGTTTTAATAGCAGTGCGAAGTTCACAATGGCTAGTCAGCTGAAGTGGGAAGTGGGTGAGGAGGGGGGCGTTACGGTATGGTGCTGGGGGGAACGGGGGTTTTGGTACACACTTATGTAATAAAGAGAAAATGTACAGTAAGACAAAGCGCAAGAGAGTCACAAAAATGCAATGTCACTTACCCATTCATAATGAAGGAGAAGATGAAATTCATATAAGAATGCAATATAGACGAGTGTGCTCGACGCTCAGATACCCTGTACTGAGATAGAAGAATTTTCAATAACAAATTCTTCACATTTCACATTTTTCATTTAATTTGTATTCAGCTTACACAAATTTAGTTTTATTAATATAAGTAAATAAAAAAGTACAGGCATAAGATGTTGTTATTGTCTCCTGCTCTCTCTCTTTTATAAGTGTGCATATACCCCACAATTCAATCAATATTTGCAGGGTAGGTAACGGTTCGATGAAAGCCGCAGTTAAAATTCAAAAGGTAACACGCGACTGTACATAGTTCACTGCTTACAAGCGGTGCACAAGCAGTGCAAAGGGCACAGCTGCTGCCCGCTGACGATAGATGGCGCCAAGCCAAGATTGAAACAAAATTCAATATTCTTTTCAAAATTTCTGTTTAATTCATAATGCTCTTTGTTCTGCTTATATACATATTGAAATACGTGTGTGTCTGTGTGTGTGTGTGCATGTGTGTGTGTGTGTGTGTGCACATGCACATATGCATATGTAGAGCGATTTTTTTGCGGTAGTTTCAACCAATTTACAACTATGTAATTATTATTATTATTTACTTTGCTTTTTCTTGCTGTTGCTTCAGCTAAACGCAAAAGTTATGCAACAAAATGTTTACAACTGTTTTATTTTTATATTATATAGATATATATATTTTTTTTTTTTTTTTGGTTTACTTTAATCTTTTAGCTGTGATTACTGCAAGTTTTTGTGTATATTTGAGTTAGTAATTAACTTTGTTAGGGACAGGCTGGAAAAAGTGCTCAATTTTTTTGCTTCGCTTTTCTTTTCTGTTTTGCCTGCTGCTGCGTACTGATTGTTGCTTTATTTCTTCTTCTTCTTCTACTCTCTTTTTTGGTTGTATTTGTCGTAACATTTACATAATTATTTTCTTTGTTTTTTATACTGTTTTCATTGGCTAAAAGCAAATTCATATAGTTTTTGGATTTAGTTCCAATTTTTAAAGAGTTTTCTTTATTTCTTCTGCTTATTTTAATGTTTTTAGCTCTTCGTTTATTTTAATTTATTTTTATATAATTTTTTTCGTTAGTTTTGTCTAATTTTTGTGGCTTTTTTACCTAATTATTAATCAACAAGACAAAAAAAAATGTACTTTTTATGTTGTTGTTTTTTTTTTTTTTTTTTTTATGGGGCTTACATGCTCTCAAAAAAGTGTTACGATTTTGCGTGTCTCTTTTTTATGTCTATTTTTTTTAGCTCAAGCTGCTACCTAAAAAAATTACAAAAAAAAAAAAAACAATCGAAATTACGGCACATTAACCTAAAAACAGTTTTTTTAAGTAGGCTTAGCTCTTAATATTGTGTATGTGTGCGATTGTGTATGTGTGTGTGTTTATTTATATTTACTCATGTATTATTGCTTATATTCATAAATAGTATGTTAGTTGCATTTGCTGTTTAGTTTTTGGTTGTTTCTCATGTTCTTGGCAAAGTTCATGTTAGCTCTAACAGCGAATTATATTTCGCTGTAGGTATTTGCAATTTAAATTTGCATTAAAGTGTTTCTAAATGAATGCAGCTTAGGCCAAGCCGCAACAACAAGTTGTCCGCGCTGATCAAGAAATAATCTAACTTAATATTTAACTATTAAGCGCAGGCTAACTTTGCAATTCGAACTGCTTGCTAAATACACTGAGTAGCTAGCTGAACTGCTTGCTAAATGAATCAAATTCACAGGCAGCTAAAGTTAATGCTAAACTAGTTTGACAGACATGTCAAAGTGCTGGTTGAATTTGCCAGCAACATGAAGGAGTGTATACTTTGCTATTGAGAGTGAGAGGGAGAACGAGACTGGAAGTGGGAGTGTGTAAGAGCGTGACCTGGAGACACAGCGTGCCGTTGATTCTTCTTGCACTGCTTGCACTGCTTGAACGGTGCACTGTATCTGTCCCTTTTTAGCCTACTGCAAACGTAACGTTACGTAAACTGTGTGTGTGTCTGTTGTGTGTGTGTGTGTGTGGTGTTATCGATTAAGCTGCAAAACTATCGATATTGCTTCGACAAGAAACAACTCTTATTGCCGCTACTTAATGTCGATATCGATACTTTTGCAGCTTCACCAAAGAGAGCGAGAGAGTGCGAGAGAGCGCGCGCGAGAGTGTAAAGAAGAGCACATGTGAAATATATTAGTATATATAGTATTCAGTAGATATATCATAATTTGTTTTTATATAGTGTACATATATATAGAGTTAAATATATATATATATATATTTATATACATAT
Organism: Drosophila littoralis; assembly: GCA_018903485.1. Lineage (NCBI taxonomy): Eukaryota > Metazoa > Arthropoda > Insecta > Diptera > Drosophilidae > Drosophila > Drosophila littoralis. The sequence goes on from JAEIGF010000591.1 coordinate 5,875,365, forward strand.
ATATATATATATATTCGTAGAGAAAGGCACAGATGAAATTATTACATAATTAAATTTGTTGCTTGTTTTTGTTGTTGTCCTTGTTCATGTTTGTTGTTGTTGTTTCGTAACGCCCGATAGAGGCTAAGAGTTTCTAAGTTCGATTTGTTGCAGTTTTCTTCTTCTTTTTTTATTGTGTTCAAAAGTTTATCTAAATTTGGGTTTTATCGATCTATCGATTACTTTTTTCCCAATGGCTCTACAAAGAGTGTAAAAATGCGTTTTCCTTCTCAATTGTTTGTGTTTTCGTGTTTGTTCTTTTCTTCTTGGAAAATTGACAGTGTTTTGTGTTCTGCTTCTTCTTAAACCCTTAAGACATAGATTTAGTTTACTTCTTCTTCTTTTTGTTGTTGTTGTTGTTTTTGTAAAGAGCGTAGACGACATTGGGCTTATCTTTATGGTAATTCGTTGATAGTTTCACAAATACAATATATACACACACATAAATATATATATTTATATACATATATATACGCTATACTCTATGCTCTATACTCTATTTGTAGGGAGTAGTTACTATAGTATATTGTTTATATACTTAATATTTTTCTACTACTTGTTATAAATGCTACGCCATAAAGTTTTTCGTGTGTGTTTAGCCGCGCGAGAGCTCGAACTTTGAACTTCGTAACTATTGGCGGGCTAATATATATACCTTTCGCCCACCTGACATTATCATTAAAAGTTTGACTACATTAATAGCTACATTCATTAATACTAAAAAAAAAAAAAACAGCACTGTATTTAGTATGCGGTATTTAGCCCGTTAGCCCGTTTTTGGTATATAAAAAATAAACTTTTGGATAGTCGCATCTGCTGCTGCTCTGCCTTTAGTATTTTTAGTTGGGCCTTCGATTAAGTAAGTTTTTTGAGTTTATTTTTACTACACAAAAATTTAACAATATGCTAATTACCCTTACTTTGTGTGTGTGTGTGTGTGTTGTGTTTGTTTCCTTTGGCACAATTTAGTTGAAATGAGCGAGACAGCGACAGTTGTGAAAGAGAGAGAGCGCTTGGTTAAGGCCAGAAAGAGAGCGCGCTGAGAGTCGAAAGATTGTCCGGAAGAGCGTCGCGTCTGTGTGAGTGTGTTAAGTACCTATGTAAATTCGTTTTTATAAACAATGCATTTTTGGTATTTTTAGTATTTTCTGCGTGTATGTAACATTTGGTATTTTCAGTATTTTTCTGGTATTTTTGGGTATTTTATTTTAAGTTCGATTTAATTTACCATCTTAACGAGCTAAAATTGCTATTGCTTATTATTGTGTATGTATTTGTTAGACTGAATACTGCAACAATATTTGCCAGCTTTGGTTTTTTTTGGACTAGACTACATAAAATACCATACAACATTCATGTATATATATGAGATGCTCCTATATACATACTCTAGTGTTCATACATACATACATATAGTGTATGCATATTGTAGGGTTTTCACTTCCTTTCATATATCTGTTTATATATTCATATATGTTCATAAATGTTTTAAACTTTAAGAGCTAATCACAGAGTTGATGATTTTTTCTTTATATATTTTGTTCACAATTTCCATATACATATATATACGCCTCTATATACTCTAAATAGTTTGTGTATAACTGTGTATATAACGCTTATATATATATATATATTTATATATACATATATATGTATATATATATGTGTAAATAATCATCATTAATCAGCATGGGTTTTTTAGTATTTCGGTTTTACTGCTTTGGTTGAAACGGAAACGCTCTAAGCAACGACTTTTAGTATATTTCTAGTATTTGTTTTTCAATAATTTTTGTGTTGATACCATTTGGATTTTGTTGTTGTTGTTGTTTGCTAAACTTATGAAAACCGTAGATTGCACTAAAAACAGTTGACAATTTCATATTGAGAACGCTCTAAAGTAGTTATCGTTATCTGTATCGTTACGGTTAAAGTTACAGTTACAGTTACAGTTACAGTTACAGTTACAGTTACAGTTACAGTTACAGTTACAGTTACAGTTACAGTTACAGTTACAGTTACAGTTACAGTTACAGTTACAGTGACAGTTACAGTTACAGTTACAGTTACAGTTACAGTTACAGTTACAGTTACAGTTGCAGTTACAGTAACAGTTACAGTTACAGTTACAGTAACAGTTACAGTTACAGGTCCAGTTACAGTTACAGTTATAGTTACAGTTACAGTTACAGTTACAGTTACAGGTCCAGTTACAGTTACAGTTACAGTTACAGTTACAGTTACAGTTACAGTTACAGTTACAGTTACAGTTACAGTTACAGTTACAGTTACAGTTACAGTTACAGTTACAGTTACAGTTACAGTTACAGTTACAGTTACAGTTACAGTTACAGTTACAGTTACAGTTACAGTTACAGTTACAGTTACAGTTACAGTTACAGTTACAGTTACAGTTACAGTTACAGTTACAGTTACAGTTATAGTTACAGTTAACGCCTAACGCTAGTGAGTAATGTTATCGTTATGGTAATCGTTATCGTAATCGTTATCGTTATCGTTATCATTATTGCCTATGAGCTAACGCTTTAGTTTTGCTTCCTTCAAACTGAGCACTTGGGAAAATTCCCTAAAGTTATGCGCAGGCTACAGCTACGAGTGTTTGCGTGCGAGGGAGATATTTCAAGATGTAACATATATATATATATATATATGTATATATATATATTATTTTTAACAGGCTCGTTTCGTTTTGCTTGTTACCGTTTATCGATATCGATTAAATGCGCCTTGGCTTAGTATTTTTGTTTTCAGCGGAACGTTGGAACGTTGAAACACTCGTTACAGTTGAGCAAGTGAAACGAATGGAAACGAACGAAACTAGCCTAATGCAAGCGGGTAATAGATACATCTATATATGTATATATATATATATTTATGTAGACTAACAGGCTCGTTTCGCTATGTTTGTTATCGTTTATCGATATCAATAATAAGCGATAAATGCGCTTTGGCTTAGTATTTTTATTTTCAGCATTCAGAACTCGTTAGAATCCGGCGAGAAAGACGAACGGAAACGAACGAAACCAGCCTGATAGCAAAGTGTGTTTGTGTGTGAGAGAGAGTGTGTGTGTAGGTTAGAAAGAGAGGGCGCGATTGCTTAGTCCGTCGAGGACTGCGGCGATTTGACGAGCAGCAGCTCGTTGTAGTCGCTGTCCTCGTTGCCGCACTGATCCCGCTGATCCATGCGCCGCCGCTCGCTGATGATGCGCATGATGTCCGTCGAATCCGATTTACTGATCACCGGGCAATCGCCGCTGCTGCCGTCGGCGTCGCCGTGGGCGTGGGCGTCGCTGTCGGCGTTGCCTTTGCCGCCAGCTGTTGGGGAGCTGTCGGAACTGGGCAGCTGAGCTGTTGCAGCTGTGGCTGGCTGCGGCAACGCCGGCAGCAGCAGCGAATTCTCATCCAAGTCGGCGTCCTCGTCGAGCGCCTGCTGCTTGAAGAGCTGCTTGGTGCTGCCGCTGCGGCTGCGCGGCGGCATGGAGCGCGGCACCGAGAGCAACAGGCTGCTGCGTCCGCCGGCGCCCAGCAGGCAGCTCTGATCCACGGACTGCGACCAGCCGAAAGGGCGTCGCTGCTGATGTGTGACGGTGGGCGTGGGCGTGGCTGTGGCTGTGCCAGTTGTTGTGGGCATCACAATAGCCAGGGGCGTGGCTGTGGGCGTGGGCGTGGGCGCACTGAGAATGGCCAGCGGCAGATCGTCGTCACGTGGACGCGACAGCTCAGCGCTGCGTATGCTGCGCACATCCAGATCATAGCTGGAGGAGGGACTGTTGCCGCCGCCGTCCGACTCGAGGCTCTCGAATATGGTGCCGCGTCGATAGTCGAGCGCATCGCCGCCCCAGGGCAGCGAATCGCAGCTGGTGCGCTTCGCCTCCAGGTTGCGTCGCCTGATGGCCTGCTCGTCGAGTGAGCGCTCCTTGGACAGCACGCCGCGCTTGCGGAAGCCGGCGGCGGCCGAGGCGCGTCGCCCGCGGCGGCCCAGTGGCGGCAGTTGCAAGCCGTGCTCGTTGCCGGTTATTGCCGCTGCCGTCACAGCGCCGCCGAAGGGCTCGCCCAGCCGTGCGCCCAGCGCCTGAGGCGTCAGCGCGCCGCCCATCTCGGCCAGACTGAGGCCCAGGCCAATTGCCTGCTGCTGTTGATTGAAATATTGCACGGTCTGGCGACGTGCACCCGCGCCGTGCTGGTTCTGATTGAGATTGGTGGCCGAGCTGCCGGTTAGACTGGGGCTGGGGAACTTCTTCTCCAGCGATGGCGAGCTATAGATGAAATTCTTGGGCAGCGATTTGACTTTGGCCAATGGGCGTGGCGGGGCAATTAGCTTGGCCTGCGCCTCCGCCAGCTGCTGGCATAGTTTTTGCTCCTGGGCGAACTCCTGTTCGCGGACCAGCTCCCGCTCCAGCTCCACCTCCATATCGAGCTCATCTTCCATTTGCTTGTGGCTCTCCTCGAGGTGTTTCATCAAAACAGCCACGACGACGTTCACTAAAACGAATTGCGCCATAAGAACGAATATCACAAAGAATATGGGAGCAATAAACGAGCTGACGCAGCAATTGCGGACGCAATCGGCCGCGTCATCGCAGTTATCCCTCAGCGTGTCCTTCATGATGCCGTTCCAGTTGTCGCCAGTCGCTACGCGAAACAATGTGAGGAAAGCCATGCCGAAGTTGGCGAAGTGCGCATGCTCGCCGAGTCCCTGGCAGGGTATCTCATCGGAGCACTCGAGTCGCCCGAACAGCTCCACGCCCAGCGCCGCGAATATGAAGAATAGCAAAAAGAAGAGCAGCCCCAGATTGCCCACCTGCGGCAGGGCCTGCATTACGGTGTCCAACAGCGCCCGTATGCCCTTCGCCATTTTGAGTAGCTTCAAGACGCGTGCGATGCGCAGGACGCGCATCACCCGGATTATGGTTGGATTTATGGGTATTATTTTCGTTTCCAGCTCCTCGAGCACAATGCCCACAATGGAGAGCAGCACGATGCCCACGTCCAGCTGATTCCAGCGATCCTTCAGATATAAACGCCAGCCGAGCGCAACCAGCTTCATGTTTGCCTCCAGTATGAAGACGGCCGTAAAGAAATAGTTGAAGATCTTCAGCGCATATTGCAGGGCCATCGGCATCTTGTAGTATTCCATGGCCATGGTGACCACATTCAGGCCAATGACGGCGGCGATCGCCAGATCAAAGTACTTCGAGGTGACCACATTGTGGACGAACATCCGGGTCGGTGAGTAGTTCGTATAGTAGGGTGGCTCGTGCATTCGCCTGCGTTTCTTTTCCATTTGCAGGGCACGCTTTGCAGCGCGTCGGATTTTCTCCTCCTTCTCCTGTTCCTCGCGACAGCGATGGAAATTCTCAACCACAACGCCCACGAACATGTTGAGCACAAAGAAGCCGACCAGCAGAATGAATGCTATGAAGTAGAGCAGACGCCATTCGTTGTAGTTGACAATCGGCTGTTGGTCGACGCCAACCGCATCCAGACCCGTATACATTATGTTCACCCAGCCGTCTCGGGAGCTGAGCACAAAGAGCGACATCAGCGCCTTGCCAAGATCGTCGAAATTGTATTTGCGATTCGTCCAGACGTTGCCGGGTATACGACGGCATTCGTCCGCGTTTCGGACGTTCTTGATGTTCTCGCCCTCGCAGTAAAAGAAGGTGCCCTTGAACAGCTGGACGCCGAGGATGCCAAAGATGATGAAGAAGGTGCAACAGATCAGCACGATGTTCCCAATGGGACGCAGGGACGATAAGAGCGTTTGAACGACTAGTTTCAGACCCGGCGCTCGGTTGATCACACGCAGCGGCCGTAGGGAACGAAGTAGACGAAACACCTGCGAACAATAATTGGGAACATGCGATCAGTCTAACCCCATCTTCAACCATGTCACGTATATCTAAATCCGATAAAACATCATTGACCCACTGGAAAAAAACAACAACAACTGAAACGGAAACAGCAACTGATACATGAAACAGAAACGACTGGCATTGAAACATAAAACGGAAGAAGCAAAGCCAAAATGGGAACGCATGGTAATGGAACAAATTGATGCGAAAATGCGGAACGGGTTTACAATACAGCTACAAGAACTTGGGCTTTTATAAAATTATATGCAAATGAAACGTTTCGGAATTGGAACGGTTATGCAAATGAAACGTTTTGGAATTGGAGAACGAGAACGATGTGAATGTGTGGACAATAAATGGTGGGTATTACCAAAAGAAGGCTTTCTGCTCAGTCAAAGCCAAACAAAACATAATGGAATGGAACATTATGGGAATGGAACACCATGGGAAGGGGGATAATTGAATGACACGAACGTTGCATGCTGAGTGCGGTGCAAATTTGCAGTTAATGCAAGTGGAAACAATGTGGAATGTGGAAATAATAAGTGGAACCGAATGGAATTAGTAGGACACTGATATGGCAGGAGACTTAAATTAAACCATCTGCAGTATGGCATATGCATATCCATAATTGGCACGAGTGGAATTGGGAACGGGAATAAGGTTATTCGAAATGCCTGAAATCGGGCTAAGACAATGATGGAACAATTGGAATTGGGCTAGGGTAATGCAATGCAAAAGGCTGTAGGCACTAAGCGGTTAATATGAGGTCGAATGGGGGTTGGGGGTTGCCTTAAACAATGATAATACATGTAAGAACATCTGATTGGGTTTGGGGCTAGATCGGATCTGTAAGATCGGGTTTGCATGAAAGAAATTGACAAAAAAGTGTTCAAAAGCTATAAATAGGAATCTTTAAGACTGTAAGCCGTATAACTATTAAAGGGTAGGTAAGGTAAGTTTTGTCATATTAAATCAAAACTGTACTTGACTCAAGTGAGGTTAGGTTGAAAAAAGTAATGCTGGCAATTTATGTACAGGAACCAATTGAAATTGGAACACGCCAGGAATGGGAAAAAGGAGTTTCAGCTCAATAGAAACATAGTCTACATATAATTTGACTTTACAGATCCGATAGCCGTGTTTATCTTCGCAAGAATACATAAAGTGAGGTTATGTTGTGGTGTGTTTATAATTGAACATGTGCTGGGTGAGGCATGACAAGGGTAAAGAGAATGCAAATATTACTGAGTATAATATACAACCAGATATATAATATATGAGCGTGAGCCAACAATTTACATTTGGTAGGGTATCAACATTTTTAAAGGGACTCTACACACACAGAGAAAAAAAACGTTCGTATAATTGTTTTTTTTTTTTTTTTTTTTTGCCATTAAATGATATAGCGGCGAGAATTTACCTGCAGATCGGTTTGGTTTATGTTAAGTTAAGATTCGAATACCCGATTCAAACACAATATAGCCATAAAAATATACAAATGTATATATATTTATATATATATATATAGAGAGAGAGAAAGAGGGAGAGAATTTCAGAAAGTTATATTGAAAGAGCTGGATTGGAGGAGGCGAAAGGCGTTTTAGATTCTCAATGAAGACAGATAGCAATGATAAAAGTCGGCCAATTGACAGAGCTATAGATAGCTAATGAAAGAAAGAGAAAGAAAGAGAGAGAGAGAGAGAGAGAGAGAGAGAGAGAGAAAGGCAAGAGAGAGCAAGCGAGCGAGCGAGCGAGAGAGCGAGCGAGCAATAGCGGGAGATTTTTTCTTTCTTTTTTTCGGCTTGTAAATGGATCCGCGTGCACAACAGCAGCTGATTTGATTTGTTTGATTGGTGCGTGGTTCGAGTTGTCGAATTAGTGGCTCACACATGTTGGGTCGCTGTATTCAGTTGCATGCTGCATGTGGCATGTGGCGTGCGGCATGTGGCATGCGGCATGCGGCATGTCCGACCGATTGACTGCATGCCTGCCTGCCTGATTGCCTGATTGCCTGCCGGCTGATGCTGCGGTTTTGTGTGCCTGTTGCCGTTCAGCCCACAAACTTACCCTTAAAATCCCAAATATCCTCGGGCTCGATTCGCTAATCAATGACATTAACAAATCAATTATCGAAATTGTAACCAAAGATCCATCCATTATATTCCAGCCGGATGTGAAATATGCATCCGGGCCATAAAACATGCCCGTGGCAACTACCTGCGAATAAAACAGAACAATCAAACATGTGCGCAAATACACTCAGCGAAAAGGTTGCCTTTATTTTATTTATTAATTTCGTATGCGGAACTTGCCTTGATGAACATTTCGATAGTGAAGACGACTGTGAACACGTAGTTGGCCGTTGCCAGGAACACTCTCTCGGTGCTGCTTGGAGGGATGTTTGGTCTTTCCATGGCGAGTGTAATGCAGTTGAGGGCTATGAAGAGCAGCACGACATTGTCGAACCACTTCTGGTTGACGAACCACGAGCAGATCTGCCGGAACCTGTTCACCAATAACACAAAGCAGTTAACAGTAAATTGTTTTTGGGCGAACAGAGTTGCAACTGGGTTGAAATTCAATTACGGCATTTCCGTTGCGAAAATCAAAATGAAAATGAAATGCGAAAACGAAAACGAACTGCAAAACTGGCTGCGACAGAGTTGAGTACAGTCAATTTAGTTGGAAATCTATCACAAAAGTCAATTGGAAAATTGGCAAATCAAATAAGAAAATTCGGTAGCTGGTTGCATTGAAAAGGAAATGTGTTTTCAGGGCTTCGTTTAGCCAAGGTCTTGTTTACCCAAACGTTAAGACATATAAAAGGAGCTTTGGCAAGCTTTATATATATGTATCTCTCAATTAAAGCTCCCTTAAAGCTCAATAGCTAAAATTTATGCTGCTCTTTGCCTTTGCTTTAACCCATGAAATGCTGGGCAAGACTTTGGTTCTTGGTTTAAGATTTTAAAATATAAAACACAAAATCTTAAAGCTCCCAAACTTTGCATCAATACAAATGTTGAAAGATGAGCAGAGCAGAAGCAGAGCAGAAGCAGAGCAGAGCAGAGGCCAATGGAAAAATGTCGTAAAGTTACAAAGAAGTTAAAAGCGCACTTTATTGCCAACATTGCCCTCTTAAAGCTACATTGTAATAACATAAGGGCATAAAAGCTTTTTGCAAAAAACTCTACAAAAAGTATTGCTCTGTTGAATAATGCACGCGCTCTTAAGCTACTCGCCTAAACCTAACTACAATTTCACTCAAAAAGCTTTTTTAAGAGCGCTTAAAGCTTCCATAAAGCTCTATCAATTGTTACTTAAAGCTCAATTTAGGCTTGTCTAAGACGCACTCAAAGCTAATTGCAATCTGATTCAATTGTGACTATAAGAATAATTAATTCTTGTTTAAGACGCATTTAAGGTTGACTGAGATCTCACTTAATTGTGGCTTAAAGCTCACTTTAGGTTTGTCTAAAACACACCACGAGCTTACTGAAACCTGACTGAATTGTGGGTTAAAGCTCACTTTAGGATTGTCTTAGTCGCACTTAAAGCTCACTCAATAGTAAATTAAAGCTGACTTTAGGCTTGTCTAAAAAGCTCGTAAAGCTTTTAAAAGGTCATTCAATAGTGACTGTAAGCCCACTTGAGGATTGTCTCAATCGCACATAAAGCTTACTCAATAGTAAATTAAAGCTCACTTAAGGCTTGGCTAAATCGCACTTAGATCTTGCCAAAATTGCACGTAAAGCGTGCTAAACGCTTGCTTAAAGCTTGCTTCTAGCGCTAATAAAGCTCACGTAAAGCTCTTCGACGAATAATTGAATCATATAGAGACGACATACCTGTTATCCTCCGGAAAGACGTACATGGAGTAGGACTCACGCTCGGCGGTAAACTGCTTGGGCGTCAGACGCTGTATGATCATACGCAGCTTTGAGACGTGCTCCCCCCCACCGCAGGGCACCATGGAATGTTGTTGTTGCATCGACAGCAGTTGCAGCTCCTTGGCCAGCTGCTGCGGCGATAGCTGCGTATGGGACTGCGTGTCGAGCTGCTGCTGCTGCTGTTGCATTTGCTGCTGGTGCAGCTGCTGTAGCTGTTGCAGCTCCTTCTCCTCGAGGCGTTTCTTGAGATTGTAGTGGCTGATGGAGTTCTTGCGTTTGTCGCGCGCCTCCATGTACTGTTGCAGCATGTCCGGCTCGTTGAGCGTCAAATAGGATCTTTGCCATTTGTCCAGGTCGATCTTGGAGTTTGTGTACGAGAGCGACTTGCGATTAGCCTCCAGATTGTGCAGATTCAGATGCGATGTCTTGCTGAACGCCAGCTCAATGGAGCTCATGCGGCGCTGCCCGGCACCGGGCCTTAGCTTGGGTGGCTGACTCAGATTCTGATAGACCTGCGAGTTGAAGATGCAGGCGGAGGCGCGCCGGCTGCCCGGGCCGCTGCCAATGCTCAGGGTATTCGAGAGCCTGCGCATCGAGTTCTGTGGACTCAGCCGGTTCGTGTCCCTCTGCCTGGACTCAACGGCACCCGAGCTGTTCAGCTGCTGCTGCTGCTGCTGCTGCTGGTGATCCTCGTCGTCGGGCGCGCTGATGTTGTCGTCGGGTCGCAGCGAAGTCGGACGCTTTTTGGAGCTGGAGCGTCGGAAGCGCTGCTGGAAGTTGCCGCTCGGCGGCGCCAGCGGCAGACGCTCGCTGGACGAGCTGCCGCTCGTGGAGGCAGCACTGCCCGCTCCACCCATGGGCGAGCTTGTCGAGCCCGTCAGCGATACTGTCAGCGGCGATAGGTCCGACAGATTCAAGCTGTGGCTGTGACTCTCCGTTGGCGGCTGCAGTGTGGCCGCCGTGGATGATATGCTGGGCACATAGATGGGCGTGGCAGCTGCCGTTGTGCTGGAATTCTTAGAGATGTCATCGATGATGACGCTGTGCATGCTGCTGCCCAGCGCGCTGGGCAGGAGGCTGCTCAGCTGATTGCTGCTTCCGCTGGATATGCTGGCGCTGGCTCCCCCACTACCACTAACAGCAGCAGGCGCTGTTGCTGTGGCACCGGCAGAACCAGCACCACCTGCACCACCTGCACCGCCAACAGCACTGACATGTCCCTGCAGCTGGCTGGCATTGAGTATGTTGAGCGGCTTGTGCGCCAGCACAGGCGACGGCGGTATGAGATCTATGGCCGGTATTCCCTCGTCCAGCGTGCGCTGACCTCCGCTGAAAATATTCGGGGGCTTCAGCAGCGAAGGCGATGGAGGCACTGGCTGTGTGGGCGTGGCACAATAAATTAAAAGTTCAATAAGTTTTTTAAAGTCAAAGAGAAGTGTTCTAGTCGGGTGTACCCAACTAATATATACCCTAACTACAGCGAAGCTGGCGCTTCCTTCAATAAGTTTTTTAAAGTCAAAGAGAAGTGTTCTAGTCGGGTGTACCCAACTAAAATATACCCTAACTACAGCGAAGCTGGCGCTTCCTTCCTTACGTTCTGCATTTACATGCGAATGCACGCATGCATGCGAGGGACGCACGCACGCACGCGTTGACGGACGCACGCACGCTTCGTGCGCCTCTTCTTCTCTCAGCCCAACCTGTATGAGAACTAAGTTCTTGATTAACTGCGGTCTTTATAGTCCGATCTTTATGAAATTTTCAGTGCATAAATATGGCAAGAACAAGTATGTATATACCAAAGCACAAATATCTCTAACCTTTACAATGTGTTTTGTACATTATTGGGGGAATGATGAAAGGTACCAAAAAAAATGAAATATTTCTCATCTGTATTTTACTATACAAGAAGATATATGTATACCAAGTTTTGTGCACCTAGCTCTTATAATCCTCGAGTTATGCTGAAAAACCCATATCTAAAAATCGATATTTATCGATATGATGAAAATAGGAGGAGTTAGCAATAGGAAATTATAGACTTATTGTGCGTATGATGTGTGGAGAGTATATTTTTAAAAATTCAAGCATGTAGATTTTGTACTTTTCGAGATCAACGCAGACGAACAGACAGAACTAGAACTCAGCTTGTTGTGGTGTTAAAGAATATATACTTATATATATTGATTCAATATCAATCTTGAGTAAATGAAAGTAAATATAAGTCAACTTTCGACTGATTTGGGATAGTTCGAAATTAGTGTTAAACTTGGAGTTTGGTTACTTGAAACTCACCTCCATTTCGCCCCATTGGCGAAAGGTCATGCCCGGCTCCATGGTGGTGCTCGGTGAGTCCTGGGGCGTGGCCGCCGTAGTTGTGATGAGCGGTGGATCGCGTATGAGCCGCATTTTGGTTAGGCGTGGCGCCTCGCTGCGTCGTTCCTTGATCGAGTATGTCTGTAGGTGCGAGCCGAGGCAGTTGTGTGTTTGTGTTTGTTGTGGTTGTTGCTGTTGTTGTTCTCGTGCTTGAGGTGCGACTGAACTTACCTTTTTGAGGCCGCCGCGTGGCTTGGCCTCCTCGTGCGCCTTGCCGCCGGCCTCCTTATCGGATGCGAGCAGCCCGGAGCCGGCTGCATTGCCGAGGACCGAGGCGCTGGCGCCCTGCGCGGGCAGCTCGTTGATCTGGTAATCTTGGATGGGCTGCAGCAGGCGCTGGCGGTGGATGTTGCTTTTGGTCTCTATGTTGAGCTCGGCGGAGTCTTGCAGTTGCTGAGGTGGCGATAGACGGTATACGATAGACGATAACGATAGGCGAAAACGATAGACGATAGACGATAGACTACGATACATACCGTGACAGACTCTGTGGCGCACACGCACGCACTCATATTCACACTCCCGTTCACATTCACATTCACATTCACACTCATTCACGCGTGCCACAGAGTCGAGCTTGAGCTTTTGCTTTCACTTGGCTCTCTCTAACAGTCATTGTATAGCATTCGCTTTCTCTTTCTTGCACTTACCTTGCGCACATCCTCGGCGCTGCGCCAGCGATTGCGTACCTCGTAGTAACTATCGTTAGTGGTCGATGAATCCGCTTCGCTGCGTGATTCATCGTACATACCATCGCTATAATTTTCGGCCAATGTCTCTTCGCGCAGTTTCTTAACCAATTCGCGTTGTTCGCGCTCGCGACGTTCATTTCGCTGAGGGAATCAAAATTTCAAAATTAGACTTTTTCGTCAACGCTATCGATGTTTTTTTCGAGTCACGCGACCTGCTATGGCTGCCAGAATACAATGTTTCAATTGTCGCATGTCGATAATTTATCCCATCGAATCGTACCGATATAATTTTATTGATTTGGTTTTAATTATGAGCAATTGGAAATCATGGATTCGACTGCCTATTGAATTACGTTTGTAAGCAGAACTTATCGATAAGTTATCGATAGCTTTAATAATTCAACTTTCGATTGCTTATCGATAATTTATCGTATTAAATGATTTGTATTTGGATAATTTGGCGACAATTGAAACATTGTTTGTTGACTTTTTCAAGGCCAATCGAAACGCATATCGATCAGCTTGGCCTGGGCAACGTTTCAACTGATTTTTTTTGTTAGCTTCAGTTTAAGTAAAACGATGCCCAAACTGGCCAAAAATGTCAATAAGACTTTGTATTTTCTTTGGTATTTTTTTTCTTGACAGTATTTAAAGGTTAATTTCGTTATTGGATGTTGGCAAAACTCTACCTCTGAACTGAATCCCTCAACCAAAATGGCCACCAATAAATTAAATAGCACATAATTGCCGAACGTCATTAGAGCCACAAAGTACAATGCGGCCCAATGACTTGTCTTTTCCATGCCATTGAATAGAACCACGTTCCAATCCTCTTGCGTCAGAATCTAGAAACATTTTTTTTGTTGTTTTTTGTTGTTGTTGTTGTTGTTGTTTTAACGATGGTTGTTGTAGATGTTGTTGTATCAGTTGTTTTTGGTTTTGATGATTATTTTATTATTATTTTTTTTTTTTTGGTCGATTTGGTTGATTTGGTTGATTTGGTTGGTTGCAGTTGCAGGTGGTTGCGGGCGGCAAAACGTGGTGCAGTTTACGTTTGTATATTGGATATATATATGTATATATTTTTGATATATATATGCATAATATTGATATATCGAAAGAAGCGGAAAAAAAGATAAAAATACCATAAACATTTGTGTGGGATAAAAAGAAATGTAAGAAAAAACGAGAGAGCACAAAATAGAACACATCATGTTGGAGAAGCAAAACGCCAAAGTGTTAGATATTATTATTGGAGTATTATATAAGTATTATAAAATTCAATATATATGTTAAGGTATACATAGGTATATATTATATACTATACGATATGTATATAGCTTTTATTCTATAGGCAGCCTTTTGTATTGCTCTCTTTTAGCCTAACTTGTTAAGTTTTACTTTTTAGTACTTTTTGCTTAAGAACTTAGGAGTTAAATATACGAATTCTGGCGAAACATAAAAAATAATATAGATCTGTTGGGAAACTCAGTATTTTTTCCCCGCTTTGAGTTAATGTTTTCGGAGTTTTTCAAATATATTAGCAAAACAGACGACGTGAGATAAAATAAAATATATAAAGGTAGATGCATAAATTTTTCAATCAAACTAATTTCCTTATAGAGTTCTCCAAAGATGTTTGAAAATAAAACTTACAATAAAAAGAATATGTAATTAAAAAATATATTTAATAATAAATTAAAGAATTCACAAATTTTTGAATTTTCTAAATTACATTTAAGAGCTTTGAGATAATTTCTCAGTTCAGTTCGAAGAGCACAAAAATTTAAAGAATAAACTAAAAAAAAAATAAAAAAAAAACTTAATTTTTATTTTTTGTATTTGTGCAGAAATTATCTCGAAAGGTGTTAACAAATTAACGTTTATATCTTTTTAATTAAATTAAAATTTTATTTATGCTTCTTATTTGAAACATGAGCCTGTTCTAAGCATGATCTGAATACAACCCATTGCCCTGATATCTTTTTAACAAAGTCTGCCTATTATTGCTCGTATATTCTTCAATATTAAAGGTACATTCAACATATGTATATATTAAGTGGAACACGAAAACATAGACCTTGCCAAAGCGCAGTTAAAGCAATTGGCAAACGAAACAATAAGGAACTTAAGATCAAAGACACGCACCGCAAGGAAACCAGGTTAAAAAAACGAATCTAAGCACAAGGAATACTCGTAATTCGTGGTGTGGTTAAAACAACGCTCGAAAACATTTTCAACTCAAAAAACAAACTCCAATTCCAGAAAATACTTGGATAAATAAATAAAAATCGTTGAAGAGCTGCAAAGCGCGCAAAAAAACTTGCATAGAAATTCAAATTTTTTGAAATACTAAAGTGATAAACATTTTTTTTTAATATTTGTTTTTTTTTTTTTACACGACGTGCCAATAAATATTTGATGCTAAAGGTTTCATATATAATACGAGTATTTTTATTCTTTTTTTGGTATTTTATTGAATATACATGTATTTTTTTTGGGCGTGACTGTACATGAATAATATGCAATTTGAATTTGTATACTATAGAGTTATTTTTTTATAATAATTTTATTTTTTTTTTTTTTTGTATTTGACAAAGCGCAAAAAGCAGCAAAAAGCAAATGGGAATTGGTAGCTAGAAAAAAAAAACAAAGGAAAAAGAAAAGTAACATTGAGGCAGAAGAAGAAGAAGAAGTAAGCAGCAGCAGCAGCAGCTTGAAAGATTGGTGGAACGTGAAAACAAGCCAAAAACGAGGCAAAACAAATGAACGAAGCGCGTTCCAAATAACGTAAACACCAGGCGTTTATATGGCCCAAACATATGAATCTTATATATAGAACTTATATATGTAGTATCGCATAGGTATACATATATATAAATTTATGTATATGTATGTGTATATGTATATGTAACGTTGTGTGAGGGTATATAGAACAAACGTAACGGTATTTTAGCGCATAATTGGACTGAACGTGAAAAGCAAAGGCCAAAGAGAAATGGAACGAAAAAAAAGAGTTTTTAAATTGAGGAGAAATCATGCATTCAAAAAACTAAGCAGCTGAAAAGATTGGTAGTTTATGTTACAGATGAGTACTGTGTGTGTGAGAGTGTGTGTATGTGTGTGTAAGACTGAGAGAGAGAAACATATGTAGAGAGTAAGAGAGAAAGATAATGGAAGAAAGAAAACCAAAAGAGAGGGAGAGAAAAAGACGACGTTGTAAGAGTAATTGTTGGAGTAAACGAAAGAGACGCTTTCGTCGAGAGCGACTTTCTAATGTGTGTGTGAGTGTGTGAGTGTGTGTGTGTGTGTGGGCGAAGAGTTTACTTGAGTGGAGAGTTTACTTGAGTGGATACACCAAAGAGAATGGAGGAATACCAGACTAAGTTGGCTTGAAAATAAAAATACTCAAGTAGTACGCATTGATTGACTATGCATAATTGTGAGTACATTTCGAGTAGTCTTCATAGGAACTCTTGTTAACGCAATATAGAATGGTTGCTTGTTCTTTCTAATTTGAAATAATTTTTGTTTAAGTTATGAGCAGTGCCTAATTTATATACGTTTGGGTCTGCTGTTGAAATACTCAAGAATGCGCATTAATTTTTAATGAGTACTTTTCGAGTACTCTTCTCTAGTGTTGGGCACTTTTGTTAATGCAATTTGGTGTTATTCATTTTTGGAAATTTGAAAAGTATTATTATAATATTTAATAGCTTTTTTTTTGATCTAGTGCTGAAATACTGAAAAATACGCACTTATCGTTGTTGAGTCAAATTATGAGTACTTGCCACACAAGAACTCCTTTAAAGAAGTTAGTAAAAATTGGAAACTAAATTATTATTATATGCAATAATTGATTGTTTTCTTTAAGAACAGCTCATGAATTTTGCATTAGCTTCCTTTTTTTTAAGATGCATAAAAATATTGCTAAAAAGTGACTTAAAATGATAATGAGTATTTATGAGTACTCTTTATAATGTACTCTCACATAAAGTTTCTCTAAAAAATGATAAGCAAACCCTGAATGTTAAGCCAATTTTTAAACAAGACAAAGCTGACCCAAAAATAAGCCCTAAAAAGAGCTGAATATTTATGGAAGGCCAAATGTTTTTTATTTAAGTACATTTGTGGGTGTGAGTATTTGTGTGCATCTGTGTATATATGTGTGTTTAAGTGGGTGTATGTAAAGTTAGCTAAAACTACTTTCTGATTGAAAAAGTATTCGAAACTTAGCAAAAAGTTACGAAAGAAGTAAAACTCAAGAACCGAAGAAACTTGTTTGAGGCAACAACTAAATGAATCGCTAGAAAAACGAGTAAAGTTTTGTATAGCATATAGGGCGTAAAATATATATATATATATATATATATATATATATATATATATATATGTGTGTAGGATAAACTAAACTATAACTGAACGGGTATATTTGAACAAAATGTAAGCGAAACACAAAACTAGTTAAACTGTGAAGAGCTGCACGATTTGGATATAATTGTAAATATGAATATAAATTTAAATATAAATATATAGTTTTTCTTTAGCTAGTTTTTGCTTTAAACGTTTGCTGTTCTTGGGAGGTGGATAGATATATGGGTATACGAGTGGTATAGGTATAATTTTATAGTTATATAAGTATATATTCTGTATAGTACTTAATGGGTGTTTTGTTTTTGATTTGTTGCTGGTTCTTACTTGAAAAACTGTGACAGTCGCCCACAAAATGTTGTTGAAGTGTTTGCGATCGCATTCACATTGCGGATGCCGGCTGATTATTTCGGGACACGTGCATTCGCGTTCGAGTCCGGATTCGTCCAAAAATTTACAAAACTTACCGCCAAACAGATACATGCCGAGTATGCTGTAGGTTTATACGTATATATGTTTTATATATATATCATATATATAGTAAGAGATGTGTACGTAGCATACATATATACATATATATATGTATATATATATACATATTTTAGTATATATATATATATATATATGTATATATGCAGGTAGTATATGTAGTTGCGAATCGATAATGAGTATATAAACGAGTATAGGTTAGATTAAGTAGTACACGAAGCGGAGCTAAAGTCCCTTCGATTTGTTCTTATTGATTTCTTGCTTTTTATATAAAATGGTATATATATATATATATATGTAAATGTGTGTGTGTGTGTGTGAGTGTGAGTGTGTGTGTGTGTGTGTGTGTGTGTGGGTATTTAAGCTATAGCATGTGTATATATTTATATACATATATCGTATATAGAGACAGTTCTGTTATATTTATACGTATCAAAAAATTTCATTTTCAAATTTCATGAGTTTTTTGTTCAGTGTTGATTTTTGTTGTTGTTGTTGTTGTTGTTGCTGTTGTTCTTGCTGTCGGGCCCAAGTTGATAAGAAACATGGAGCTTTGTAGGATTTGGGTATCATTTTTTCTGTACAGAGTGGATAAAATTGGCATACTTTGTATGTGTGTGTGTGTGTGTGTGTGTGTGTGTCTTTTATTTCTATTAAGCAAAAGTTGAGTAGAGTAAAAAAACGATTGTATTTTACAGAGTTTTTTTTTCTTTTTGCATAAATATTTTGTTGTTAATTTTTGGTATTTTGTTGTTGTTGTCTGGGAACCTCAAATATGAACTGACAAACTCTAGAGACTGTACTAATATGTATGTATGTATGTATCTATGTGATATGGTTGTGTGTGTGTGTGTAGGTGTGTGTGTGGTTTGAAGTTTCAGAGGGCATAGTTTACAGTTAGAGTTAAGAGTTTGGTATGCGTGTTAGAGTGTGTGGATTGTTTAAATTTTTGGGCTTTGTGAGGGGTGGGGGTTGGGGTTGGGGCTGGGGAGAATACAACTTAGAGTCTAGTTTAGCAGACAAAGAAAGGTATACCATATATACATACATAGATAAGGACATATACTTAGAGAATAGAGAATAGTATGCACAATAAATCGAAAGAAACAGAGAGAGAGAGAGAGAGATAGTGAGAGTGAGAGTGAGAGAGAGAAAAAAATAGTGTACAAATGTGTGTGTGTGTGTGTGTGTGTGTGTATGTGGCTAGGTTCATGTGCAGTTGTGTGACAAGAGGCAAACGACGAGTGACATTCGATAAAAACAAGCGAGTACGAGTAAAAAGTATAACGAGTATAGAGTTCAGCGAGTGTCTACAGCAGGCAGGGAGTGATATGCACATAGTCGATAACACGCTTATCGATAGCAAGCAAGAAGCAAATAAAGAAATATCGATTTAGTCAATTGCTAGGGCAGGCGAAACTCTTCAAACTGAAATGCTTACCTGTGCAATATGTATGCATATATCTGCCTTATAAACTAGCTAATCGCTTCAAAGCTGAACTATTCAAAAATAAGTAAATGAAATGAAAAAAAAACTGCATGCGTATGCGCGCTGCTTGCTACGAAACTCAACGGATAACTCGCATGCGATATTGTTAGCACTCGTTGCTTCAACTATTGTCAACAGGCGAGCAGGCATTGCAACGAGTTGTAACGGAACGAAATGGGAATAGAACACAATGAAATAAACACCACACCGAAGTGACTACACACCACAAATTAGTGCGAGCGCGTGAGCAATCGATAAATCTATCGAAATGAAAAAACACAAACGTAAAAGCGGAAGCAAAATTGGGCAAAAATAAAAAGCAAATTTCTCCATTTTGCAGGCGTTTTGTGGGTCACATTTCAATTTAAACACACATACACACACGCACGCACATACACACGAACACAAATTGGCAGACAGACAGTTAGACAGAGTGAGAAATATTGTGAGAGAGAGAGAGAGAAAGAAAGCGTTTGGGAACACAAAAGAAAGCACAACAATTATAATAAAAGTTATCGTTATCGTTATCGGTATTGTTATCGGTTATGGCAAGCCTAGCACATTGTTGATTATCGTCAACGCACAAACAAACAAACGATATAACAAAAAATGTTCAACATAAGCCACACAAATTAAGTGAAAACAAAATGCTTACATTTTGGTATTTTTTTTTCGTATTTAAAAAGAATTCTCTTTTGTTTTTTTTTTGGTTTGTTTTTGAACATTTTGTGTTAGTTATCGATAGATTACATTATGGCATAAGTTTAGGTGGTATATATATATATATATATTTAAGCATATTCGTATAGTGGTATTTATTGGTATTAATTATATATATATATGTGGTATATATAAATATATATATATATGTAGTTAAATGCTGATAGCAATAGGTCTACCTGAAACACTGTGACGAGCGCCCAAAGCAGGCTGTCGAAATTCTTACGATCGCAAATCTTCTCTCCGTTAATTTTCTCGCAGAATTTACATCCGAACAGATTCATGCCGAGTATACTAAAGTGATGGTTTGGTATTTGTTGATATAGTATAATATGATATACATTTATATATATATATTTCGATAATATAATATTCTTGTAAATTTTTTTTTTTTATTATGTATTATTATTAATATTTATTTTTTTTTGTGTTTTTTTGGTTTGGGGTTTTTTGTTGTGTATTTTTAGCATACAATTTTTTTTTAGTTTAATTTGGATTAAAAGTCATTTTTAGTATAAATATTTAATAGTATAGCAATTGTGTGGTTTTAGAGAGAAATAGATCGAGAGATAAAAGAGAGAGATAAATAGAAAGTTAAGGAAGAAAGAGAGCAGAGAGAGAGAGAGAGAGAGAAAGAGAGAGAGAAAGTATGTGACTGTAAGTGAGCAGCAAGCGAGCGATAATTGAAAAAATATGTATAAAACACTACGAAAAGAGTTTTCGAATTCTTGCATTAACTCAAAATGGAACCGAATTGAAATTTGGTGAGCTTTCACACAGACACGGCTCACGTACAGAAACGAAAGCTGCTTTAAAGGCCAGCTGTAGTGCTGGGCAGGCGAGAGCTTTCAAAAGCTCACCCATACAGACGCACTCGATCGGACAACCGAACCGAAAAGTGAAACAGAAAAGAACATTGCCCAAGGGCATAAAGGCTGAAAAGTTAAAGCTGAAGCCTAAAATGGAGTTGTAGAAAATATTTGTATTATTCGCTGGTGTATTAGTATTTTTTATTATTGTATTATTATTAATTTGGTGGGCATTTAGTTAAGGCGTTTGTTTAAGTTATTTGTTAGAGTACATGACGTTGGGCTGAAAGTCTGGGTCTCAAGGGTAGACTCTTCTGTGTTTACTTTTATTGGAGTTGTGGCTCGTGGTGGTCTTTGTCGTTTGTATTTTGTATATTGCTGTCTGACTGTGGTTGTTTAGTTAGTATTATTTTTTCGATTGGTTTTTAAATTTTTTTTTTTTTTTTTTTTGTTTTCTAACTACACAAACGTATACGACTTTTAGTTCAAGAACAGAGCAACTAAGCTAAACTAAACTTTGGTAAAAATGTACGAATTCGTTTTGGTGTTTTAAATTTTAGGTATTTAGTATTTAGTATTTTTTTAGTTGTTGGTATTTTGCGAATTCAAGCGCATTTTATGTAATATATGAATATGTATTTTTAAAAATCGAATATTAATAGTAGATATAGAAAGAAAGCATGTGGTACGAGAACGAGTATGTAGTATATTGGTTACGAGTAGTTAATATTAGATATATAAAGTATATATATATTATGATATATAATTTGTATATGGTAAATACGAGTATCAAACTGCAGCGACTGCAACTACACAATAAGCGTACACGATTTGAAAGTACTTTTACTTTTAGTTTCAATATACTTTTTTTGTTGTTGTTGTTGTCTTTAGATCTAGTGTTCGCTGTTTCGGTGTTTCTCGTTGTGGTTGTCTCCGGATTCTGTTTTACTAACTAAAGATATGTGGTGCATGTCTAGTGTTAGGTAATCCATGTTGTGGTTAAACAAAATAAAAGCGTGGGCTGATCTTTAAAGTTCAAAAGTGTGTGTAAAATTTCGAGCTTTGCTTGTGTTTGTGGCTTGTTTGTTTCAAGTTTAGTGTTGGGTAACGCTATAAGCTAATACACACATTTAGTTAATTTAATTGAATGAAGCTTTCGAAGCCTTTAACTAGCTAATTGTTGTATGTTATTGTTATTCTGGCTGTTGTCTGTGTTAAATTAAAGCAAACCAAGTGAATTGGAAAATGAATTGTAACGAGTCTTTTGGAGCGTGTAGCGAGTAGCGAGTAGAGAGTGAAAAGTAAGTACAAAATAAATAAACGAGCTTTAAAAAGAGTTAAGATCGCACATCAAATGCGTATATTTCGGGGCCCGTGAATGGAGCGGCGAGTGACAAGTAGCGAGTGGCGAGTAACGAGTAACGATTAAGTTAAAAAAAAGGAAAGTTAAGAAAGATACGAGCTAAAGAGCGCACATCGCGTGCGAGAGGTAGCCTTAAGAAATGCAACGACTCTTGGTCGGTGCTCAAAATCGAATTCCAATTTGTGTGTGTAGGCGAGAGAGCGAGAGAGGGAAAGATAGAGAGCAAGAGATAGGCAGAGTAGAAGACAATCACTCGAAGCCATTTACGTGTGTGTGTATTGAGTGTATTTGGAATGCAGAGTGAGCGAGCGAGTGTACGACAACTAACTGCAGCATCGAAATGTATAAGATAAAGACAGACAGAAAGAGAGAGAAAGGTATAGAAACGGATAGCGTAAGAGAGAGAGAGAGAGAGAGAGAGCGAGAGAGGGTTGGAAAGAGTAATTAAGCTGGTTCAATTTGGACGTACGATTTGGACTTTGACTGTAAAATTCTAACTACGATTCAATATAATGAATACATTGAAGTTAAACGACAGTATGTAAGTGAGAGAGAGAGAGACAAATAGAGAGAAAGAGAGAGAGAAAGTCTTACGCAATCGTTTGCTCAAATGTTACGCAGGGTACTTTTCTTATTAGTTTGAATTTTGTATTAGAGCATAAAATAGAGTACAGGGCATTGTAAATATTACTTTTGGTTCGGTTAGGGGCGAGTGTTTCGTGTAGCATGACGCAGGAAAAGTAGACGAAAGAGCGAGAGAGAGAGAGAGAGACAGAGCGGGAGAGAATGTATTGTAGATGAGAGAGCGCGTGTTCTTGTGTGTGCAACGAGAGAGAGAGAGTGACAGTAAGAGAGCGAGAAAGAGAGCGAGACAGAGATAGAGCAGAAGCACATCTGTGCGAAACATAGAGCTATACGTATAGATGTACTATGCTCTGATGCAAGCGCAAATGTGTATGTATATGTGTGTATGTATGTGTGTGTGTGTGTGTGTGTGTGTGTGTGTGTGTGAACGATCTGTTCTCTATGTTGAGAGTATCTGTGTATTTCTGTTTGTTGTTCTCTTCTTGTTTGGGATTTAGTAGCTAGCGAAGAGTGTGTAAATTATGATTGGTACGCAACTATATGTATTTATGGATAGTTACTAGACATACGTATTATCGCAGCTCTAAGAGCTGTTTAATGTTAGTCGTGGGTCGTGAACGACTGCTAAGGGCTAAAAAACACACTCAACTGATGATTGCTTTGGCGGTTCGTGACTCAGCGGGTCACCTGGTTTTGTGGGTCGCTTTGAGTTCGGTTCTGCATTTACGATTCCTTTGGGTTAAATGGTTTATCGCAGTGCTTAGTTCTGACTGCATGAAAAAGCTGGCAAGTTTGGAAAGCGAAATATCAAACGATATGCAGAAAATAAAATTGTAAATCATAAATGATTTAAAGGAATATAACAGATATTCTTAGATATGAACGAAAAGTTAAATTCATCTTTTCTTTTGAAAAATTCGACAAAAATATATATATATATTTAATAGTTATGTATCACATGAATCTCCACGAAAAATTAATCACATTAAAATTAAATATCGTAATATAAAAATTAGTTGTACATTTTGTTAAGCTCATTTTATGTTTTCTTCTTTAATTTGTAACATCGAAATCAAATAAATTCTTAAGAATCCTTAACGCAATAAAATTACACTTAAATTTTGCATTTTTAAGACTTATTTTAGCTCTTCTTATTTTTCAACAATTTATTTTCATTTGTGCTTTCAATTTCCTTTCTTGCCAGCGTTTTCACGAGACTCTGTTTTCTTTTTTCTTTCTTTTTTATGGTATTATATAGATGACATCTTTCATTTCCAGGTTAGTTTTTGTTAAGAGTCATGAGGTGGGGGCGTGTCCCCGGCAGGCGTCTGCCTCCAGGCACTTGTTCTTGTTAGTACACATACATATATGTATATGTGTGAGTGTGTGTGCGTGTGTGTGTGTATGTGAGAGTGTGGGTGTTTTTGTGCCGTTTGGCAACAGTGAAACTCACCTGAATATGAATATAAAGAGCACGAGCAGGGAGAAAAAGACGGCGACATTGTCCATGGTGCGCAGCATGACAAATAATTGACGTCTCAGATTGGGCATAAACCTGACCAGCTTGAGGATGCGGAGGAGGCGAAAGGTGCGCAGCACGGACAAGCCGGAGCCACCGCCGCCCGTGCCATTGCCCGCAAATGTTTGGCAAATCTCAATGGCGCTGGCAAGGCAAAGAAGAGTTAGGGGGGAGAGGGAGAGAAGTCAGCATGGATTATATACAGGCAGGGGCTGAGCGTGTCTCACCTGAGTATGACAATGATGCCATCGAAGACATTAAAGCCATTGGCTATGTAGCGAAAGGGTCCCTCGGCAATCACCTTGAGCAGCATTTCGACGGCAAAGATGCCGGAGAAGACGACATTGCTGGTCTCCACAATGGCCGTGAGCTCTTCGGGCTGATTGTGGTACTCGATGCCCATCGACAGCGTATTGATCAGTATGGCCAGCAGTATGCCCTGCTGGAAGTACTTGTGCTCCACCAGACGCTTGATGTACCGTCGTATCCAGCTGCAGACGCGCATCAGGCAGCGATAGACGGCGATGATCAGGCGCAGGGCGCCCGAGCGCGGACGCCGACGCTCGTCGAGGGGCGAGAGCGCGTTCTGGTACAGATCGTAGCAGCAGGCATAATCTTCCATATAGTTGCCGGTGGGGGCGTGGCTGCGCGACACATGGCCGGCGCTGCGTTGGCCATGGCTGCGACTGTGGCCGGTATTCTTGTTGTTCTTGTTGTTATTGTTGCTGCTGCTGTTGTTGTTATTGTTGTTGTTGTGCGGCAAATGCTGGGCTTTGCGTCGGCTCTGCAGCTGGGCCTCGGCATGCGGCACGGGCATGGGCAGCGGCACAGCCGCCGAGACGGCCGCCAGCTCAACGCTCATAGTAGCTGGCACGGCCGGCAGCTCGGCGGCATCGAGGGCATCGTCAGGAGCAGCTGCAGCAGCGCTCGTCGTTGCGGCCGTGGCGCGCTTTTGCTGCACCTTGTTGAGCGCCTCGGCGGTGTGGGGATCGCAGCGGGCCAGCGACGAGTAAAATGATTCGAGCGTGCTTTGACCCGTGGGCAATGCCGCTGAAAAGGCCACAGAGAATGCTAAAAGCTCTTGACATGTCATCGCGTCGTGTATACCCAATTCAGAGCAATCTGCGTAGGGATTGGCAATGGTGCCGATGGTCTGCGGTAGATTCACCTGCGTTGGAACAGACAACAAGCGAATCGCTCATTAAATGCTTCCCTTCTTCTTGGCTCACCTTGGGACTCACCTGCCAGATGCTGCCATCGCCCGCCTGCGTCATCTTCTCCGTGGAGTGTATGTTGCCCTTCTCCATGTTGGCCGCCAGTTGAATGCTGCCGCTGCCGCTGCCATTGCTGGTTGTTGCAATGGCTGCTGTTGCCGCAGCTGTTGTTGCTGCCGCTGCTGCTGCTGCTGCTGCTGATGTTGTTGCTGTGACTGTTGCTGTTGTGGCAGCAGCAGCAGCTCCACCTGCGGCGGCGCCGGCGGCACTGCTCGTCGGTTCGCCGCTGAGCGCCGGCGGCGTATGCAGCAGCACGTATTCATTGAACATCACCGAGGGACGGCGGCTGGCCGAGGTGGGCGGACTGAGAAAGCCCGAGGTGCACGGATGGCTCTAGAGAAGCACACAAAAATAGAGAGAGATAGAGGGAGAGAGAGAGAGGGAGTCCGGGTAGAATGGAAAACAAGCATTAATCGCATCATATTATTGCAGTATTTAAGAAAACTGTTTAAAATGAATCTAATTTCTGAATTAAAATAACTCGAAAACATTGGCTATGGGTGCTTTGTACAGTGGGCACTGGTCGCTGACAGATATTAAGGATTTTCAACGACAAAGGTACAAAGAAATTTTTGAAAGGAAAATTCTCAATGAAATAAAAAAAATTCTCTTTAGAAAATTGCTTTTTCTTTTTGGATATAATATATTTTTTTTGCAATTTTCAGTTTGAACTTTTTGTTACTTTATTGCTCTTGAATCTTTTTTTCGAGCATGATTTTTTTTCGATTGATTTTTGATTCAATTTCAAACTAGTTGCAACAAGGACTTAATCAACACTGGTTTCTAAATACTGTATTAATTTAAACAAAGGCATGCGACTTTGTTTACATCAAAATATATAAAGAAATAAGAAAAAAGAACAAAAAACAGTCAGAATATTATTTAAAAATCTCTAAAATCCTTCATAAAATTACTTTATCTTAAAGTTCAGTTTTTTATAAAGTCTTTTCTTCTAATTTTTTTTGCTAATAATAGAAAAGGGTTCATTTTGAAAATAGTTTTTGCTAATTACATAAATATTTCTCAGTTTTACTGAGAAGAACATTACATGTAAACACAATGGGAATATGGGGCCTATCCAGCTACTCAGACTATCTGGTGTATTACGATGGGTATTAATCGAGTCTCGTGGGATTAAAGCAGAAATAAGTCCGGTTTATCCGCCCAAAAGTTTCCGAATACAGAACAAAAAGCGCGCTGTGAATTTGTATCTACTAATTGTATCTAATATGCACAGGCATATTATGGATTTGCGCTCTTTGACCCCCATTTTTGTATCTGTATCTTTTTGCCATCTCGTTGGCAAGCGAGAGAATAGTCGAATTAACCGAGTCTCGATTGCTATTTACATATGCAATGAAATGAAACAAATAATTGAATAATTAATTGGCATTTCAACAATGCGGCTATTAGAACAATGGACGGGGCGTACACGAGAGAGGGTGGGGCTGGCAGGGGTCGTTTATACATTTATTCGGTTTCAAATGGGCGTAAATTTGCATTTATCTTCGAGTTTTTATTGTTTAATAATTGTATTGCCTGGATCAGAGGCGTGTCAAAAATAATATCTTTATGCCCTTGCAGAATATAGTTTAATATACGGGTGTTGTTTTTTTTTTTTTTTTTTTTTGTTTCAATGTAATTAACATTTTATCTGCGTAATTTGTGAAATACTTTAAGCAGAGAAAATAGCTGAAAAGTATGCTATGCATTTTTTGATTAGCTTGGATATATTTCGATGCATTTCGATGGGATTTCCTTTTAGTTTGCCAATTGATTTTGATAAACGAATTAAAAGCAAATAATATAAACATATTTAAATTCATTTGCCCGATTCCATACATCTGCTTGGGTTGCTTCGGTTGGCCGAAGTTCTTTCTTTCTCTGATGGCTTATATTTCTTTTATGGATTTATAGATTTTAGTTTTGATAGATTGCAATACCTTGCCTAAATTTCCCAACTGCAGCTACAAGTTGTGCAATGTTCATGACAAATATGAAAGATCATTATTAGCGGCATTTTATAGTTAGTTAGTGGGAGGTCAAAAGTATTATTGGAGCTGGTATTATTACATTGGCTGTCTGTTTGTGGAGATCATTTATTTTTGGAATTTTCAACGAAGCGGAACGACACGCTTCGCTGCGGCTGGGTTGGTTTTTAGAATGAGTTTATCGAATATCGTATGTGGTATGTCGTACTGGTTATATCGTATCTGGTACGTTGTATATGGCATATCGTATATGGTATATCGTGCATGGTATATCGTCTGTGGTATATCGTAAATGGTATATCGTATGTGTATCATATCATGTGTCGTATATCGAATGTTCATGGTGTATCGTCTGTGCTATGTCGTACATGGTATGTCGTATGTAGTATATCGTACTTGGCTTATCGTCTGTGGTATATTGCCTGCTACATAGCATAAACCCGAATAATATCGTAAATGTAATAACGTGTCGTGGTATGTCATTCATGTTATATAGATCGTCTTTGGTATATTTATAAGGGTACCTTGAATTTTGTATATTATTTATATCGTATTTGGTGAATGTCGGTGGATGATTTATCGAATATCGTGTCGTGGTATGTCGTTAACATTGGGGCGTACTTGGTGTATTGTTTTAAGTATGTCGTATATGATATGTAAAACCCAATTAATCGTGTCAAGAGTATATTTCGTATTTGATAAATCAAATTTCGTGTAACGTATATGATATTAGAATCGGTTGATCGTATGTAGTATACTGTCTGGGCGTATCGCATGGTAGATCGTATATCTGTATATCACATTAAACTGATCATAATCGTCTATCGTTGTTGATTTAGTTTAAATTATATATCGTATTGGTATGTCACATCATGTTTTGTATATCGTATTTGGTTTCTCATGGCATATCGAATTTTGTGGCCTACAAATTTGGCATGTGCATATCGTTTATCATTGGACAGTTTGGTTTTGGAACATAGTCGCCTTCAGCTTCTTCTTACTGATACTTACGATCAATTGCTCCGAGTCCATGACCTGTTGCGGCAACTTGAGCAGAATTGTCTTCTGCTCGCCGCCAGCCATCTCCGGCTTGAGCTGTATGCTGTGGCTATGTTGGGCGTTGGGCTTCCTCAGCGAGGAGCTGCGACGAGCCACACCCGAACCACCCGCGCTGCCCTCGCCCAACGACTGTTCCGTGTTGTCCGACGACGAAAGCTGCGCCTGGGTCGTTGCACCGCCTGCTCCGCCAGCTACACCAGCAATGGGCGCTGTCAGCTGCTGCTGGGTCATGGAGACGCTGGCGGTGCTGCCATTGATGCCGTTAACCAGAGCCACGGTGGTGTGATTGTGGCTGTGATGATTGCCGCCTGAGCCGCCTCCACTGCCGCCTCCACCGCCGCTGCCATTGTTGCTGCTGCTGTTGTTGTTGCTGTTGTTGTGGCTATTGTTGTTGTTGTTGGAGTTGAGCGGCACCATAACGGTAATCATCTGATCCTGGATGCTGGGCGGCTTGCGACTACTGTACTTGGGGCAGTTCGGATGGTGGCACTTGATCCGCGACGGCGAAAAGGTCAGATTGTCCGCATTGGGCAGCAGGCCCTCCCGCCGCTGCTGCCGCTGATACCTGCAGAAGGGCGAGCAGTACGAGTGGGACGACGACGACGACGACGACGACAGCAGCAGCAGTAGCAGTAGCAGGATAAAAGGGCAAAGGGCAAACGATTAGTGTCTTGTCACTGACAGTGTCATGCAGTACACTTACACACACACACACACACACACACACACTTGCACACACACAGGCACGCACACATGTGGGGTACACAAAGCAACGTGTTGGGTCTTTGTGGTTTTGAAGGGTGGGGGAGGGGGCGCTGTTACGTGCGTGCGGGTGGGTCTCATTGGCGTCATTAGACATTGTATGGCTGTGTGGACGTGTGCGTGCGTCTGTGTGCGTGTGTGTGCTTAACAATTAGACAACAATTACATAATTCAATCAAATGAACAACGCAAATAAGCAAAAACAACGACAACCACAACAAACGAGCGTCGTACAAGACTTGAATGCAAATTAAAATTAACACAGCTCACAGGAAACTCGACATAAAACTTAGACAGAACAGCGGGTGCAGGGCCGGGATAGACAGAGATATGGCCAATAAGATATTGTGCGTTCTGGTCTCTAGAGCTACAAAGTTGTTGCACGTGTTGCAAACGAGCTCAAGCTAACGTCTTCTTTAAGCACCAGACACTTCACACGCTTGTTTAAATTGAGTTAAATGGTAGAGCAAGAAAAGCCAGTGTTGCCTAACATAAAACAGAAATTACTGATGGCCTGTGGCAATACTTAGTCAGCCGTGAGACAATGTAATCAATTTATTTTGCGCACTTTTTAAATGGATTTAATGCCATGTTGTGCCTCGCCACAGCTTTACTCTGTTCAATTTATTATATATAATTTTATTTTATTTTCATATGCTTTCCAACACTTAAAACCAGGTTTAATGTGCTTTAAAGCTAGATCAAAGCTTTGGGTGCGCTTTACGTGCACTTTCATTTAAATTAAATAAATTATTTTAAAGCTTCTAATTACTCTTATGGAATATATAGAAGCAAGCTTTTGTCTTAAAGTTTAAAAAGCATGTTTTAAAAGCAGACTACAGCTTTAAGTGGGGAAATAATACTGTTTTATTCGGACTTACTTATCATATTGTCTTAAAAGCAAATAAAAGTTATCTGGATTGATTTGGGTGCACCTTAAAGCCTTGTAAGATTATTTTAAAGGAGTTTCACTTTTGTTATCGAACATATTAAAGCACACTTAAGTCCGTAGACTTGAAAAAAGTTTCTTGAAAATCAAGGAACTTTTTTGATTGCCTGATCAAAATGCTTGGAATTCTCTCCAAAGCTGTCTTTCTGATCAAAGTGTTTGAAAGCTAATTAAAGTTGGGAACAATTATAAAAGTTTTATTGGATAATTAGGATTGACGCTGAATTCGTGATTGAAATCCTATAAAAGTTCATGACACTTAAAGCGTTGTTCGCTTTGGATCTAAAGCTACTTTCATAAACTTAAAGCTTGAACGCTTCAAATCTGAAAGCTCGAGGCAATATTTTTAAATTGGCCTGAAAACAAGTTAAAGCACACACTGAAAGCTCGAGGCAGGAGATTTCAGAAAGTGCCCCATTTTATTTATTTCTGTAGAAATATTGTTGGCTTTTCTTGTTGTTCAATTCTGTTGATTCTATGTAACTATCCTAGCATAGTTCATAACTTTCCTACGTTATATCTAGTTCTGGCTGTCACTCACTTCATTCACATCCACATTCACATTCACATTCACATTCATGTTCACGTTCACGTTTACGTTCACATCGATATTTCATGACTAAGCAACTAAGTCTAAACTCTATGCAATGTTCTGTGTGTTGCTCTCATGTTTTGTAGTGTGAGACACACACACACACACACACACACACACACACACACACACACACACACACACACAGACAGACGGAGAGCAACACACCGAACAACACACGCGACCAGATGCAAGTGCAAATAATTGAAAAGCAAAGGCCATAAAATATGCAAAACCCAAAAAGTTGACAACTGTAAACGAGAAAACTAAAAAGCTGAACAAAAATAACAGCAAATAAAAGAAAAACTATATAAAAATGAAAATGTAACAAAAAAAGAAAGTGGAAAAGCACGCGAAACGCATAACAAACGTGCGCCAGGACACGTGCGCTGCCGGACGTGAGAGGCGGAACGCATGTTAAATGAATTTTTAATAAATCAAACAAAATTCACAAAAAACAAAAAAAACAAGTAAAACCAAAACGAGTCCGCGAATCAGACGAACAGGTCAAGAGGGCGCAGCGCAGCGAAGTCTCGCAAAACAATTGCAATAAAATCGAACGACGACGAGGGCTAGGGATTCGGGTGGACTGGGAGGGGGGCGGGTGGGAGCGCAGTCTAGGTAGAAGCTGCTGATATCTGGTTAACAGATGGACCAAGCAGGTCCATTTGATGTATTACAATAAGGCTTAGTGTCCAACCTCCTTTTGAGTATTATATATAGGCAGAACTGAGCTATGATTCATATTACCCAAGTATTGCATTAAAGATATGTGCAGGAACGAGGTGCCTCCATCATAAAACGGAAAAGCAACAATATTATCGGCACGCCGAAGTTTGAATATATGTATATTCCATGCGCTTTTGGAGATATGTGAGCATGGTGAAGCTTGTAGATGCTGTTCGTGGGGAATATTTCATGGAAAACAGAATATTTTGCCATACAAAAACTCATGTTTCGAAGGATTCTTCCTTTATAAGCTATAAGCTATATAATATAGAAGTGCGTTAAGACTTGGCACATGTATAAAAAGCAAAGCTTAAATTCGAAATGCTTGAAATTGTTTTCCATAAAAGAACCTACTTTTCGACCAATCGCTTCTATGGCAGTTATACGATATAGTGCTCCGATCCGATCGATTTCCACATACATATGTGCTGCGTGTAACTGAAAGACGAACCTAGGCCTATTTCCATTGAGATTTAAAACTGAGAGATTAGTTTTATAGAAACAGATAGACGGACAGATGGTCGGACGGATAGACAAGCATGGCTAAATCTAGAATATATATACTTTATGGGCTCAGAGATGCCTTCTTCTATGCGTTACGCATCTCATGTCTGAATTATAATAGCCTCTGTAAGGGTATTAAAGGACAGTAGAAGCAAAAATCCGAATCTATATGCTTTAAGCAACTGCTATAGGGAACAGATTGAGCTGCCTTTGAGAATTTTATCAGCATTTCTTGCATTTTGGCAAAAGCTCAATCTGTTTCCGAAAACAGGAAAGTAAACGACTCTGAAAAGTAAATAAAGTACAGCCTTTGTAAATTGGTTGAGGTTGCATTAGGCAAGAGGATAGTTGAGATCCAGAATTCAATTGTTAGGGGAAAGGCTGGCATATATCGTTGCAGAATTTCATTTTAGAGAGAATATATCGGGAATAACTCAGATTTAGGTCTTCCCAAGAAGAAATATATTCAACGTAGCAGGAATATGATAACTTCAAGAATAAGAGAACAACTATTTGTAGCTGGGAGAGTGGACCTGAGCAATGTCTACATTTTTTAGATCGAATCAAGCTTAAGGCCAAGAGGCTCCTTATAAAGACTATAAGACGAATGCACAAAGCACAAGCAAAGGTATTCGATTTGAAAAAGCTAATTAAAAGGTTTTTCAGAAGTTTCATTGTATCTGGGATACATATTTCTAAATTATTAAATGGAAACCAAATCAAATGGTTGGGCTGACAACGCTGAAGTTATCAAAAATTAGCTAAAGTCGAGAGTGAGTCCTGCCAAAGACTAAGTCAATCGTTTATAGAGCGAGAGAGAGAGAGGGAGAGGGAGAGAGAGAGGGAGAGCTGCTTGAGCTTGGCAGCTCAAGTGAGATTAGTGCGAGGATTAGTCCTTGAATTTGTTAGATACAAGATGAAAGCCTGACCTGGCCACAATTTGGCAGTTGCAGTTGTTGTTAAGCTCAAGCAATTGTGAAGTTGATGTTAAATATTTGATGGGGACTTAGACGGCCAGAAAAACAAGAGAACAATAAACGATGTCAACGGTAAACGGTAAATGGTAAAAAGTGAACGAAAAACATAATTGAATCAACTCAAAAAGGACAAGCAGCATACTTATATAATCTGTACTTCTTTAACATTCGTCTCTTGAAGCGGCGCCACAGATGGGCGATGTATTTGACAATCTCCGCGTAGCACGTGGCCGGCTCCGAGTTGTTGGTGCTGCTCGCCAGCGTCGATGTTGACGTATATCGGGCACGCTCCTGACGCATTCGCTCCATCTCGCGCTTCTTCGTCTCCGAGAACTGGGTGGCAATGACGACCAGGCACAGGTTGATCATGAAGAACGAGCCAATCTGCAACATGAACAGAAAGAGTACCTGATTAAAACGAGAATTTGGTGAAAGAAAGACTACTAATTGTTGATACGATTTGAACCAGCGAACAGTTCGACGCAAAGGTTTGTTGGCTTGGCTAAAACTGTTAACATAGTCTGCGGTCTGCACTTAAGCAGGCAATGTGACAGCAAGTTTGTGCCACAAATTGGGGCAGCATCGATAGGCAGCTGCAACAGGCAACAGGCAGCACGGTTAATGGGGCTCGGCCTGTTGCGAGTTGTGGAACTTTTGATTTGTTGTGCGTTCAATGACTTTGCTGCAAATTGGCTGAGCTGCCAATTTGACTCTCTCCCTCTCTCTCTTCCTCTTCCTCTTCCTCTCTCTCTCGTTCTCTTTCTTTTGCCCTCTCTCTCTCTCTCTCTCTCAGGTTTTGCCTCTTCCTATGCAGATGGTCATCCATTAGCTGCTGTTGCATTTTAATAGCTTTCTGGCAAAACAAATTTGCTAACTTTAAATTGAAAACATATTTTCAACAACAATAGCATCAGCAACAATAACAATAACAACAACAAAAACAACAACGACCATAACTAGGAGAACAATACAGAAATGCAACTAGCTGCCAGACTAGGAGATACCCTGTACATAAATTAGGGGCAATCTCTATGCACATAAATTCTAGCGCTCGCTCGGAACTAAGAAACTGATTTATTTTTATTTTTAAAGTTTCAGAGCTAAAATTTTTGAATAATATAGCGGACGATGGCAAATCAGAACATAAGTTGCATAATTGATTTGTATCGATAGTCGATATAACGATAGTTTATTGTTATTGATGTATTTGCCAAAGGAGTTTTGAAAATTGTTTTGCTTGTTTGTTTTTGAAAAACAACTGCATATGCTGTTTGGTTAGTGGTATTGTATAACAATTTAAGCCGAAAAAACACAATCGATAAAGCAATCGATGTTATCGATACTTTGATTGACAAATTTGTGAATCATATAAAAGACTATACTTCATGTTGTGCAATACATGCAGCTCATATTGGGATTATCTCCTCAAAACCTGATTTTGCGAAAAACCTTATCTGACTATGTGATAGGAGAGGCTATGTTCCAGGTTGTTGGGCGTTTAATCGTATAGTCTCAGACCGCAAAGAGGCCAGCAACAACTGGAGAGATAACCGATTGAATGGGTTTAGTAGAGAACATGTGGCCTGGGCAGCCTCGTCCCCTTGTTTTGTCACTTTTACAGGGTATATTAAGAAAAATGTTTCTAATTTTTGTATTTGTGTGGCGCACTCGCTACACAAAATGCTTCTAAAAACATAAATATGCAATTTCCTTGCCAGCAACAAGCAACTTTCAATAGCTCAAGCCGGGCGGATGGGTTGAGGTTTAAATGGGGGAAGGTGGGGGGGGGGGGCAGGGTATTGGCAGTGGATGAACTCAGGCGCAGGTGGCTATGTTGGGCATAGACTGCAAGCTATTTGCATATCAAAAGCTGTTGCTGTTGTTGCCGCTTGGGCAATAGCAAAAATCATTTTGCACATAAAATGAGCAGCTAACAAAGCAGCTGGCACACACACACGAGTGTGCGTGTGTGTGTGTGTGAGCGAGAGAGCACGCTATACGCGAGTAAACTTTAAACATAAATAACGAAACTGCTCGCATGTGTGTGTGTGTGTTTGTGTGTGGCAGAGCGTGTGTCTGTTTGCTTAAAAGGCTTTTAATTAGCCCAAGGACACCTGTCTTCATGGACACACACAGACGCACAGACAAGAGGGAGACACAGCAGCAGCTTGCAACATGTTGCCAGCTGGACAGTTGCACGATGCAGCTGCGTCTCTCCTCAACTGGGCAGCTGCGCTCTTATATTTTATTATTGTGGCCAGGTCAGTTCTAGCTGTGTGTGTCTGTGTGCAAAAGTTTACTTACTTATTTACATTTTCAAATTGCTTTAGCTGCAGCTGTGTGCAGCCAACTCAAGTCGATTATTTACAAAAAATAAGCAAAGAGCCACAACAACAACAACAACAGCTAAAAGTGCGCCAGTCGAGAGTGCACGATTGGCAAATACCCTGCCTTTACAAACATTGTAGCTATGCAAACATGCACACACTGTGCTTTTTTTTCCCTCAGGCCCGCACTAAGGGAAATATGTTCTGGCATTACTTCGGTGCTTGTTGTCCGATCTTTGTGAATATTTCAGGCCATAAGCATGGCATGCAAGTAGGCGTTAATTCAAAAGCCCAAGACTATGCCTATTAAATTGAGTTGTTTTTCTTTCTCAGTTCTCGTTTATACTCGAAGATAGGCTACATACCAAATTTGATATATGCTCAGAAATTAGCATAGATATAGATTTTAATCAGTTTCATGGAATTATTCAAAGCACGCTTGCGTTGTGGGACGAGCTGTAGCTTTATAGTCTTCGAAATCTTCAGGTTCAAGCACAGACAGACAGACAGGATACGAGTAGATCGACTCGGCTGCTGATGCTGAGCGGGAATATATTTATAAGTCAGGGGCAAGGAGAAGCCGCCCTTTGCCTGTTAATTACATCTGCATAAAATCAATTTGACCGTTTGACCTTATTTCAATAAGTTTTGGCCATTAAAAACAAGTCTAAGTTGAAATTTAGTAGCAAAAAACTTGAACTTTCGCCCAGCCAGCGTTTGACCTCCACCGAGCTAAAAAGTGTTAAAGACGTCTAAAAAGCATTTTCCCAAAGTTTCTTGGCAATGAATTTGAGCACCGTTTGTAAAGTTAGGAAAAACTCGAAGTGTTTTTCCAAGTATTTTCCACGCATGCGTGTGGAATTTGTTGCCCAAAATTGAAGTCTTGTCAAGAATTAAGCAATCTAGCCCTAGATTTGGCTGTGCTTAGCTCTTCGATTCGTCAGTCAGTCAGTCCATCTGGATATTATATATGTTCCATATACATTTCGTTAAACAAATTCACAGCTGTGCATTTGGTCTGCATTCGCGCACTTACCACAATTAGCAGGACGAAGTAGATCCAGTCCCAGAAGCTGTGCGCGTCCTGCACGTAGTACATAATGTCCGTCCAGCCCTCCAGGGAGATGACCTGCAATGACAAGTGACAAGCGTTATATTTGTTGTTGTTGTTGTTGTTTTCCTTTTTGTTTTTAGCGTAATTAGCAGCGTGGCAGCAGCCCAAAGGTCAGCAGCGGCAACTGAAGCTCTTCATTTTGTACCACGTCACGTATGCGTAATATTTCAGAGCTGTTTTTGGTCCGTCTGCTCGTATCTGGTCGTGACGTGTCGTGTCCTGTGCTGTCCGCGCGGCAGCTGGTTTAATGCGTATTTGATTTGTGTTTAATTGCAAAGCGTTTAAACCCCGCCCCGCCCCCCTACACAGCCCACAATCCCCTCGCCTGTAAGCGGCTACCCCTAATGGGCAAATATCAAAGTCACAAATCAAAGCAGCCGCAAAACGATGACAGCGATGGACCGAGAGGGGGACTGCGAGCTGCATTTGTATCTATATTCGTGCATCTGCATCTGAATATACTAAGTGTATAAATGGAAATGTATCTGTGCTTGTGCATCTGAATGGACTAAGCATAGATAGAAATGTATCTGTATTTGTGCCAATTGAACCTCAGCAATTCAGTTGGTATCTATATCTGAATCTGTGTCTTTTAACTATTTAGCCTTATCTGTGTACATGTAGCTTCAATTTGTATCTCTATGTGTATCTTTATCTGTAGTCTCTTCAGCCTGTATCTAAATATATACCCGTTTTTAAATCTTTAACGTTTGTGTTTGAATTGGTATCTATTGAAGCTCAAATTGTATCTGTATCTAAATCTGTGTCTTTCCCCTTTAACGTGTATCTGTATCTTCAATTTGTAGATCAAGATATAGAATCTTTCAGCATTTATAAATCTCAATCTGCGTACACATTATACATGCACATATGTATTTGTATCTGTATCTGTAAAATGTATCTGTATCAGTAGGCTTTATCTTTTCTCAATCAATATCTTTAGCTTGCATTTGTATATTTACCCATAACTTTGTCTTTTAAGTGTTTGTAGCTTGCCCTTATATAGTTATCTATGGAAAAGCGAATTGTATCTGTATTTAAAAATGTGTCTTTCTCTTATTTAGCTTTTATCTGTGTATCTGAATCTTTCATTTGTATCTATTTGTATATCTTTATCTGTTACCTATCACTCTATTTATGATTCTGAATCTGCATATAAGTATTTGTATCTGTATGCATGCAAAAAGTATCTAAATCAGTTGACTGTATCTTTTCTCAATTAATATCTTTAGTGCTTTGCTTTGATTATTGTAGTCAAATGCGTATCCAACTAATTGTATCCATATCTAAGTCTGCATCTTTCTAAACATGCATATCTTTATATGGTACCTGTATCTGTATCTTGAGCTGTTTGTAAGAGTCTCAATAATTGTTTGCTGTATTTTTGTTTATGCATATTTGTGTTTCTGTATCTATATTTATCAATTACTATATGGATATTTATATTAATATCTGTGCACGTATCTGTAGTCTGTGGGCAAATTTGAATTCAAAGAATTTCAGTTTGCATCTGTAACCAATCATGTGCATCCACACCTGTGCTAGTGAGTATATGTATCTTAAGGTCGTATCTGAGTTTGCATTTCTGTTAGTCGATTTGTTATTGTGTCTGTAGCTAATTATAGATCTATCTTTAGCTCTTATTTTGTAGCTATGCATACTTGTTAATTGCCTGTGTGTAAGTACATAAGTGTCTGCTTCTTTAGCCTGTATCTTTGTATGGAGATATATGGGGAACATATATATGTATCTACGTTATTTTAGATACAAATTTTTATATGTGGCATATGTATAGATTCATGCATTATTATGTTAATTTATACATATCTATCTGTGACTGTTTGTATCTTTTTGGTTTTATCTGTATCTAAACACCTCTCACTTTTTCTCTTTCTTTTTCTCTATCTTTATCTGTATCTATGCTTCTATGACCATGTCTATCTGAATCTGTCTGCATAGATTGTAGCTGTACCTGTATTTTTATATTTTGTATCTACATCTTTGTTTATATACATCTGTGTCTTGTTCTTTGTCTGTTTATTTGTGGCATTGTTTGTCTATTTATGTTTTTAATTCCAATTGCCAGTTGAGGAGTACAGCTGTCCGTTTGAGTTGAAAATGTGTTGTCCAATAAGCTGATAGGTCCCAAAATGATTCAATCAATGCCACAAACGAAATTTAGCAGCTAGTTGGCGACGGGCTGCGGGCAACATGACGCTGACTATTGACATATTGCGCATACGCCGCGTGTTGCCGCGGGGCGAATCGTGACCCGCTTGGCAGACAGCAGCAGCTGCCCTATGCAAATTGGCAACTGCTGCTGCTGTTGCTGTTGTTTTTGTTGTTGTTTTAATTGAAAGCGATGCCAAAAGTGGCAACTGCCACCGCAACTGAGCAGCGAAATTAACATGCAACAGCGACGAGTCGTAAGTCCTGTCTGTGAGTTGGGCTTGTGCTGTGTCAATGTTGTCATTGTTATTTGTTTCCAGCGAAAGTTGAAGCGCTAATTGGCAAACACTGCGGCCGAGCTGGGGCCAACTGCAACTTACCAGGAATATGGCCACCCAGGCCATGCCGATGTTGTCAAAGGATATGGTGCCCTGAAAGGGATTCTCGCCGCTCTGCCTGCAGGTCGTGTAATACTGATTCCAATTCACGCACGACGTGTTCGTTGGCTCATTCAGGTCCAGCAGTTTGGCCTCCTCTGCAAAGAAGTTAAGTTCACAGATGTCAAGAGAGAGCTAGAGCGTGAGAGGGGGGAGGGGGGGAGGACTGGGGTTGCGGGTGCTTACTTATAAGCTACAAAGTTGAGCAGCGCGAAAGCAATTAAAAGTGCCATCAAAATTTGGTTAACAAGCGCCATTTGCAGCTCATTAAGTGGGAGGCGTGGTCATGGTAATGTGTCTAGGGGTACAGCGGGATTAGTTACGCGGGTGTTGCAGGAGGGGGGGGGGGGCGTTGCCTTAGACTACGGCTGGGAAGTTCTTGTTTTTAATTTGATGTACACTTACCGCTGCAAACGAGTGAGCCAATGCGATAGGGCGGAAAATTGCCGCACAGATGCATGCCCGAATCCTCGGGCGTGGAGCATATATAATCCTGATCCTTGGAGAATTCATAATATTGCGAGAGGCTGCGAGTTGCGTTCGATGGGTAAAGAGAATGTTGCGGGTGGCAAATGGTTAAAAAAACATGTTGCAAGAACCCAGACAGACGGAAAAGAAATATATATATATGTATATATAGAAAAGAGAGTCGGACAATGAGTGAGAGCAAAGAGAGGAACACAGAGAGAGAGAGAGAGAGAAAGAGAGAAACAGAGAGAGAGAGAGAGAGAGAGCACAAAAAATAGTTGTTTGTTAACAATCAAAGTTCACATAATAATTTAATTCATATTATAATTAATACGCAGAGTAAATGCCGTTATGCGATTACGAGTATATTATAACATTTACACAAACATGAAGAGATTGAGAGAGAGAGATATAGAGATATAGCGAGAGAGCGAGAGTACGTGTGAAAAGTTGAATGAGAGATATTTATGTATTAAGTTTTTGTTTTCTTCTTTATTAGTTTTGCATGAAATTTTGATTT
This sequence comes from Drosophila littoralis, assembly GCA_018903485.1. NCBI lineage: Eukaryota > Metazoa > Arthropoda > Insecta > Diptera > Drosophilidae > Drosophila > Drosophila littoralis. Next base: position 5,915,452 of record JAEIGF010000591.1, read on the forward strand.
TGTGAGAATTTTGTGTTCTGTGCCCGGAACCGAGAAGTTCGACAGGGCGCAGAGCGAGAGCACTTGCTACAAATTAGAGTGAGTGAGAACGAGAGTGAGAGTGAGAGAGAGAGAGAAAGTGTGAGTGTGTGAGACATTAATTGATATTTGACAGAGTGAGACACGCTGAGCCAATGCAAAATCCAATACAAAAGTGAAAGTGAGACAATGTGAAATTGTGAGTGAAAGCGAGAGAGAGAGAGAGAGAGAGGAGAGCTAGAGAGAGCGAGAGCTTGTAAGTTGAGCTGCCGAGAGCAGCAGGCCTAGGCGCCTTTAAGCGTGAGTTGAAAGCTTTTGCGAAAAAGAAGAAACAGGCTTTGCGCTTGAAAGCTAGAGTTGAAAGCTTGCGACAGAAGAAGAGATAAAGAGAAAGAGAGAGTGGCAACAGCTTGAAGCTTTGGACATAAGCGTGAGTTGAAACTTAGTGATAGCACCAAGCAACAAGCTTGGAGCTTTTGAAAAAGGTCGTGAGTATGAAGATTCAGAGCGTGAGAGCGGCGCCAAGCTTGAAGCTTGCAGCCGAAGAGTGAATTTGGAGAGCAAGAGCTTTAAGCTTGCTGCAGCAGTGTGAAATTTTAAATTAATTGGAGAGTGCATCAAGCTTTAAGCCTTAAATGGTTAAAAGGACGCCAAGCTTGCCTTCAAAGAGAAAGAGAGAGAGAGAGCGGAAACAGCGCAAGCAAGACAGGCAAGTAGTCAGAGAGTGAGAGCGTGTGTGAGAGAGAAAGAAAGCTCGAAGCTTTGGCAAGATCAAATAACGTGCGACACACCACAAAGCACAGTTCAAGCACACAGGCTGCAAACACAACTGTACCTGTCAACCGAAGAGAGAGTGCGACAGAGAGCGAGAGAAATGTCACAAATGGCGACTAAGCTGCCGCAAAATAAAAAACGTAGACCATCAAAAAGTGTGCACCCAAAAGAAGCGGCCACAAAATTAAAACGTAACGCGCGCAACGCAAAAGAACGAACAAGAAGAAGAATATGAAGAAGAAAAAGTAGAAGACAAACAGAAGATAAAACGGCGATAAAACAAAAGAAGAAGCAGCAGAAGTAACGCCAAAGCAATTTAAATTAAACGCGCGACGTTGCCGCAAAGTGGACAAATGGGCCGCCACAGCGACAATGGGGCAGGGCGGGGCGGTACGGGGCGGGGCATCAGGCACAAAAATGTCAACGTAAATGTACGCGCGTGTGTGTGTGTGAGTGTGTGTGTGTGCGACTATAAAATGTGTTTAATATGCACGTGCGCGCACCAGGAACAAACCCAACAAAAAAAAAGATCAAATAAAAAATATATAAAATTCGCGCGCACAAAAGTATGCAAAACTTTTTTGTATGCGTCTGTTTGTGTGTGTGTGTGTTCGTGTGTGTGTGTGTGTGTGTGTGGAGTATGTAATGCGACTTTAATTTTGATTATTGTTGTAGCTTCCATTTGTGGCAAGCTGTGTGAAGAGTTTGCGAGAGAGAGCGTGTGCGGTTCGGGGTACGTTAAGCTAGGGGCCGGGGCAGCTTTAAATACCTTTGCAATAGAAACTGATGGTTTTTCCTGTAAAAAGAGTTGAGCTTACAAAAGATACACACACATACATAGATAACATGTAGCTTCAGGTGGGGTGCTCGAGCGTGTGTGTGTGTGTGTGTGTATAGGTGTAGCTGTATGTGTGTGTGTGTGTGTGTAAGTAAAAATAATTGCAAATAACAAACAAAACAAAATTTGCTGCACAGAAAAACGGCTTGAAAATCTTTTGTAAGAACTACGCTAAAGCAAATGCTCTAAAAAAAACATAAGTTACATGTGCATGTGTGTGTGTGTGCGTGTGTGTGCGTGTGTGTGCGTGTGTGTTGTGGCTAATTTGTCAGCATGTAGACAAATTTGCGTTTATTTTTTTTGGTAACACTCTCTTGGGTCAGTTTCAAACTAGACCTTAAAATGACGCAAAGAGTAACAGAAAAGAAAAACTGAGACACACCGATACACACACAGACACACACATAGACACAGACAATATCTAGTCTAAAAAAAACACAAGGAAACAAAGAAACCGAATTTGAAACACTTTTGTGTAAGTTCAAGTGGAAAACTGTTGCTAAAACATTTACGAGTACGGGCACGAACAAGGGGACGGGTACGAGGACGAGGACGAGGACGTGGACACATACATAACATATATTCACTACGTTTACGACACAGACACGCACACACAGAGGAGGCTACAAAACATTACGAGTAACTAGTATCTGCTGCAGGTGTGCGAGTGTGAACGTGTATGTATGTGTGCGTGTGTGTGTATGTTTGATGTGGTATTCGCTAAGAGTAAAGGCTGATGACCGTCCACAAGAAGCGTTGACTGAAGCGAGAGGCTTCGTTGAGAGAAGCTCGTAGAGAAAGAAGCAACGAGAAGCATTGGGCACAGCTATATGAGAAGCGAGAAGTGTTCGGTTAGACTTCATCAGGCAGAAGGCGTCATCAGACAAGAGAGAAACGGTTTCGAAAGCAGAGAGAAACTTGACATGAGCAAAGTGAGCAGCATCGGCGTATGAGTTGTTTGCAGAATCTTCCAGAGAAGCGAGAGGCATTTGGTGAATCCTTGTATAACAAGCAAGAATCAACATAGTATTAACAATATGTCACATATGTAGTTAGCTTCTCGCTTTGCCAGTCGGGTTGATGTGCTTCTCGCTTAGCTTTGCTGCTGGCTTGGGCTATTTAACTTATCGCTCAGTTCAGCTGGGAGCTAAAGTGTGCTCTCGCTCAACTTGGTGTCGGACGTCGTGTTAGGATAAGTTTAGCGTCCCAAATTGAATCGTTTTGATTCTTTCTTCAGTTCGCTTCTCACCTATCTCTGCTAGTTTTTAGCTGCCAAGCTTCACTTCTCGCTACGTGCCGCTTTTCGTTCTGCTTTGATTTTTATGTCGTTACACTTCTCGCGGCCGCTGTGGCATCAGCTTAAGTGTGTGTGTGTGTGTAATAAGTTACAGTCTTCAGTGTTGCATAACGTGTAACGCCAATGGTTTAGTAGTGTTGTGTTTGGCAACTGTTAATTGAGCAGATGTTTTTGTTTTCGTTAAGGGCTAGTTTATATAGTCTATATATAGTTTAAGTATAAGTAGTTTAAAAGTATTAAGTACGTATTTAGGTTGTATATATCTGAAAATATTACTTATAAAGTGTACGAGAGAGAACCAGAGAGAGAGAGAGAGAAGAAATTCGTTAAGTATACACATAAACATATATATTGAGACTAGCATTTGGGGAGGGTACTAAAGGAAAGAGAAAGATAGATAGAGAGAGGCTGAGGTAGTGTATTGGATAGAAAGAGAGCGGCCAGCTAGAGCTCAGCGAGAGAGCGTGTAACACGAAAGAGAGCAAACGGGTTAGTGCTTGCGATATATCGTATAAACTATCGTTGGGGATTAGAGAGCGAGCGAGCAAGCGCTTGCCTTAAGTTTACGATTGGGTTAGTAGGAAAAAGAGAGTGTTAGATAGAGAGAGAGAGAGGGAGAGAGAGAGACAGAAAGTACGCTAGGGAGAGAGCAAGAGCTATATTAGACGACTAGGGTTCGTATATATGTGTTGTGTATTGTTGTTGTGTTGTTTTATCAAATATTCTTTTAGTTTTAGTGTGGTATTTTTTTGGTATTTTATTGGTTTTTTTTTTTTTGTATTTTTGTTTTGTGTGGGTAGGTATTTAAAAGGGGGAAAAATAAATCATTTTATCTTACGAGTTAACACGGACTCGAACTCTGTACACTTCAGGTAGTCCCCTGTAAACAAAAAGTTTGTTCCCGGTATGATTTTTGTTTTTGTATATATATAAATATGGTATTTTTTTGGTATTTATTTCACTTTCAAATTGGAGTAAAGCATTGGAAATTTCAAACTTAATACGACAAAGAATAACTGAGGAGAATCGGAAAATTTTGTTAAAATTACTTTTTTTTGAGGTATTTTTTGTTTTATTAATTTTTTCACTTGGCTGCCAATTTAAGAAATCAAATTGTTATTTTTATTTTTTGCCGATTTTTATCGTATTTCGACTTGTTTCAACTACAACGAAGGAGTATTAGAAAATAAAAGGGAAAAAGAAAATAAAGGAAAGAACTGGAAAAGAATTTAGAAATATATACATATTTGTGGTATTTTTGTGGTATTTTTGTATTATTGTTACGGGCTTCTGTTGTGCTTTATTTTTGTTTCTGTTAGTTATTGTTGCTGTAGTTATTGTTGTTGTTGTTGTTGTTGTTGTTGTATTTGGTCTGCTGTCTGCTCATAAAAAACAAGAACTCGCACCTGGTCTTTGTGACTGGCTCTTAAATTGTTGCTAAACGGGCGAATGAAACGCGACTTGCTTTAGCACGTGACTGTACAGGGGTCCGCATGTGTGTGTGTGTGTGTGTGTGTGTTGGTGTGAGAGTGTGCCAAAAATGGGTGTGCGTGTGTATGTGTCTGGTTGTGTGCTGCCAAAAAAAAACGGTACAATGTAACACAAAACTGTACACGAAAAACTCGCGGCCAAATAAAAATGGGATACAAAATATATAGCAAAAATAAAGCAAAGGACAGCAATATGTAACTTCGAGCCGAAGCTTAAATACCCTTGCAGATATATGAACAGAAAAGCAGAAAAAAAAGACGAGATTCTTTCTTGAAGAAATCTTTTAAGCTACTAAGTTTAGCCAAATATAAAATATCTTTCCTATAACACAAAAAAAGTTTTCAATTCAAGAAATATTTGAAACAATTTTTTTACCTTTATGATAAGTAAAGATTAGAAAGATGTAGACATAAAGGTTATTAATATTCGAGAATATTCGAGCGATATTTCAATGCTATATATATACATATATATATAGCCACACGATCCGCTCGGCTTGGGTATGCGTACGAAGAAGCAGCTGCACCTAGCTGCAACCACAAGGTTGCGATGTTCACATAGAACAGACAGACGCAAAGTTAGGGTATGTATGCTTTTCAGCAAGGAAAATGCATTAGTTTGTTCTGTTTTCTTAACCGGTTGATATAATTTCATTAGGAAATTGCTTCTCTTGGCAAAGGCAGAAAAAGTTCTAAGCATAAAAACATATGAACTCTGTGGCAGAACTCTTGCTAAACATAAATGATATATACATGATTATGAACCAAATAGCCATAAATTCGGAATATATATATATATACAGAAGGCATATAGGTATGTACACAAGCCCATTTGTCAACGAACCCGAGTGCTATCAAAAATCAATAAAAATAATAAAGCTAATATTTCATTTTGACAAAAAGTGCTGCCCATTCAAATAAAAACTTTATAACTATTAAAATGTGGAATAAAAAAAATGTGATTTGCATCGTGTGAAATGATTAAAAATAAATACAAAATTTATGATCAGCGACAATTGGAAATGCAATCAAAATAAATTTGCATTGCCGGCGAATTATTTACAACAATTATGCGAGCCAGCGAAAAATGGCATCAAATTAACACCTGCGAGTGTGGCCTATTTTCCGGCAATGCGAGCATATTAAAGTAAAAAGCGCCCATATTTATATTATGTACAGTTTCGTGCATGCAAAACAATCGATTAACGATAACGCAAAAACTGCATCAAAAAACTGCTTGGCAAAAAATACAAAAAACATGTATGTTGCCTACTTTTGGGGTGTCCATCTGCGAATAAGTGTGTGTCTGTGTGTGTTTGAGTGTGTGGGTTTTTTGTTGCTGCTGCTGCTGCTGCCGCTGACGTCATTGCCAGGCGCACACACAGCGAAAGGGAGAGAGCGAGAGAGGGGAGGGCGACCATGGCCAGTGATAAATGATTGTTTGCCAAGTTTAAAATCTTTGCCAGCTGTCAAAGCCACAAAGAGGCGGCTGAAAAATCTAAAAGGGAAGGTCCACTAAGTGACCATGGAGTTGACATAGCAGTGTCAACTCACACTTTACACAGCCATTCAGGCAGGACTACTATACAAGTGACTATGGAGGCACAACTCACGGAACACACAGCCTGTGAGCGTCCTCCAGGGTCATTTTAGAAGGCACAACTCACAGACACCACGTCCTCTGAACGTCCTCCATGGTTTATTAAGGAGGCACAGCTCAAAGAATCCACAGCCTGTTAGCGTCCTCCATGGTCACTTTAATTGGCTATTCATTTGTGCAATGCAATGTGCAATAACCAAGTTTAAAGGCGAATTTAAACCGTGACCAACACTGGCTTTAAACGCAAAGCAACTCTGGACAGTATGAAGAATCAGAGCTGTAGGCAATGTCTGTCATCCATGGTCACTTTGGACAGTTCCGTTTTTGGCATTTAACAAAGATTAAAATGCAGTTAAAGTGGCGATGTGGCGTAAAAATGTGGCCAATTAAATTGACAATCCTCCATGGTCACTTTGTGCCGAGCGAGTCAATTAAAATTTAAATGACAATTAAGCATAAATTAACATATTAATTGTATTAAATGAACATATTTCAGTCAATGGCCTTCCAGCAGGCAATGCTTAACACTTTTCGTGCGCGCTTTGCAACACTGTGCCTGTCACTGGCAGCCAAATGGGCAACGCCACAATCATTCATCAGGGTGGCAATCAAGTTGTTGATGAGCGGGAGTTCATCAAATCGAGGACCGGCCAATGCATTCAATATGCAAATGCTGAATGTTAGACAAGGACAGAAAAGGTCGCTTATTATCTAGCTGTGTGTGTGTGAGTGTGTGTCTGTGTGTGTCTGTGTGTGTCTGTGTGTGTGTGTGTGTGTGTGTGTAAGCTGTCAGTGGCATTTATCAAAAATCAAAAGCAAAGCCAACAGAAAAAGCAAAAAACATGAATTAGCAGCCAGGCAGCCCAAAGAGCGAGAGAGAGTTAGAGCGAGAGAGAGAGAGAGAGCGAGTGAGAGAGAGAGAGAGAGAGAGAGAGGGGGAGAGAGAGCCCCTCAAAGCCTGAAATGAGCTAAGCAGCTATCAAAAATCAAAGCCAAAAATGAGTTTTACAAAAACAAACAGTATCAAAGCCAAAAGACAACCAAAAACTCAAATTGTCTTAACTAAGCTGTATATATATTATATATATAAATATATACATGTATGCATATATAGCTAATGTATATCTTAAATATATATTGCATGAGAGGCGCCTGCAGACAGAGACAGACACGTGACTTATTCTCGCTGTCAACTCAGTTGAACGTCCGTTGCCCCAAGAACCCGCCGAATCGAGTAAACCAAAAAGATAATACAAAGAAAAAAACCGAAAATAATCCCCATTAGTCGCGGCTCGTTCCACTTACGTTATGGGATATATCATGCCGTCGGGTCGTTCCAGTGTGCAGCGCTGCCTCAGTATGCCCTGCCAGAGCTGCACCCCGATGATGCCAAAGATGAAGAAGACAAAGAAGCAGAGCAGCAGCACATTGCCCAGCATGGGCAGGGTGTCCAGCAGCAGCATGACCAGAATCCGCATACCTGCAGTGGAAATACGTCAAAGAGTGCTGCAGCTGGCCGTGACTACCCCACGGCGGCGGCGGCACACTTACTGGGTATACGATTGATGGCACGCAGCGGCCGCAGCACTCGAATCGTGCGTATCGCCGTCAAATTCAGATTCTCCACATGCATCACATACTCGAGCAGTCCGGCCAGCACGATGAAGAAGTCCAGTCGATTCCACGAGTCCGCCAAATACGTGTTCTTGCCACACATGCCCATGGCCACCATTTTAATGGTCATCTCCAGGGCGAAGAATGCAAAGATTATGTCGTCGAAGATCTGTGTGCGATAAAGTAAACAATTCAAGATTTGCTTCATATGAACTCTTCAGTAACTACGTCGTTTTTAGCCCCATCCTTATATGGCATACAAAAGCGCGAGGCTCTACCTTTTTTTGTTTTATTCAGTCGGGAATAGGGAATAGGGGGCTTTTGAAAAGGTGTGTATAATACTTAGATCTCTTGAGACACCAATTTTATAAGAATCTTATTTTATTTTATCACTTATCTCAGATGCTTTTTGGCAAGTAATGTATTAGATATTTGCTGGCAGATTAAATATTGCACAAAAACTAATTTCTATCAACTTTTCTTTCGCTTTCTTGAATAAAGCGTGTACGAGAGAGAGAGCGAGAGAGAGAGAGAGAGTTGGTGGGAAGGGAAGCGAAGCTCATTTAGTTGTTGATGAAAAATGTGGTTGACACTTGTCAAAATGAGCTGTTGTCCACTTTAGCTACGGCACAACGTGTTGCTACATCATGCATAAAGTGACCCACAAGTCCCTCCAGCACCCGAGCAAACAGTGTCAAAGACACCCGTGCATAGACTGAAGCACATGAATGTTGCTCGCAGCTCTGCAGGAGTTGTCCCAGAGTCAGACTCAGACTCAGTCTACGTCTTCGTCTCCGTCTTCGTCTCTGGCGCTGCTCAAACAAGTCTCAGCAATTTGGGCGCCACTTATGTCCTCGTCGTGCTCATCCTCTTGGCTCAGTCGCTTATACTCATTGTCATTTTGGCCCCGTGCCGTTCCTGTTGCCAATTTGGCGCCCTTCGCATGCTTTACACTTGGCTGCGGCCAAAATGTCTGCCTTCCATATCATTTACAAACATTTTCGCACGTTGAACACCCCCTCCACTCCCCACTACAGCACACAGCGCCCATCATGCTACCCCAACCACAACATTTTCTATACGCTGTAGCTCTGTAATTGCCCCAAAAACCCAACGACTTGCCCCGCACAGTGTGCGTTGGCTGCCTAATGAGCCGAAGTGCCTGTTTGATGTCATCAGCCAGGCAGACAGGAAGTGAGCCAAAAAATTGCTTAAATAAATGACAGATAATGTGACAGCTACAGGATCGGGAGGGAGCTGGAGGGGGCTGGAGGGAGCTGGCAGGTAGATAGGTAGACATTGTGCTATATTTACTCACCTGCAGTATCTTGCAGCGCGGCTTCAGACAGGTGTCGTCCACACAGGGCTGATACATGCCCAACGTTATGCAGTTCAGCAAAATGACCAGAATCGAGATGCGCTCGAACCACGTGTCCAATCCGAATCGGGTCGCAGATACAGTTATATAGTTAAGGCAACCATCCAAAGATGATAAATGCTGTACAAAAGATTTAAGTCAAGAGTGCACGACGCCCAGATACCCCGTAATGAGCAAACAAGACTGTCGGCTGCGGCTTGGCTTGCTTTCTATAGCAAATATTTTGTCTCTCCAAAAGCTTTTATGTTCAATTCCCCTTCATTCCACAAATTGCAGTTCATCAAAGTGAAAATTTGAATAATGCAAACCTAATTGATACAACAATTATTACAATAGCTAAGAAAAACGACTTTTTTTATCGACTTATCGGAGCTATCGAAAAAAATTAAATTATTCCATTCTCTGTACATTACACAATAAACTGCATATCTATTCTCGTTGAACCCAGCTCCTAAGAACTCTATGATATGTTTTCAGATAAAAATAAATCGATATTGTTAACAATATTTATCGTTTTTGTAGCAAGAGGGCATCCTTTAAAATGTGAAATAAACTCAAGCTACAAAAGGCATACGAAAAAAACTACATGCCATATTTGTGGCTCGCAGCTCTTCAAATCTCTGAGATTTGGTCAAAAGCCATTAACGAAAATTCGATAATTATTGGTGATTGTCAAAATGGTTGAAGTAATTGCAAAAGAAAGGAGCATAATCCGCTTATACCAAATTCAAAGTACTTAATATTCCTCTAGACAGGCGCAAACGGACTCAGCTCGACTCTACAATCTTATGAGGTCGTGGACGATTATTCCCTACTGGGCGCTTTTTTAATGGTTAGAGGGTATCGAAATGAGTTTGCAAAGCGATTGCCTGTCTGTTGACTGCTTTTGTGTGCTGATTTAAGCAAAACATGTCGAGCGCCCGATCAGGAACAGGCCCACAGTTGCGTCCCTGCTCGGGCGCCCGACAGCATTTGGCGTCCCTGCTCGGGCGCCTGCACGCTGCAATAACTGAGGCAAGGCAAGACGCACACACAGACCGGATAGTAGATGGCAGATAGCTGTTTACCATCGCCTCTAATGCGCACTCAAGTGCTTGTCAACTTGGCTGCTTTTCGTACTCGACGAGCTGCCGCTACCGCTGCTTCTGCCTCCTGCTCCACCTACGCAGGGCTCGAGTTGTTGGCTGGCTGGCTGTGGTTTTACTTTAAGCAAAATGGCAAAGAAATAGCACAAATTGATGACAGTCACTCAGTCATTCAGTCGCTCAGCCATTCAGTCAGCCAGTGGAAGCATAATGCAATGTTGCAGTTGCTGTTCAAGCAAGAACTTTGTAAGCCTTTTAGCCGGCATATTAGCCAGTCAGTGCATTTGGGCACTCGGTCTGAGATTGTGCGCAAGCTGAAAGCTGCTCACTCCATCAGGATCACGGGCTCTTGCTTTTGCTGTTCAGTCTCAGCCAAATGACTGTTAATATAACCAAGCTTAAGTCCATGAAAACATTGGAAATTGCCTGATGGATGGTTCTGCTCTCAGATGAAAGTTGAAAGCGTCAGCCAAGCAAGAAGCGATGCATACGTTTGTGTGATAAGTGTAACTAAGAGGGTAGGAAGAATCAGACCAAAACAAATAGTCATAGGACTTACGGGGAAAGCTCAAAAGAAAGCCAGAGGGAAGTGAAATTAGAAGAGAAGGTTGAGTAAAAGCAGGGAGAAGCGTAATGAGAATCACAGCGAACAAACAAAAATAAGCCAAGAGTAAAGTTAAGAAAGAAGCGAAAATATAGTGAAGAGAGAAAGAAGTGAAGCTTAGAAAAAAGTATACGAAGAGCAAATTAGGAAACGTAGCTTTAGTAGTAAGCTATGCAAAGGAAGAAGAACGAAATGAGAAGCAAAAAGGAGAATTTAAGCAGTTAAGTAAGACGCTAACGGAGAAGTGAAGGGAGAAGCACTGCAGACTGCAGTGGTATTGTGGTAAATGATAAAGAACGGAAGAAGCGAAGCGAACAAACAGAGAAGCTTACAAAATAGCGAAAAGAAAGAGAAAATATAGATACGAACCTAAAGTATTTATCAAAGCAAGGAAAGAAGAGAAGCCAAAAATGAAGCGAGAAGCAAACATCAATTAAATAACAAGCTTACCGAGAAAAGAGCCGAAAATCACAGTGAAATATATAAGGCAAATGAAATTGGACTTTAAAATAAAATAATAGTAAACAGCGAAGTGAGAAGCGACTGGAGAAGCACAGCAAAAATTGCACATGTGCTCTACTGAAACCGAACTACATGTCGGATGGCGGCAAGTGAAAAGCATGGATATGAAAAGGACGCAACCCGCGCCTCGTCGCTGCTCCACCTAACTGCCCCAATCGCTTCTCGCTGCTGCACTTACACTATGAATAGCCCGCAAGTTGGCCAAATATTTGTTTTACAACTGCAATCAGTTCTCGCGCCTTATTCAATACAAAGCCAAGGCCAGGGGCGACCATGGATGGAGTGGGCAGTCAGAGCGTAATGCGCGCCGAGGACCCATTTTTTATGGCCGGGCACAATTACGAGGCGTACGCAGGAAACACAATGCACAAAATGTTTACGCTATTAACGCACAATTAAAGATAAAAACGGGCACAACAATGCCACCGAAAAATAATAAAAAAAAAACACAAAAAGGACAATCGTTCGGGTCCTTGCAATTCATTAGGAGCCGCCGCGGTCAGTGGGGCAGGTTGGGGCAGGCTGGTTAAATCGACAGCATATGCAGGTCAGCTTGCCGGTGTCGTAAAAACAAATGTGAAAAGCCCAGACGGCACACACACACACATACACACGCACACACACACAAAAGGTCAGCGCTGGGCGGTAGTTTGGGGGGGCGTGTCCCCGTCCGGGCATGGGAGCCTGTATAAATATTGCAGCTGCTCAACTATGCGACACTGCGAAGCTCTCTCTGCATACGGCCCGCACAGCCTGCCCGGGCGAGAGGAAAAGGGTGGGTTGGGGTCGGGCTGGGCGGTGGGTGGGTGGGGCGTGGTTCGGCTGCCATTATTTTTGATTTGGCGCGCAGCGACGACGGCAAAGGCCACCAAACCAACAGTAAACAAATTAAGTCGAGCGTAAAGTCGGCCCATACAGCCGGCAAATGGGGGCGTGGCGCGGCCGACAAACAAAACTGAATACGAGAGTGTGTGTCTGTGTGTGTGTGTGTGTGTGTGTGCTACCCATGCGAGCGTGCAAAAATCGCAACAAATTAAAAGACTCAGAAACAAAAAAGGCGGCCGTGAAGCTGCTGCAGATGAGCGGACACGAATAATTTGTGAATACCCGAAACGAAAAACAAATCGAATGCCTGCCAGTGATCGGCAGTGAACGACTAGCAGTTACCCTGTTACAAATTTCCTTCTCTGCCTCTTCTACCTCTGAGCTCACACGTTCGTTTATAGTTCGAATCTTATGATAGCAGATATCAAGAAATGCCGACATGCTCATTCTGCATATAATAAACGAGAATATATATATATATCAAATTACAAGTCAATATATCGCTAAATCGATTCAGCTTGAAGTCCTGATTGAGTACATATGTCAGCACTTTCTTCTGGCTGTTACAAACATGTCCTGAGAGCCATTAAACTCTCTTTATACATTTTCAGTGGGTGTAGGACATAAAAAAAAGAAAAGGTAAAACAGTAAAGAACAAAGTCAGTGAGCGGACTGTAAGACGGACTTGGGATGAAAGCAAAACTTGAGATAATTGGCAAATGGCAAGAGCAGCCAAAAAGTTGGCAATTGAATTGGGTTTTGAGTTACCTTCAGCTCAACGAGTCCAAAAGCCACTTGAAATCAGAGTATAAACGAAATCAAGTTTGGTCTTCATTGAAGGCAACGAGTGTACTCACAATTTGTGAGGTACTTTTCAGGTGATAATTGGGCGCATGTGTGAAGTGCCCAAATTATAACAATAAGATAAACCCTCTGCTCTCAGGAGAATACCAAATAGTTTAATGGTTTATTGGAAGCAGACAGCAAGACTAAGTAAAAGTTTAAATGGGGCGAAACGACTGTACTCTGAAAGTTCTCTTTAAAATGATTTTAGATAAAGAGTTATTGATAAATTCGAATTGAATTTGGCATAGATTTCAGTTAGTCAAGTGCCTTGTGCCTTAATTGATGTTAATTTTCTAGTCTCGATTTCAGGTAATTTGCATTGTCGAGCTGCGGAAATGCTTGGCAAGCCGAAACGCGCACCGCTGAGCCACCGCAGCCACCCGACGACCTGTTGCCCACGCTCCAGAGCAGCAGCTGGGAATCTGAGCTGGCATTGGAGCCGTTGCCAGTGGCATGTAGTGAATCTCAAGCACGTGTCAATCAGAGGTCACAGCGGACAGGCGGGCGATGGAAGTTGGTTTTTGTGGGTGGTTCGCCGGGTTTGGCCCTTGCCCGGCTAATGGGGCCGCCGCGATTCATTGCTGTTAAGTGTGCAGAGCAGGAGCCGTAATTAGTTGTGGGCGTGTATATCGCATTACTTTCCCGCATGCTAATGATGTGTGCCACGCCTTCAAGCTCTTAAATGGGTGGTGATGCATGAAAGAGGCGTGGCTGTGCATCGGTTGTCCTTGCAGGTGGCATTCGCCGCGCTAAAAGCGCCGTAAAATAGATGACAACATTCTTAAGTTTCGTGGAGCACGATGCAGCATGTTGCATGCACTTTCATACAGAGAGATAAAGAGAGAGAGTGAGAGAGAGAGAGAAAGAGAGAGAGAGAGAGAGGAGGGGGCATATGAGACACCGCAGTCAAGGCGGCGACATCGCGGCGTTGCCACATCTTTTTTTTTTGGCAAATTGCTCAGTTGACCTCTCAAGTTGCAAGTGCCACAAGATGTGGCATTGACTAGCGCCACGTAGTCGAGAGAAGCAGCAAACTTTTTAACTGAAATTAGTTTAGCAAAAGCAATTTTCAAAGGCGATAGCAATTGGCAGGGGGTTATCTAGAAAGGGAAAGGGGGCTATTGCCATGAAATTGATTATGGCCAATGCCAATTGAATTGCGTCGCGACGCCAAGCTGCCAAGTTGCCTGAAATGGACGCAATTGCAACAAATCGTTGCACACGATAAACAATAATTGCTTGATAAGAGAGGCAGAGAGAGAGAGAGAGAGAGAGAGAGAGAGAGATAGATAGTGGCATTGTAAACTTTAGTAAGGCAAGCGAGCAGCAAAAACTCATGAAATACTCAAGACATGGCCAATGCAGTGGGAAGAGTCGATGGGGTTGACTGGACTGGACTCAGTGGGAAAGCGGCAGCTGAACAATGACAAAATCAAAATTTATAGCCAACAATTAAGTGGCAGAGGGGCAGCCAAGGGTGCGATTATCGTGTTATTGTAGCTGACTGAGCAATGCAGCTGGCAGCCGGCAGCTGGCAGCTGGTAATTGGCACTGGGCGACTCGGTTGTACTCGGAATCAGAAACGGAACATGGACAGGAAATGGCAATAGAGACGCCACAAAGATGCGGCGGAAACAGACTTGAACAAAATGGGCAAATGGGGAAATGGGCAAATGCAATAAATAGTTGCAAGCAAAGTGTATTTGTGGCAAGTCGCAGATTCTGATTGTAAGACAACAACAAAACAAAAGCAAATTGCATTTAGAATTCCCAAATGGTTTAAGCGCGGTAAACCTGAAATGCGATTCTGCGAAATAAACCAGGAAGAGTGCTTCAGTGAGGAGTGCCCGACTATGGGATGTCCTGAACCGTCTTCTACCAACACCTGATTGATCTGTTTGTCCTGACTGACTGATTCAGCACAGCCCAAGCCATATGGAAGCTGTAGCTGTTTTCACTGTAGTTACCTTATGTGGTGAAGGTGCACGCTACGACGGGGTCTCGCGAAGTTCCAAATCGCGAAAAACGTTTGTTTGAAGCTTTAATGTTTAGCAGCCGATCGGCCTGCACACATACATACAAACATACATACATACATACATACATACATACATACATACATACATACATACATACATACATACATGCATGCATATGTACACACGTACATATGTACACATGTACATACATACATACATACATACATACATACATACATACATACATGCATACATACATACATACATACATACATACATACATACATACATACATACATACATACATACATACATACATACATACATGCATACATACATACATACATACATACATTCATACATACATGCATACATACATACATACAAACATACATACATACATACATATATGTATACATATATACATACATGCATATATCCATATGTGCACACGTACATACGAACATACTTTTACACGTACAAACAAATACAAAAAAATACCACAAAAAAAAAAAACAAAAAAAAAACACAACACTACTAGCTAATCCTGTAAAACGATAGAGCCTACATGAATTCTTGAGAATCGAGGAGTAGAGCACTTGGTAAAAATCCGTTTCATTTAAATTTGCAGCACAGCGAAAAATAAGCTGGGTTAACGTTTGGTATTAAGAAACAAACATGAATGCATACATATATTCACATACATGCACACACTAACACACACACACAAATACATACACACACATGCATACACAAACACATGAACACACAAACATATACTTATATGATTTCGTACAAAATACTTGTATTGTAAATAAGGCAAGCTCTGGAAATATAGGAGATATGCTAGACAAACAGAGACAGCACAGGCAGAAAGACAGACAACAGACAGACAGAAAGACAGACAGACAGACAGACAGACAGACAGAAAGACAGACAGACAGACAGACAACAGATAGATAGACGGACGAACATGGCTAGCTCGACTCGACTATTGATGCTTATCAAGAATGGATATACTTTATGGGCTCGGAAGTTCTTTCTTTTGCCTGTTACATACATTTGCACAAAACTAATATACCCTACTTTTAATTTTCAATGGGTGCAGAGTATAAGAAGTTTGTCTGCTGCTTCTTCTTAATGCCACTTTAATAGTTGGTAAAGGAGTTGCCGAATTTGAGCTGAATAAATTTGCAGCTCTTTGCATATTTTTCAACGAGACCTAAGTAAGCAGCCAAGTAGCCCAAAGAAGTATGTTTTTAAGTAGATTAACAAAATGGGATATAAATATTTCATTTCACGCACCGCTCGTTTCTATCAGCAAGAGCTTGTCTACAGTTCGAAGCTATAACACATTGAGAATTATAAGCAACGAGAAGAGAACAAGGTCATCTAAACCAAGACCTACCCTTCCCATATTTACTCCTGCTGTCCTTAAAAGCAACTGTAAAGGAAAGCTGCCTCTTATCCCCTCATCTCCAGGCATAGAAACATCCTCTGACAAACTTCTAAGTATCGTGTCTTATAGATCCACCTGTAGATTAGGTTTTCGTATGAAACTAAAAAGCTTGTTCTGCTTAACTTCAGAGAATAAACGCACTTCTGTCAAATGGCTGCTGGAATATTTAACCTTGGGTAACCCAAAGTAATTTATTCTTCCTTAACTTACAATCAACTCGGCGCCGGCTGCTCGTCTGTTTCTGTTTCTGTTTCTGTGTTCCACGGGGACAGCTGCCTGCATAACTAACCACTCAATAAGAGCGCGTCTCTGACTGGCTGAGAGACACTTTTAATGTATGAAATATGTTCCGTCTTAAATATCAACGTCAGTCAATTTTAATTTCAGGTTAAATTAAATGTGAAGTGCGCCCGAAAGTATGCAAAGCGATTTTTCATGCACATGCCAGAGGCGTGCAAGGCACTGCGGCCGCCTCCGGGGCGTCGGGCACTGGGGCGGGCCGCTGCCTCGCTGATTGGCGCACATTATCTCCCCAGGCGACAGCAACAACAACACGCGAAGGCGAAACAACTGCAAATGACGAGGCGCAAAAAGTACACGACGCGTCGTCGGAAGCGGCAACTGCACATGGCGATTGGCAACTCTGCCAGCTCTGGCAACCCTGGCAGCGTCTTCCGCTGATGAGCCGCCGCACGCCGATACTTGTTATTTATGCGACACACACAGCGAACACACTCACACACACACACACACACACACACGCACGCACACTCACACACACACACATACAGACATCAGCATAAATTTTTCAACAGGCAGGCAAAGAAAAATAAATAAATAAAACGTAAAACAGCAGCAAATTGTTCAAGGCTCAAAGTCCGCGTATACCCTACGCTTGCTGTAATCTAGTGGGGCATTTTAGCTATCAGAAAGGTTTTGTCACTTTGAAAGTACATTATAAATCTATATGAACTTTTCCTTCAGATATTGCTCTGTTATAAACTGAGATTAATTTTTGAGAAAAATATCTATCTAGATAGGATTTATATTTAAGATATTTCAAAAATCTTTAAATTTCCCTTCTACATAAATTGAAATGCCCGCTAAGAACTTGAGTTTCACAGTAAGCTTTTAGTTAAAGTAAAAAAATAACAGTACAGATATTCTTAAGAGCTGACAGCTTGACTGACTGATTGACTGATATTCTAAAGAGCTGACAGCTTGACTGACTGATTGACTGATTGACTAATAAACTGACTGATTAACTGACTAACTGACTGATTGACTGGCTGACCCATTGTCTGACAGATTGAATAACTACATGTGTGGATGAGTGATAGGCTCATTGACTGACTTGTTGATTGATTGATTGACTGATTAACTGACTTATTGGCTAACTGATTGACTGACTGCCTGCCTGGTCGAATGTCTGATTTACTATGTCGCGGATTAACTGTTATCAGATTTGCCAACAAACAGCCTGATTGACTGGCAAACTAATTGATTGATTGGCTGTCAGATCGACTATCTGACTGACTGACTCATTACCTGCCGAACTGACTGATTGGCTGACTGGCTCTTTAGATGCCTGACTGACTGACTGATTCGCTAACTAACTTACTGACTGACTAACTGACTGATTGACTGACAAACTGACTGATTGACTGGCTGTCTCATTGTCTGACAGATTGAATGACTAAATGTGTGGATGAGTGATAGGCTACTTCTGACTCATCGACTGATTGACTGATGAATGATGCACAGTCAAAATGGTAGGAGCAAGGAAACAGATATTACAAATGTACATACCTTTTGTGATGCAAATTGACGCTAAGAATGTTTTTTAATAAATACGCCCTCAACTGTGAAAGATTGTTGAAAAACGGAGGCGTGCGCATATTTTGATTACTCGACGGAGGGACTTAAAATTATGAATCTAATCATGTAATTACCATTCACAATATAAGCATCATTAATGATTATTCTTGGTCTCAGACTGAAATATTCATATCTACTTTGCAGTTGAAAAGTTCTCACAAGTCTCATTTGTTGCTGGACCCGCAAAGCTAACTTCCTGTTAACATTTAGGCGCGACAGGATGCGCTAGGAAGGACATGAGCAGACGGTAAAAATCAATAGGCAGCAACAGCGAAACGCAGCGCGACAAGGACGCGCCGACCCCCCTCCCCAAGGATTGGAATTGCCGAAGGACAGACCACCCGCTGGCAGCCCCAGCCGCAGCCAAGCCCAACCATGTGTGCTTGGGTTTTGTTTTGCTTGTAATAAAAAAGGATATGGATTGGTGATGAGCATCAGGCACCAGTTGCGCGGCCGCGTGTACTGCGTCAGGGCCTTCATGGCAATCTCCGGGAAGCCCGGATAGGGCAGATTCGGCTCGCCCGACGAGCTGGACGACGAGGAGGATGAATGCGTCGAGTCGCCATCGTCGGAGCTGCAGCTGCCATTGCAGCTGGATGCGGTCGAGGAGCTGGCCGCCGAGCTGGTGCCACGCGCACGCTGCCCGCTGCGCTGTCTCCTTTCCGTTCCCCTTTCCGTTCCCCTTTCCGTTCCCGATCCTGTCGCCGTGGCCGCCTCGCTCTGCATGGAGGCGCCACTGTGACGACGCGTGCCACGCCTACGCGCCGTCTCCGAGCTGCGCTCCTTGCTGCCAGCGCGACTGGATTGCTGATAACGACGCTGCTGCTGCTGTTGCTGTTGCTGCTGTTGCTGCTGCTGCTGTTGTTGTGATTGTTGTTGCTGTTTGTGCATTGAATCGGAGGCATTCGAGTGCTGTCGATGTGGGCGTCGCGAGTGCGGCGTGGGCGTGGTCTTGGCACTGGCACTGCACGAGCTAGTCTTGCGCAGCCGCTGCTGACCGCTGCTGCCGCTGGCGCTGGCGCTGCGACGCAGCTTCTGCTGTTGTTGTTGCTGCTGCTGCTGCTGCTGCTGCTGCTGTTGCTGATTGCCCTTGTCCACGATCACCGACATGGGCGGCTCCTCGTTGGAATGCATTTGCTGTGCCTTCAGTTTGCTGCTGCCGGTATTGTTGATTTTATTGTTGTAATTGCTGCAGCTGTCGCTAGCTGCCACGCGACGTCGCTGGCCATTGCTGGCGCTGGTTGCTGCTGTTGCTGTAGCTGCTGCTGTTGCTGCTGCTGTTGCTGCTGTTGGTGTTGCTGCTGCCTGCTGCAGCATCTTCCGTTGGCTACGATGACGACGTGTGTGGGCCACCAAAAGCAGCTCTGGTCATTCCATTTTGACCAGCTGCCGTCTGCAAAGAGAGAAAGGGAGCGCGTGAGATTAGAAGAGATTGGCAATTGGCAGCTGCACAGCGGAAAAAGTTAGCAACAAGCAGCAGCAACAGCAGCAGCTTCATCAAAGCCGCTTAGAAAGCTGTTGCTGCCGCCCGCACAATACACAGCACACTTAATACACACACACACACACACGCACACACGCACACTCACACACACATATACTTCACTTAAAGCTACGTGCAAAGTTTGTGAATTGATTTTTAATGCGGCGCCTTGAAGCGCGTCCTAAAATGCCTCAACCCCCCGCCTCCCGCCCAGCAGCGGGCACGCCCTCACACTGTTGGCCGCCGCCATAAAAGCAGCCCGCATAATGAAGCCCAAACATAATTTATATGCGTGTGGTGTGCGTGTGTGTGTGTGGCTCTAAAAATAATGAGCAGCATATTTGTTGCCCACAACGAAAATTGTAGCATACTTTGCAGGGCGAGAGCTCGTTACGCCTGTTTGTGTGGGCTTGTGTGTGTGTGTGCGTGCTTATGTGTGAACGAGTGCGTGTGTGTGTTCAATCATTAATTACGGTCCTCACGTGTGCGTGCCTGTGTGAGTGCGTGCTTGTGTTTGTGTGTGTGACCCACCTAAGTATAACACATTTACTTGCCAAAAAGTGCCACGTTGTGGTTTTTGATACACACAGACCCACACACACACACACACAGACGCACACAAACACTCACATGCCTGTGAACTGCAATTGTGCGAAAATTGGTTTATTGATAGGCCAACAAAATAGGGCAGCTTTTGCATAGTTCACACCACAACAACAACAACAAGAACAACAAAGCCAAACAAATTACAAAGGCAACAACAGTGTGAACTGGCAAAGGGGCGCGGCCCCGGGGCGGGGCGGGATGGAGGCCAGTGTGCCCATAGAATTAGGCAGCTCACAATAGCATTCATGTTACTAATACGCTTGTCCGCAATTGTGATTAAAAATTTATCGATATACAATTAAAATGAGGATTTATGTGAATGGAAATGTAATTGTTGCAGAAATAATCACAATTTCGTAACTGGAACACAAATATGAATGGAAATTAAGTAATTTGTATGCATTGCCAGCAAGTTAATTACCACACGATAACGATAATTAAATGTTATCGATTAGAACTATAAGGCATTTGATGAATGCAAACAACTAATATCATAATACGAAAGCACACATATTATTTACGGCAAGAACAAATATGCCCATTCAATAGACGAATTTAATGAATAGTTAAGATACAGACAGATTAATTAATCGAATTTGGCCAAGAGAACGATATATTAGTCACACCAAGAACAAATGTGCCTGTGCTATAGTCAGTATATAAAAATAAATAAAATAGTAAGATTCCTTCCTCGAATAAATTAATCGAATTCCGATAAGAGAATATATATTGTTTAGATAGAATAAGATTTCGATGAAAACAATTTGAAATATTTGTATTATTATTCAGAGTTTATCGATTGCCAAATTAATCGAATTTACATAACAACTATTTGAATCATTGTAGCAACAAATACGGCACTTCGTTTGAATGATATTTTGGATACATAAATTAATCGAATTTCAAACGTTAATTATCAATGGGTCGCGATCTCTTTTATCGATAACTATACGAAGCGTATAATGTTGTCTCTTGTTGATCTCTCGGTTCGAGAGACATAAAAAAGGCAGCCGAAAACGATTTAAATTTCAATCAAAACATAAATGAACGGATGTCTTTTGCTGATTTTTATTATGTTCAACATATTTATGTGAATGTATCGATAGAGGATTAAATTGACTGGATAATTTTTTGATATTGTATTCTATCGTCTTATCGATAAGTTAAGAAGATTATTCAGAGAAGCGAGCAACTGAAAACAGCTGAGCTAAACACTTATGAATTCAGCTAATGAAGCTAATGAAGTCTACCCATATTATTGAAGATATCCCACATATCGACATTAATTATTACATTCCCACTGAAAATGACTATCGACAAGTGAACCGACACAGAAATTCGGCACAGTTTCTGACAGTTCAATTGCACACAAGTCAAGTCCAATTTGCAAGCCATTGTGGTGTTATCGATAAATCGATAAACACGTTAAATCCGCTTAAAATTTGACATTATTAAGCAACTCATTAAAGCCCGCCCAAAATAGTTCAAATATTTAACAAACGATTTATCAGTTCTAATGTTTGTTTGTGCTGCAAACAACGGAGAGTGGATACAGGAGAGTGGGTGGGGGGAGGGGAGTGCAGAGCGGTGTGTGGTGTAGTGTGGTGTGGCTATACGTGTTAGGCATTTGACGTGGACTGTGGCACGTGTCCTGCCACAAACATAGACACTGGCACAGAAATCAACAATAATTAATCGTCTGCTGGCGCCATTTGTTTACAAACCGGAAACGGAAGTCAGCACCAAGACAAACGAAGCGTTGCCTAAATTTTCTATATGTACATAATTCCGGCAAGCCATACGCGTGTGTGTGCGTGTGTGTGTGTGTGTGTGTGTCAGTTTTAATATGAATTTTAAATGTTAAGCAAGCCAGAAGGCCAGACGAACTCGAAGTATTTTGGCCAAAAGCAAACGACCAATCGAATAAACAAGAGCAAGAGGACGAAGCAAAAGAAGTAGGAAGGGGGAGAAGAATGTGGGGGAGAGCAACAATAACAACGAGCAGAGCAACAATAACGAGAATGGCAATGTAAGCGCCTTGTATAATAACACCACGCACATATGTAAACACACAACACACACGCGCGCACACACACACAAAGACACACACACACACAGACACACGCGCGCGCACGCAGACATCCATAATTAAACACAAACAGCGCACAAAAGCAACTTGTGAAAAGGAAAGTGCGTGGCGTAGAGTGCTTAAGGAGCAAGTGTGAGGCTAAGCAGAAGAAGCTGAAGGGCACGCACACACACACACACGCACAGACACGGGCCATAGATCTGCACAGTGGTGCGAAATAATGCGATTAGTGCCGCAAATCAAAATGTCAGATTTCAATGTCTAGATCTTTAAAGTGCCAACAACAATTTTGAAGTGGGTTATTTAAGCTTGGCAGATGCCGCCGACTAGATAGTCACGCGTCAACTCTTCCACTTTCCCACTTTCCCACATTTCCACTTTTCCTGGGCTTAACTCAACCGTAAATGGCTGCTCGGAATTCGCATCAAATTGCGCCAATTTCAAGTTTTTCACTTTTTCACTCTTCCACTCTTACAGTTATTTGCAATATTCAGTTATTGTTAACATTTCTTGCACATGCAATTACATTCACTTTATTGATTGCGTACAGACTCAACCACTGTTAATGGCAGCCGCCGATTTCGAGCTGATGTCATTAAAGTCCCTGCTCGGGCGCCAATCGCACACTTAATTTCTGCATGATACACACGTATACATTGCAGCAGTAGAGTACAGCTCTCAATTCATTTGGGCTTAATCCATTTCTACTTAACCTTCTTTTCTCGGTCGAGTTTAATTCGGTCTGAACAAATGTCCCTGCTCGGGCGCCAGCAAAGATTTTCACATATACCTGTTCGGGCGCCGCTGTCTAATATTGATTGATATATTGAATGATTAAAATCTTGTGTATACTTAGACATAAGTTAGAAAAATCTTAAAGAAATCCTTTGCTATTCAATAATTCAAAATCTATGCTAAAAGAGCTGAAATCCCTGCTCGGGCGCCGCTCTCTGATATTGAATGATTGGAACTTGTGCATATTTAGACATAAGTTACAGAAATCTTTGAGAAATCTTTTTCTATTTAACATTTGTTTTAAAATCGATGCTAAAATAGTTCGAGTCCCTGCTCGGGCGCCACTCGCTTATATTGAATTGAGTTCCATATTCACGCACATGTGTATACTTAGGCATTAGTTACAGCATACAACTAATTGCAACTAATCTCTCTCTCTCTCTCTCGCTCTCGCTCTCTTTGAGCTGTTTGTTTCATAATCTAAGCTGGCATAGTTCAAGTCCCTGCATAATTAATTTTTGGGTGTATATAGACATGTTTACTAAACGCACAGCCCGCAATTCATTAAAAAACAAAAGTTAAATCCATCCGCTTTTGCTGCTAGCGAACGTCGTACAAGTGGGACACGTGCACAATCATTGCCAACTGCTGGCCTACTTTGCTGTTGTTTTTTCTTTTTTTGGCTCTATGAATATTGTTTGCTTTGGCATAAAAATAAAGAAGCGATTGACTTTTGCGCAGTGCACGTGCAAACATAAAATTACTTATATAAGTGTATTTAAATTTGTAGCAGCTTTATGGCTGATTATCCGAGTTTGTTGTTGGTTTAGTTTTGTTATCCCAAATCCAAACAGTTGCCCCTAAAATTATGCAAATAGATTCCGTGTTTGTGCTGCCGCCCTCTATGTGTGTGTGTGCGTGTGTGTGTGTGTGTGCGTGTGTGTTTTTCTGACAGGGTGCTCCCTGCACAAATAAAATATAAAGTAACCTTCAGCCGAAGATAAACAAAGGGCACTCGCAAAGTGATGAAGAAATGTGAATGTGAATGCGAATGCGAATGCGAATCCGAATGTGTGGCATAATTTACTTTTAAATGCAAAGTCGAGTCGCTCGCTGTCATTGATATGAGGCGGCAAGTCCCCGTTCGGGTAGTCAGATCAAAATGAAGCCAGCAAACGAATGAAAAGGAAAGTAACACAGCACAAAAAGAAAAATACGCATACGCAGCGTTGTGCACGATGGCAAATAAATCAAAGCGAGAACAACGACGACGACACCGCGGCGCCGAGATTCCCGTTTTTCTTGTTGCTCTTCCTCGTTTTTTGCTGCCGCTACCGCTGCTGGCATACTGAGATTTATGCTCGCTGTTGTTTATGAGCAGCCCGGAGCCCCAGCCTCGGTCCCCAGCCACTAGCTGCCACACATTAGCATAAAACCGAGTACTTATAAATAGCTGAGGTCCCATCTGCCGTTCTTGTTGCTGTTGAACCGATCGTGTCTGTCATTATTTCAAATGATATCCGCGTGGTTATTATCAGTGCCTACTCGTTCACATGACCAGATCCTGCTCGGCCTTCCGCCGGCTTGTCCCTGCTCGGACGCCAACCGACTTACTTGCTACTCGGTCGCTTACTCTTCTCTCTCTCCATTAACTATCTTGGACTCTGAATAACCTGTCTATGCCCAACTCGGTTGTCTCTGCTCGGAAACTGACTCGTCCGATAACCGTTTGGGTTTCTGGTAGCTTGTCCCTGTTGAGCCGCCTTCTTGCTCGTCTCTGCACTATCGCATAGACGGCAGTCCGTTCTTTGTCCCTGCTCGGGCCTCTAAATAACAGATGTTGGCGCCTACTCGCCTGTTCAATTGCTCGGCCGTTCACTTCTGCTTCTTCGCACCTGTCTATAATTGGCTACTTGGGCTTCGCTTGAGTCCCGCAGGTTTGCTTGCTCATCTCTGATCAGGTGCCTACCCATTCGTCCCTGCTCGGGTGCCGATCCTTACTCGCACGTCTACTCGCCCTTCTCCTGCTCAGCCATCTGCTACTCACTTGTCCTTGTGAGACTGTTTTCATGGCGAACTATACTCGTCTGCCTTATTGCCAGTTCGCTGCCGGAGACTTGCCCACCTGTCCCTGCTCGGGCGCCGATCCCTACTCAGACGTCTACTCTTTCGACTTCTGCTCTGACATCTGCTTCTCGCTTGTCCCAGTCGGAGCACCATCTTGCCTGTTCATACCCGTCTGCCTACTCATCAGTTGGCTCCCGGAGACCTGCCAACCGTCCCTGCTCGGGCGCCTACTCTAGCTTGCTGTCGCTCGCACCCCGGCCGCCCAACTGGGGACTCTGATGTATTTAGCATTAATATTTATGATTGCTCATCTGTGTGTGCGTCGATGCCGTCGATGGGCTTGGCCCCGTATCTGGGCGTTCGCATTCGCATTCGACGTCTCATTTTCATTGCTTGCTTATTGCGCTGATTTTATTGCGAGTGTTATTTGTTTTTTTTTTTTTTTTTTTCGTTTTTCTGTATTTTTTTTTTTTGCTTTGCTTTGTTTTTTATTTAGCGTGGCGCATAAAAATACAAAAGCTCATTTTCATGCTCAGCAGCTGCCAAACGCACAGCCAAATCTTTACCTTTATATCCGGCGTGCACACACACACACACACACACAAGCACACGCACACACACACAAGCACACGCACACACACGCCGAGCACTGTCTGTTGAAGTTTTTTTCCATTTCATTTTCCAATTTCATTGGCTTTTCGTTTGCTCTGTTGCTTTTCAGCTTCATTGAGCGCATTTGTTACTTTGCTTTGGCTCTTGCGAACGTTTTTGGCTTCAATTTTTACTTTATTTTTATGCTTTAAGAACTCGGCATGTGTTGGCCGTGTGTATCTGTGTATTTGTGTGTGTGCGCTCATTGTCGTTTTAAATACGCAGCCGTAAAATTCATATTTTTATGCTGTGGCTTTTATTGGCCATTCCCCGAAGCACCTTGCAGTCAGCAACTGTCCAAAAGCGAAACGACGCCCGGAACTGTGAAAGTATCCGTATCTGGATCTGTATCTGTATCTGTGTCTGTACTTGTCTCTGTAGTTGTATCTTTAAGCGTATTTGTATCTGTTGCCTCTGAGCAATTCAATTTCATGCACTAATACATAATGGCCGTCGAGCATTCAAGTTCGAATAGCTTTAGTTGTTGTTAATATTCGGTTATGCCACAAACTGAATATTGATGCCAAACGCCAAGTGCCAGAGGGTCTTTAAGGTTCGTACTCATGCATAATAAATTACTTTGATTTATTAAATTCATTTCATCTTTGCCAAATCGTATCAAAGTTTCCACAACTTGAGCAATAAATATTCAGTTTGATCAGTAAATTCTTTTAACTTTGTGAATTGCATTAAAATAGTTTCAATAATAGTTTCAAATATATTCAAAGTTCGGTTCAAGTAAATTCTGCACTTGTTGGCGAAACTTTCTTTTCTAACGGATGCTGTTTGCTCTCTCTTTGACATTCTGACTCAATTGCACAAATCGAAAACAAACTTTTGTTTTAGTCTATTAAAAGAAGACACATTTGTTATCCTTATATTGAAATTATATAATCTGCCTTCTGAGTATATGTAATATGTATCATGTAACAAAAGAAAACTGGATTTCAATATTGATTCTTATCGATTACCTAAATACGGGTCTAGTTATCGTATATCGGACACAAAGTCGTACTACCCAGACACTACGTTCAAAATTTCCTGCTCTCTGTAGCTCTTATAGGTTCTGAGATCGAAGTGCTTATGCATACGAACAGACGGACGGACAGATAGATAGATGGAGAGACGTACAGACAAACGGACGGACAGACAGACGGTGTACGGATGGATGGACGGTTGGACGGAGGGACGGACGGAGGGCCGGACGAAGGGACGGACGGAGGGCCGGGCGGACGAATGGAGGGATGGACGGACGGACAGACAGACTGACAGATAGACATGGATAGATCGAGTCGACTTTTGATGCTGATCAAAAATATATATACTTTACGGGCTCAGAGATGCTTCCTCCTGCCAGATAGATAGATGGAGAGACGTACAGACAAACGGACAGACAGACAGACGGTGTACGGATGGACGGACGGACGGAGGGACGGATGGAGGGACGGACGGAGGGACGGGCGGACGCATGGACGGACGGACAGACAGACTGAAAGCTAGACATGGATAGATCGACTCGACTTTTGATGCTGATCAAGAATATATATACTTTACGGGCTCGGAGATGCTTCCTTCTGCCAGTTACAAACATTTGCACAAAACCCATCTAACCTTTTTATCCATTTTCCATTTTCATTGGGTTCAATGTATAAAAATAAGAGAAAAGTATTTGATAAATGAATTTTACTGCTATCGAGTGTAAGCTTTCTTCAGCTCGCCGCACATAAGTAATTATGTGAATTGCAATCGTAATTTCTCGCCCGCAAATTGTTTACAAACGTGAATATTGCGCATACGCCGCGTGTGCCACAAGCCGTGCTGGCAATCCCCCGTGCCTCGTCCCGCCTACCACCACCTTGTCGATTTGGCTTGTCGTTTCACCAATACGCCCGCATCTTGCCAAGTCACGTCGGGCCACGCCCCCTGCGCCGGCCAAGTAACGCCCCCGCCCAACACATTCAATCAAACTGGCAACGCGCTGGCGCGCTTTTAAGTAATGAGGACAACGTCGCCAGCCACGCCGCATGCCGCATGCCACATGCGTCTCCCTCTCCGTCTCTCCGTCTCTTCGGCGCCGCCAGCGCCTCCCCGTCTGCCCCCCCCCCAGGCTGGCTCTTGCCGCACCTGCGTCGCAGTGGCAGCAGCTGCAGCTGTTGAATAATATAAAAAGCACCTAAAAGCTGCCAGCTTCATGTTAATCTCAATCTTCAGCCAAGGCTGCGGCCACATCCGCATCCGCATCGATATTGTAAATTACTTGCCGCCTGGCATTGAAAAAGGGAATTTCCGAACAGCTTGGCGTAGATTGTGACACTTCAAGGAGCTCACGGCGAAAATTGAAAATTTAAAAGTGAAAAACAAAAACTAAAACGAAAAATTACTCAACGACCTTTGCACAAATCGAATCAAATCCAGACACAAATCAAAAGCGACAAATGCGGAACGGAGCCAAGAATATATGCATGAATATTCCATATCTCTCAATGTCAATCCATGTCTATGGATCTGCGGATTATATGTATGAAAATGCTATATGGTATCTCCTTGACAAGCTATCTCCATGGAAAATCAAAAGAAAAGGAAAATTATTTATTATTATTCCCAATACCCAATTACTTTAACTTCCTTTTCTTTTCATTTATTGTCTATGCTTTTTCGAGAAAATAAACGAATTATATAACATATAAAAATTTTTGCTGGATTTGAGCCAGTGACTTTTCTCTAGGGTGGTTATAATTGCTAACACCCAATAATCTTTACGTTCTTTTAATTATTTTTATATTTTAATTGGGAATAGTAACAAATAATTGTAAAATCACAATTGCACACTGGAGTTGAACCAGTGACTTCTCTCTTGGGTTGAACAACCATTTATTCTCCAATTATTTGTATTATTATTTACTATTATTGCTTTTTGGAGAATAATAAAAAATGATGTACGAATAAATAAATAGCTGCTCGATTTGAACCAGCAACTTCTCGCGTGGAAATGCAGTCAAGACTCCGTTATGCATTTCTTAATCTCAAACTATCTTTATATTTTTGAAAAAGAAAAGCAGCTCAACAGAAAAATGTCGATGACAATTGCTAAAGGCATTTTTTTTGCAGCTCTCTTTTTTAATTTCTGTGAAGCTTTTCCAACTTACTTGAAATGAGTTGCAAATCGATTGTCAATCGGGCGTATTCTAATTGCCAGGTATATTGTATATTTTTGGAATTAAAACAACATTTATTAGATCGATTCGCTTTGGTCCCCACGAGCAACAAAGCCTTTGAATGGCATTGGAATCAAATCAGAGCATTTTGTTGATTTAATGCTTCAGTTGGGTCCCAA
Source organism: Drosophila littoralis (assembly GCA_018903485.1). NCBI lineage: Eukaryota > Metazoa > Arthropoda > Insecta > Diptera > Drosophilidae > Drosophila > Drosophila littoralis. Next base: position 5,944,624 of record JAEIGF010000591.1, read on the forward strand.
AGCTGCCCACAGTGCGAGCCCGAAGCTAAGCCCGGGCCGAAGCCATGTGAGTGGGAGTGGGAGTGTGTGTGTTTGTGTGTGAGAGAGTGTGTGAGTGTGAGTGGGTGTGTATGGGATACAAAGCCAAACTAATCGCTCGGTCTGACCAGGGGCTCAAGTGTTTGCGCATTATACTGAGTCCTTTTGGGACATTGCCACGCACTCGCCTGCAGTTTCGCTCTGGCCCAGCCCCAGGCCCTGCCCCTTCTGCCTCCGCCTCCGCCTCACACATCCAATGAATTTTTATGCAAATTCTTTTGCTAGCCAAAGCAACAGCAACTTGTTGCCACATTCCACGTTGGGGCTTTGATGTGGCGACTGGAACTGGTTGGGTTTCGGTCGAGGATTCGGGTTCGGGTTCGGGCTTGGGTTTGGGTTTGGGTTTGGGTTTGGGCTGCCAACTGTTTCTGTGTTGTCAGTCAACAAGGGAGCAACTGCGGTCGGTGGGTCGCTTTGGTGGCTCGCTCTTTGGGTCCTGGCGCCTGCCAGCAGCGTTGACAAATTAAACAAATAAGACAACAACAGCAGCAGCAGCTGCAAGCGGCACAACAAGCACAACACACAAAACAGGAGACAAACTTGTAATTCGATTTCAGTTTTTCGGCCTGTCCCAGTTGTTCTTGTTGTTGTTATCCTCCGATACCCTGTGCCCATTAAAATTGTGCACGCAAAATGGGCAGTCCATCGGCAAGTGCTGATAGTTTTAAATATATATTTTTCATCGGGGCTGCAAAACAGTTTTCTACTCAACTGGTTCGAATCCTCAATTCCAATTTATTTATTAACAATAGATCGAACCCAAAGAAGAAGACAAAACTGAAACGCGAACCTAGCCATATTTTATTTAAAGCAAATTGTTTGCTTCAAAATAAAAAACTTTATGTGAAGACCTAGAATAAAAGTCCAAAAGTAACTTTTGTACTCAATGTCATTCAAGTAAGATCAAATTAAGATTAAATTAATATATATTAATATTTATTTATATGCAGTCGAGTTAAAACCAGGAATTTAATCAAATCTTGGGTTCATATATGTATATGGTATAAAAAAATGGCTCGCAGGCAGAAAGCTGGTTCAAATCGTGAACCAAACCCACAAAAGTTTCTCTTTAAGCTTAATTTGTATTTTGCTAGAAATGAGAGCAAAATATTGCCAATGATTCTTATAGACATTTCTGTTCCGCAACAGCAAAAGGGAAATAAAAAGTTCAAACCGCACATCGAAGTGTATTTACTTGGGCGCATTACAGGGCATCTGCCAGCCGTGCACTCGCGAACCTACATGTTCTCTTGAACTTAGTTTTCTTTTATTTTGGAAATGACAACGACATGTAAATACTTTTCCCCCGCCAAGGCGTCGCAACGGAAATGCTTAGAATTTTGTTGACAACAACAGAAAAGAGAGAGAGAGATGAAAAAAAAAAAACGTTGTCCCAAATCGAAAAGCACACGAATGAATTTTCATTCAATTATCCTCCGAACATTTGCCTGGCTGCTGCCCCATCCACGTGCCCAGCCTGTTCTTCGTTTCTGTTGTTTGTTTGTTTGTTTCATTTGTCTGGGGACTGGAACTAGCCCCCAAAACTGTACCAGGGACGCACTTGCTCGCTCGCTCTGCCCCACAGTGCTCCACACACACACACACACACACCTCTCTCTCTCTCTCTGTCTTTCTAGAGCCTCGCCGCGTGCCTGTTAGGGCCACGTTGAGGCCATTGTCTTAGTTCTGACTGAAAATTCATAGCCGCTCTGTTTCAATTTTTGGCCTCTGCTCCCGCTGCTGGCCTCGTGCTGTCCTGGCCGGCGGCTATTCCCCGTCTCGTTGCCATAAAATTTCATTTTATTTCAAACAATGAAAACGTGTCGGGTGTGCGCACACACACACACACACATGCAGACTGGAGCCTCAAAGCAACTCTGGCAAACTCTTAAAGGAATCTCGTGTATCTCACATTATGCTCTTATGATTATGCCCTTTACAGCTGAGAGTTAGCGCTTAAGCTGTTAAGCACTCAGCCCAACTTGCCAAATTCTTGATCCTGTTAAGTCTCCATTTATTCCTTTCCACTTAGATAAGGACTAGAGACTATTTATTTTTACCAGCAAACGTTTACGAATATGCCTCACAAAGCGGAATCGCAAGGCGTCGCTCTCACTCTCTCTCTCTCTCTCACTCTCTTGTTCTCTCGCGAGAGCCTCGGAGCGTCTGTCTAATAATTGCTTTCTTAATCAATGCCAGCCATTTTTCGCCTTCAATCTTTATACGATAGTTACCAGATATTACAGCACGATAGTTAAATACTTTTTGCTCAGTTTTCCGTCCTCATTTTCTCTAATTTTCAATGCGAAGTTTGTCGAGCTTCAATTCGCTTAGCTTCATTTGAGCTACAGCTCAACTTACTTTAAGTCGTTTAGCACTTACTTTAAGTAGTTTCCCTATTGAAGTAGTTCAAACACTTTCTATTGGCGCTAGCTCTCGCGAGTAGTTCAATTATTTTCAGCCTTTTAAGTTGATTCCCATTGTTTTTTCTGTGCTTCTCTCAACTTCGTAGTAAATGTTCTTCTTTTCACTCAATTAAGTTTTATATTCTTTTATGTAATTTCGCAATTTCGTATGCTGCATAATTATGAAGGCCGAAGAAGCTTTTATGCCAAAAACTTTTTGCTTTCTATTTGTTTTCCTTTTATGGTAGACTTTAGCTTGGACTTATTTTCCATTTCTCTTACGCCCCGGGAGCATTATAATTTTGTTGCTTTAAGGTGGCAGCTGTGCAAATGAATAAGTTTATTTAAATATATATATATTCCGGTTTTGCCTGAGTTTTGAGCACAGTCGAAGCCAATGCCCGAATTAAAACTCCTGCAAGAAATCGGTTGGGAATAATATAGCACTAAGTTGATAGAGAAATGTTTGATCTGAAATTCAAGCTGTCTGTTTACAGGAGTTTATTTTTCTGATTGACTGACTGTGAAGACTTTCGAGAAATTTACCTTCAAATGCCGGAAAACGCTGCTCAAATTTAGCATGAAGAACATCAAAATGAACGCAGCCTTTTGACAAACGTGACGTTATTAGACTGCGTCGCTTAGCTACCTGTGCGTTGAGCCAGTAAGCGAACGGTCGCTGGTTCAAATTAGCAGCAATTATCATTTGATATTCTCGTTTATTAATGATGTTTTCTTTGGCTTCAACCCGACGCTTGCGTAGCGTATTGGGCTAAGCGTTGCCGCGAAGTTTGGGTTCGAACCCGCGCAAATCGATTTGCATCAATTTGTAGCTGAATAAAGTTGTTGCCAATTTCATTTGATCTTATCCTTATATAATTCTGATACTCTATATGCTGGTGTATCGCGTTCTTAGGTCCACAATTGTGCCTAGTTAGCCCAAAACTTTCTCTAGCTGTAGCTGTAGCTAGTCTATCCCCTCTCTTAACTCGCAACTTTTTGTTGGACTTCTGGCCAGGATAGGAACCTGCCATATTGTCTGCCTAAAACTTAGTGCAAGGGTATTTCAAAGTCGACTTTTTATTGCAGTTTTTTTTTATAAATTGTTTTTGGATTCTGTTCTTTTTCGCATTTTGTTATTGCCGATTCATTTCAATTAAACTTTTCACAAATGATTTTTTCTCCGTGTTATTCTTGTTCTTTGTTTCTTTGGCGTTTTGTCAGTTGGCAATTTTTGGTTTTAATTGGTCGCCAGGTCAAAACGACAAGCGCCGAAATTGCAAAATAATTTACTTCCAAAGTTGTTGTTGTTGTTGTTGTTATTGCTCTTTTTATGGCCGAGGCTGTTGATTAGGCCAATGTCCTGAGCTCAAAAGGCGGCCATTAGGCTCCATAAGGCGCGTCTTAAAACTTGCCTAATTGGCCGCTGCCGCTGCCGCTGCCTCCGCCTCTGCCAACGTCGCTGCTGCTGCCCGCAGCACATAAACTTTTTACACAAAAGTTGGCCACAAAAATTGTGTTGGCCGCTTTTTGTGGGCGTCATAAAAACGCGAAAAAAAACACGCCCCAAAATAGCTGCCGCCAAAATGCGAGCGTTGAATTTGTAATTGGAGCTGTCTCCGTGCAGCTACTGCCAACTGTTATACAAATAACTGTTATACAGCTGCAATTAGCCAATTTACAAGGCAAATTTTCGTCAATTTAAAAGCTTTTGTAACATTTTTGCGGCCAACTAAAATCTAGCAAAATCGTTCGCTAACTGCGACAGGCGAAGTTTTTCGAATTCATATGTGAAATGCTTCTCGCTGATTTATATATATATTTTATATTTTACGCAATGGCAATGGCAATTGGCCTTTCGATTTTGACCTGCTTTGGCAATTTGCATTTTTGGAAAATATATTTTCGTGCTGTCCTTTAGATGTCAGCATGTTAATTGATATGAAATCGAGGCTAATTTGTTTTTTCTTTTCAGGTATTTTTTCTCTAAATCGACCCATTTTAAAAATGTGTGAGGCAATATTTGCAAATTTCTATTTAATTAAATTTTGACATAAATATTATATCAAAAGTAAATTTGAAAATAAATTGTGATAGCTTTAATTTGTTAAATTAGTTCAATTAATTAAAAGTGCATTTACTTTCAGCCCAGATATTGCGGACTTCTCGCTGTCAACATCTAAAATGGACTAAAATGGACTTTTCCATTTCTAGACTTTGACACTTATTAAATTGTGAATGCATAATTTATGTTCATTAATGAGTTTCATTTCTAGTTTTTCTTAGATTTGTGTCATGTTCAAGAACTGTTGAGTGTATTTCTGTTAGCCTTGGGTATGTGGCATGCAACACATACTAAGTATATAGCTGCAAATTGGGGACTTGTTCATTTAGCTGAGAGTCGTTTGTGGCACTTGCGGCAACTGATGTGGCAGAGTCGGCGACAGTTGCTAAACTATGGTCCAAGCCAGCGAGAGCGAGAGCCTCAGGCTCAAGTTGTGGCAATGACAACTGTCACCTTGAGATCTAGGCGCAGCAGCAACAACAACAACTATTACAAGGCCGCCTGCCAGAGACATGGCAACTGTCAGCCTATGCAAGCACATTTTGACCTGGTCCGAATGCGAGGCAGGCAGCAGCAGCAGCAGCAGCAGCAGCAACAACCACAAACAACTGTTGACCTTTGCCACATAGAGACAGCAACAGTGGGTGGGAGAGAGGCAGGCAACAGCAGCAACAACATGGGCCAGGCACTTGTCTACCCTTTTGGCCTCGTCATTGTTTGCCCCAAAGCTCCAAACTGGCAATAAACTTGTCTATTTTAGACGCACACACAAAAACTTAGAGACAGAGCGGGAGAGAGTGAGAGCGACAGTGGAAGGGTGAGAGAGGGGGCTAGAGAGCGCGCAACTATGCCAAGTTATTTGTTGCTGCTACTTTTGTCTGTTGTTGCGGCTCAATTTGAATAAAATTCAATTTTTTTCTTTCTTTTCGCTGCGCCCTTTTCAAGGTTGCAACTTGCAACTGCGGCAACAGCCAGCGGCCATTAGGCACACCATGAAAGGCAGCTGCCCCAGCAGCCACGCCCCCCGCCGCTGCCACCGCCCACAGCTGGTTGCTCGATTTTCGCATTTTCTGTCATTTCAACTGCCTTTGGCCTGGATTTTTTACTCGCAGCAAAAAAAAAAAAACACGCAGCTGCAATACGCAAGGCTGGCAGGGGAAAATGGAAAAATGAAAAGCGTATGCCCGAGTTGCAATTAAGAAATTTGTCCGTTTGCCGCCCGTCGTTACGAATGAAATGAAATGCATTCAATTGAACAAAAATCTGCGACATTCACAAAAGGCGCAACCAGCTGCAAAAACAAACAACAACAAAAAGTATAGGAAACAAGAGCGCGTTAGACGGGCGTGCTCGACTAGCAGATGCCCTCTACGCACACGTTGACAGAAACTCACACAGCGACTGTGCTTCTTCTTGCCTTTGTCCCACGCCATTTACGGGAAACGCAATCCGAATCAACTTCGCTGCTTAGAGTCCGATCTTGAAGCAATTTTCAAGGATTTAGATACCAAAGCGCAAGGCTCTTCCCTTAAAAGTGAGTTTCTTCCAGTTTTGGGTTGAGGTATCCAAAATGTAAAATATTCTCAGGCTGTATATGCTATACGAGAGAATACACAGCGATGTTGGGGTATCTAGCTCTTGTATTTTTTGAGCTTTACTTGAAAAACCAAGTCTCAAAATCGATATTTATCGATATTATAAAAGTGGGTGCAGTTATCGACTAGAGACGAGCTTTATGGCCCTTGCAGTCACCGAGATGAACGATTTTCTATCAAATTCAGCTGATTCGATGCCGCCTTCTGCCTGTTACATACGCATGCACAAGCCCATCAAGCCTTTGCAACCATTTTTCCATAGATTCAGGGTATGCACCAACAAAAAAAAAAACGAGCAAAATGAAACCTTTGGCAGCCAGCGATGCAAAACACAACAACAACAGCAACAGACAAAAGTAAAGAAAATAAATGTTAAAAAAAAAAAAAATTGTATAATCAAAATAAAAGGTATAATACTCATTTTGAGCTGCGCCCGAGAACTATGTCAACCAAATTGCAAAAAGCATTTGCTTATCTCTTTGAGCTGCACGCAGCTCGAGAGCAAAGCATAAAGAAGTCTAAAGAGTTGAGACCCATCCGGTTGTGTCCTTTTATTTTTTAATGATAAATGCTCTATTTAGTGTGTTATAATTAAAAAACTTCTTTGAATGCATAGAAAACCAGCTGAAGACAAATTTTGCAAAGAAATTCTGCCTTATTCTCAAATCATGCATTTAGGTTTCACAAGCGTGTCTTTGAAATTAAAAAAATGCTTTAGCTATGTTGGGCATAAATGCCAGTACATACCAGATGTCCACAAGGGTATTAAATCTTACTTTCTCGTTGTTCTTTAATTTATTATTGTATCATAGATCATTATTAAATGTATATTAATATAGATGCACCTATTGAACTTTGATATCCACAGAGAGTTTAATCTTAACCAATTTTTGGGTTTATTTTAATAGAAGAATGTTGGCCATATACTAAAGTCAAGTTGATTCGCATTTGTTGTAGAAAATTCTGCACTTAAGTTTCTCAACTCCAACTTGAATAGGTCCTGAGTTGGCAGAGTTAGATAAATGAGAGGCTGACTGGACATAGAGTCTATTAGTTAGTCTGATATTCCGAGGCATGAACTAACAAAAGTATCTAGATAGTTTTGATAGCTGAGATAATTATTTATTCCACATTATGCCATTCAAGTGCAAACTTTTAAGTAAATTGTTGCTCAACTGAGATGTAAGCGAGAGAGCGTAAGGGTCGCGAGGGAGAGAGCGCGAGAGTTCTCTTACGAGCTAGATAGATGGCCCGGTCGTCGTCCTGTGTGCCAGTTGCTTGTGCTCGTACTTCATGCGTTGCATGAATGGAGAATGAAGCCAACTTTTGCTTGCTTGCCTGCTATCTGCCGCACTTCCGGTTTCCGGTGACACTTCCCCAACAACAACAACAACAACAACAACAGCAACAACAACAGCAGCAACAACAACAACAAACGCTTCCTGCACGTCGTCTATGACATTATGGGCACTTGAGCCATTGCCAGCAGCTGCCTGCCAGCCATTTGTTTTGCCCATAAATGTTCTGCTCAGCTCCTTTCATCTCTCGCCTGATACAACAACTCCCCCCCCCCTACCACTTTCCCCCAATCACCCTGCCCACAGCTGCATTAGATGGGATTTTTTTGTTCCAATTTTTGGTTTTTCCTTTTTGGCATTTTTGAACGCACAAATTTGGCACGATTTATGCAGTACCCAAGAGCCAAAGTACCGACTCGTTTGTGTCATTGTGGAGCCCAGTTAAAGGACAACAACAGCTGCTGCAGCTGGCTCGAATGTGGCAGGGTGTGTCGAGCTGCGAGATACCCTGTAAGAGAGCTTTGAGGCACGGTTATCCACATATACAAGACTGTTTATCTTGACTGACTAGCTGACTGGCTGATTGACTGACATAGTAACTGACTGATGGACTGAATGATTGGCTGACTGACTATTAATTGATTGATTGACTGAATGACTGATTGACCAACCGGTTGATTGGCTGATTGACCAACTGGCTAGCTTCCTGAATGGCTGATTGATTGATTATTAACTGACTAGCTTCCTGAATAACTGACGTAATGTCGGATTGATTGATTGACAGACTTACTGTAAGTCTGAAATTTTAGCGGGAAAAGATTGTATGAAACTTTGAACTGTCCGATCCGATTATGATCTTCGTTAAAAGTCAATGAAGACGAGCCTTGTACATTTCGATAAATCCACTTCACATTAAAGATGAAAACTATCGATATTCGCCAGTTTCGCTTCTATCGATAGGTTTAGCTCTTAGTATAGACATAGCCAAATCGATTTAATCGATGCCATCGTTAAAATAATTATCGAAAGTATCGTTATTCTGCTATAACCATTGAAAAACAGATTCTGCAATCGATAGTTTCTTACCGCTTTTGGGCGTAAGTGTAAACGAAAGTCTACCCAAAGTTGCTGGCCGCAGCCTTTATTGTAGCTGAGTTCGAAAAGGGTTATTATGAAGCCCTCATTGGATACATTGGCGAGGAACTGGACAATTTGCCAATCAAGCCCGAATAGACACAACTTTTACTGGTGACCAAGTGCTTATTTATATACCCTATAAATACGTAAGTTTCAATACCCTGTAATCTATTGTAAAAGGGCTCAGGAAGTGCACAACCCACCACAACGCCACACCTGGCACTACACTTCACACACAGACAGACACAACCTGATGTTGGCAGCAGACACCTGTGACGTTTGTCGTTGGTTGAAGTTCGGTTTGGTTTGCTGGTCATTTGGTCAACTCTTGGTGGCTTTTGCAGCTTGTTGCATTTTTGGTTGCAAGTTTCCGTTGAAGCTGCCGCTGCTGTAGCTGTTGCTGTAGCTGCAGCCACCGTAGCCAACGCGGCCGCCGCTTACCGCTGCTTAAATTACACACTTCCGTTTTCCTTCCTGCAAGCGGGAAGCGGCAGCAGCTGCGTTTTGTTTGTTGGCCCCGTTCGGCTTCCTAAACGGGTTTTGTCAAATTGTAACCGGGGCAATTCTGGATATTTCCACCGCAGCCTATCCAGCACTTTCACTCACACTTCAGGCCACTAACTCGCTTCCGGCATTTCGTTCACAATGCGCATTGCCTTACAATTGGCATGCAACTGTTATACAGCGATTATGTGACTATTGTGCAGCCAATTAAACATTTCTTGCCCAAATTGTGCTTCAAAATGCGCACTTTCGTGACAAAAATAATTGTGTTGCAGCTGATATACAGCTGTTATACAGCTGTTATACTATTCCCTAGCTATTTTTACAACTTATTTTGCAACACTTAGCTAATCAAAATGATTCTCGCTTAAAATAAGTATGTATAGCAGGTGTTAAGCAAAAATAGACTGTTGGCGAACTGTTATACAAACCTTTTTCTGTATTGAACTTTACACACTTGCACAACTATGCAAAACTCGCATTGCTAGATAATCCTGCAACATTTACTCAGATTGCAACTATTTACTACTATATACTGTTATATAACTGTAAACTAATCGCAAGACCACTGTTATACAGCATTTATTTGTTTTAGTTGTATATAAAGTTAGTAGAGAAATGCATTTAAGCATATTATGCCTGGTATACAACAGCTATTCACTTGTTATACAACAGTCATGCGACTTTTACACTCTTATACATGAGTTTTATATAAGAGTTGACTCATATACATACTTCCCACTGATTGCATACCTAACCAAAACTAATCATCACTTACCATTTGCCTAACAAAACTGTTATACAAATGTCGCTTATTGCCCGTTTAAGGTATTCAATCCATTGTCATACAATGTGGCAGCTGGTTTTGCTCTATTCGAGCTCAGTAAATCCCATTTATATCCCCGCGGGCGGAATGAACAACAGTTCCCCCGCCAGCACAGTCCCTCCCCACCAACCCCCCTTATTCAACTTGTACATTCAATTACCGTTATACTAAATGCATTCCCGTGTCTGAGGTTTGCGTTTTCCGCTGTTCCGCTGTTCCGCTTCGAGCGCTGCAGATGATGTTGGGCCGAAACTTTTAGCCAACTGGCTACGCATTAAGTGGCACCGCCCGACCCCACCCTGAGACGAGTTCGTTTCTTTATTTATTTTCTCTTCTTCTACTTTCACTTCTTCTTTTGGCAAAGTTTTGCTGTTTCTTTTATTATTATTTTTTGGATTTGTTTTTGCTTTTAGTTGTCAAAAATTAATTAGGCTAATTAAAACGTTGGCTGGCAGCGCAATGCGGTGCGAACTTCAAGATCAAAGTTATTTCTCACAGGTGATTGAATGAAAACTTTACCACCTACCGAAAAAAGAGAGACGACAGTTGAGAGAGAATGGGAGACAGAAAGAGACAAGGAGATAAGCCCAGGAAACTGCACCTAGAGGCAGGCAAGCAAAATTAATTAACCTGGCCTTGGACGTCCGGCCACAAATGTTAGAGCAATGCGAACTGAAGCAATCGGCTTTTCGTTCACTTTTTTCTTTGGCAAACGGCAAACAATTGACCAAAATTGACTGAAAACATAATTAAGCCGTCTTTGGCATGGCCTTTACTTTTCTCTACTGCCCTTTGCCTGTTGCCTTTCCCTTTGCCCTCGTTGCCTCGTCGGCTCGTCGGCTCGTTGCGGCTTTTTTCATGGCCTCTCAAGTCTTGAAATCAATTAGCGCACATCACTCGACCACTGCAATTCGTTCTTGGCCAAGAGATTTGGGTCAGGTTGAGTCCAACAAAATGTAAAGAAAAAGTACCGAAAAAATCCCCAGTTGTCGCATATAAACATTCACAGTGACTGAAAATGGGCTTCGTCTTCCTTTTTTGCGTGCAGTTTTATTTTGGCCCTTGTTTTAAATTCGTGATGCAGTTTTTGCTTTCGCCTGCAGCCCTTGGTGGTGCTGCCTGTCAGCGTCAACGACTCGCGACAGTTGCAGCTGCTGTCATGTGCAGTTGCCCAAGAGTGTCATATTTGTGTGTGCGTGAGTGGGGTGTGCGTGTGTGCCGATGGGTCAGCGTTGGCAACACGTTTTTGGTTCATGCCGTATGTTAAAGATGCGCGTATACGTTGGTTAAAAGTATGCATATTCGAAATAAAAGTAGTATTTAAGTCGTATAACAGTTGTATAACAGTTTATAACAGATATATTACAGTCTATATACGTAGTATAACAGCTACATAGCGTCTATCTAACTGTTGTATTACAGTTTATAGGATAATTGTAGGAGACATTTTTTCAAAGTCGTATAACAGTTTGGGTGCACGGTATAAATTCTTGAATTATAATTGTGTGTGGCTACATTTTTCCGATAATTATATAGCAGACATATAACACTTGCATCAGTATAAAAGTTGCCTAACACTTGTATAACACATATAAACAAACATATACTCAATATTTTGTACGCTTTGTGTTATAATTGAGGGGCAGCCCCATCACGACATTAGTATAACACTTCTGACATATAAATGGCATTCTCGAACTGTTTCCCGTTGAAGAGCTGTCGCTTGCGCTTAGCGCTGTTGCCACGCCTCTGCTTTGATCCGCCTTTCAGGAGACAAAAAATCCCTTAACCGAATTAGCTGTTGCGCTCTGTTTCTTCTGGCATATCACTCGGCTTTTAGCTCGGCTCTCTGCTGACAGCTGTAGCCGTAGCCTTCGATTACAGACGGTGCGCCAGGTAACCCGTGCAATCCTCTACCCGCCCGCGCCCATGCACCCCCGCATCCTCGCTTCACACTCAACAGATCCAAATGCCAACTGACTTGCAAAACACAAAAAAAAGTTGTTGCTGCGTTTGTGAATTGCCTCGCAAAGCACTTGATGTTGTCAGCTAGGGAATTCACGAAAGGGTGAAAGTGAAAACGAGAACGAACATGGCATACAAATGCGGCATGCCGGCCACCAAATACCCTTGCCGTTTGTACTGCTGTGGCAGATATGAGTTACATATTCGCTTATATTCATACCCCGATTATGTCTTAATTATATAGAAAATAGGTGGATCCATAGAACTTGATTATACAGGTATACAACTAATTGCTCCCACTGTAGCTAAAACGTATTCCAGTCCGATTTAATTAGATTATAAAAATTAATGAGATTTTAAGTTAAATGAAATAAAAAATAAAAACTGAATATATCACCATATTATATATTGATAAATTTAAAGCTTTTAATTATTACCTTATAAGAGGTACGCCTTATAAAGAGGTGCGATCCGATTCTCTAGCCAGCTTTAAGGCTGCGAGAATATTAAAACACAGAGAGAGAGAGAGAGAGAGAGAGAGAGGATTGACTAACTACACTGATGCTGATCAAGATTATAAAATAGTATATATAGAACATTTGTATTTATATATACTTTATGTCCTTGGCAATGTTGCACAACTCATGAAAAAACGTGCAGACCTTGGCAAGGGTATGCAAAAACATGACATGGCTGAGTGTAGGGCTGTAGGTGACAGCTGGCTGTGAGGAGGTGCCTGTTCACGTGGATGTGTACGTGGATGTGGATGTGGATGTGAGGAGCAACAAAACTGCAAACTGCAAACAGCAAACGGCAAACGCGGCGCTTTGACTCAACGGCCACCCCAGCTACACACACAACACACACAAGCACGCACACCCTACATACGTACACTAATGCACACCTGGGGCTCTTGCATGTTGAAGCACTTTTAGCCACCTTTGTGCCAACCGTGCGCTTTGTTACTGGCGGAAAGGTCGCCATCAGCCATCAGCCATCAGCCAGAGTCAGTTGCAGCCCCAGTCCCAGTCCCAGTCCCAATCTCACCTTTGCCCCCGCCGAGGCAGTGAGTTTTTGGCAAGCGCTTTCGCTTTGGCTTTGCACTTTTCGTTTTAATGAAGGCATTTAGCAATCCGATGCCGATGCCGATGCTGATGCTGATGTTGATGCCGGGAGGAAGCTGCCACACAAATTGCCAGCATGGGGCGGGCATCCGGCTGCGGACTTGACCTTTGCCCCAGCCAAAGCCAAAGGCAACGAATGCGAATGCCTTTTGAGTGACGGAGCCATCAAAATTCAATTGATCTGCTAGAAATCAACAGTCGAAGTGCCATTGACGGTCTGCTCGACCAAATGCAAATTGATGAACTGTTATACGAGCTGTAAACCTTAGATAACAAGGTGCAAATGCACTTGTAGGTTTTTCGGAGCGTATACAAACTGTTATATAACTATTTTTACTTGTGTTTGACAACTGTTATACTCTTGGAGAATATTCAATAAACGATACAATGTTTTACAAGTGTTACATAAATCTTAACAAGTATTCTATAAGAAAAGAAATTTATGTACATTATTTATGGTTGTTTAAGTGTTATATAAATAATTGACAAGAACGCATACTGTTATACAAGTGTTAACTGCTGTACTAGAGTCTGGCTACTTCAGCTATGCTGGGCTTGAGCATATAAAATAATTGTTATACATAGCACACTGTCAAACTACGAATATATTTAAATGTTTTAACTGTTATACTGTTGGTCATCTATTTTTAAATGTTGCAGGCTTTAAAAAACACACTGTTATTCGGCCACTGCAAGTGTTATACTATTCATAATTTGAACTGCTAAAAGTTTTATATTGGTGATCAGTTATCCATGTGGGTTACAATGTGTTTTATATATGAAATAATTGTTCTAATATATATAACACAGCGTTAAGCAGATGCTGCAGCTGTTATACAAATGACCTTTAGCATGCAAGCTCTTCACAATACGATTTGGGCCGCCCGCCAGCAAATCAATCGCATGAACAGCCCACAGAACAATGCGAACTACTATCAAATAACTGGCCAAGATTGCAGCGGGGCGCAGGAAGGCGTGGGTGGCAAGGGGCGTGGCAATCAGTGTTGTCCCGAGCTGCATTTATCAATTTAGTTGCGCCCCGCAGCGCAAATGGCAACAATGGAGCCATGAGAGACAAGACATGACACGACCGAATGCCAGTCAAAGGGGCGGGGCACAATGATGCCTAACAAACCTGAAGACAGATCTGCCAGGCAGCCAGAAGCCGGCGCTGCAGCACTTGCAACTAGCCTGGCGGGCAAGCACACACACACACACACACACACATACACACACTGGCAGTGACTGCCTGGAAGCGTGTTGAGGGGTGGGTTGTTGGTGGTGGGGGGTGGCAACACTTCCGGCAGTTTTAGAGGCAGCTACAGAGGCCAGTTGCAATTGTTTGGCACAACAATGAGACAACAACGAGCCCCGCAGCCCTCCTGCCGCGGTGACCCTGTTGCACCTGCCACACAGACTGCACAGACAATGGCCAATTGAAGCAGCTCCCTGCCCCACAGTCCCCACAGCCCAGTGCCCCGCCCGGCTCAAGCCTAGTCTCGGCGGCAGGGGAAACGTTGTAATTACAACCGCAGGCCATGCTCGTCCAGGCGCGCATTGTTTGCGCCCCAAAACAAAGATACACCCAAACGACGAGCAGCTGCGGCCCTGGCCTTAAACACAAAACAAGTGAAAAGCAGCTGCTGCTGCTGCTGCTGCTTCTTCTTCTTCTTTCACTTGCAGCTGAATTTCAACTTTTGGCAGCACATTTTTTAGCACCCATTTATTTTGTAGAACCCAACGCGAACTTGAGATGATGTTATAAGCAACTCGTCTGCATATAAATTATAAGACTATGCAAATAGCAAGCTGCCACGACGCAGAGACACACACACACGTGCACACACGTGCACACACAAACACGTGCACACAGACGCACTCGCACATAAATTCCAACGAATGCATCTCCAGTGTGCAATCCTGCCAGCAATTGTTGCATATGGCTTTTTTATACCCTGAACCCATGCAGGATGCACTGGCTTTGAGCAAACGTATGCAATATACATATATATATATATATATTTACCTGATCAGGACGAGTCTCTAATCTAGTCTAGTCAAGTCCGTTTGTCTGGGCGTCTGTAAAAAAGAGCCTTGTTATATATATAACAAACATTCTTCAGAACCATTCACAGCTTAAGTTTATCATTTGGCTTTGATATTTTCCAACACTTTCAACATATCGATAATTATCGGTTTTGGAACTCTTAAGCATAACTTGAGTATTATAAGAGCCACATTCACCAAACTTGGTGTGTGTGTTCTTTTATAGTAATATATGCAGGTTAACAACATTTATCTTTTTGAATACCTGGCCCCGTTCTCCAATAAATTGATATAAACTCATTTACAGAGCAAGAGCCTTGCGCCTGGGTATTGACACACTTTTAAAATTTAATGAAAATCGGACTATAAGGAGCGGAGTTAATCCACACCATAGTTTGGGGCCATGCCAAGAAGAAGCGGTGCCACTTTTTGAACCCTATCTTAGAAATTCTATGTATATTTGTATTTGGCCCGGGCTAGGCTGGGTAAAAAGCGTCTTTGGCTTATCACGTCAGCTCTTTTCGGTATACTTTAAGACGCTGTCCGACTGCTTACAGAGTATTGCGCAGTCGTGTTCAACTGACTTCTCCCTATTCGTATATATTTTCTGCAGTAACAAGCAGATTGCTAAAAGTTGTTGTAGCTTAAGTACTTGCAGCAGGTAAGCTGCATGGTGTTGGGGGCATGTAATGCACACACAGACGCACACACACACACACGCACACACACACACACTCACACACATTCACATACAAGAGATTCGTGTTACATGAGAATCTCTCCTGTTATATAGATGACTGCCTGATGCTTGCGTTGAAATCTTCTTTTCTGCTTTTTATTTTTTTTTGTTATTACTTGTATGCGTTTTGTTTTGCCACCATGTTCATTTACGCCCCTCCATGGTCACTTTATTTATTGTTTAGACTCCTCTTTCCCGTTCAACAATAAGCTGGCCTCCACGTTAACTTTATAAGCGCCATTTGTTTGACCATTCTTCTTGGTAGCTTTTAGAATAGCTGCATTCACGTTTCCTGCATGTCCTCCATGTTCACTTATCGGCTTCAATGCAAATGCTTATTCGCTCGGTTTCTGCAACTTTTTCAACTATTCATTAATTTCCTTATATTCAAAATACATTTCCATGGTCACATTATTTCAAATATCCAATCTTAAGTATTTATTCTTACTGAACTTATTTGATTTTGTTTTAATTTACATGCAGGCGGTGGATTTGTCCTCCATGCTCACATCATGCTGTACAATATTTTCTAAACTTCCACTTGACTAGCACATTATGAATGTCATTAAAGTCATCCATGGTCACATTATGCCACAGATGCAGACACTCTTTTATACATATTCCCAACATTTTATACATATTTGCAAAGCCTGCAATTTGTCCTCCAGTTGCACTTCAATAGCCCAAACCTTTCCTCTTCCCCATTTTCATATTTATTTCAATGCGCAGCCAATTTGTAATATACCTGTACTTCAGTCTGCACATTTCGCTTTGCCTCCTCCATGGTCACATTATGCTGAGGATTAAATCTCTCTGGCAACTAAATTTTGCATATTCCTGCCACAATTAGCATTTGGCAGACAAGGACCTTCGAAATATGGACTCCATCAGCAAAAAGCTTCAACCACCTCCCCCCACTTCCATCATCTTTCACTCACCCTCAACCGCCTTCACCCACCTGTGAGAATAGAATGGAATAGCTGCGTACTGTAAATGTCATGCAAGGACAAAATCTGTTTCTAATTTTAGTTTTTACTCTCTCGATTCACTTTTGACTTTTTGCCTGCACCGTTGCAAGGTCACACTCAGATCCCCCATTTATAACTGTCTGCCTTTTGTCCGATTCCCATTTCCCGTGCTCCGAATGTTCGCTTTGTGGCCGAAGTGCAGCCACTTTTGCGTTTTGTGTTATCAGTCAAAGCGGCCAGCAACAGGGCCAACAAAATCGATAATTAGCCAACCCAATGGACTGTTGCGGCCAAAGACAGAGCATATCACGCACCGCGCATTACGCATACGACTCGTTGACAGGCGGCCGCCAACAACAATAACAACAATAACAACAACCACAAGAACAATTTGCTGTTTGCATTCACAATTTGTTTGCGGCAATAAATCAAAATTGCAAAAATTGCGCAAATTGCATTCGATTTGAAAGCGAGGCTCGCTAGAGAAGAGCGCGTGACACGCGTCCATTTCAAAGGCTCGCTTTCAACACCTTTCAGTACTCTTCCCAATACTGTGTCATCCCATGGTAGTGGAAAGACTTTACAGAGGGAGAGCGAAAGAAAGCAAAAACGGGTATCTCTGATTGTGCTCTTCAACTGCTATATATATGCCAGCGATATCCCAATCTCTTTCTTAAACGGATTAACTTCCGAGGACTGAAGTTTCTATCATCCCAGACTCGACCGATAACAAAGCAAACCGATTTGTAAAGTTTTTGAAGATGATTTTTCGTCCCATATTACTATATGTACATATAAATATTTTCATATATATATATATATTCCAAAGGGAGCAACTATTTGCATCTGTTGTATTCACGAACATATACTTATATTGGGTTTGAACTAGCATATTCTCTGGAGAAGAGCGACACTTATATTACAAATAACATAAGAATTATATAATGCAAAATATATAAAATGAATTATTGATGACTATAATCGAGGAAATATATGAAACATATCGGCTGATTAGTGGACAATAAATTGGGTTTGAACCAGCGTGTTTTACGCACTAAAGCGAGCACAACACGCGCTCATCTCTCACGCATACGGAATATAAAATTGGCCATTGATGACCATTGAGGCCGCTCACAGCGCTTCGTCCACTGCATATTTAAATAGGTTGCATTATAATGAAATTATTTGATGCTAATTACAGCTAAGTAAACAAACAACCGCAGCAAAAACAAACAACAGCAACAACAGCAACAAATTGAGAACTGGCGACAGCTGCTGACAGTCGGTAAATTATTCAAATTTTGAAAAGTTGCGACTAAAACCGAATGCCAAAGGCAAATGCCAAAATGCCTGATTTGGGCTTAGACATGCAAGTCTCACTCTCTCTCTCTCTCTCTTTCTCTCTGCCTCGCTCTCTTTAGCTCTGTTTGTGCTGACATTCAATAAAACTAATGAAATTTTCTTTAGATTTGCGCATGGATTCCATTTTTGGAATATCGGCCTTCAGCCTGTCTCAAAGTGTCGACACTTCGAGGCATAGTCAAAGCCCCTCATGGCTTAACATGCAATTCAATTAAAGTTGCATAAGGCCATTTCGAACGGAGGCCAAACAATGCCAGCTCCTCCAGAAAGCGAGAAATCTCTTAGCACAGCGAGCCAAACAATATGCCGACCTTGCCTTGGCTGCGGTTACAAAGCAAACAGCCAGCTGAACCCAGCTCAGTCTGAGGCAACTGTGGCCCATTTGATGCCCTGTACGCAACTTTTGGCTTTTTATTGATTTTCTTCGCTTGGGCCTAAATTATATGGCATATCGCATGTGACATGACATTGTTCTGTCCTGCGCATAGCAAAATTTACCAGCTGGTCCTTAAGTTCTCGAGCTTGCAACTTCTGAACAGACGGATTTGCGTTCAAGTATGCTCTATAGAGATCCAGCAACAGATGTATGTATTTAGTCCTGAGTTCTAGTTGCCAATGCCAAATGACAAACTTCAATGCCCATTGAGTATAAAACAATTACTAGGGCTGAGGCCAGCCTCTTTCTACCAGGCAGAAAAGTATCTATCTATTATATGTCTATGAGCTAAGGTGTTGCTAATAGTCTCTCTGAGCCCTAGTTGGATGTATGGCATAAATAAAGCCAACCTGTGCTGCCCGGATTAACTGAGCATGCACATTCCAAGTTTGACAACTCTGGCTCGTACAGATCCTGAGATTCAGACATCTGTCTAATAGACTAGTCTGGCGTCTGCAGGGTATGGAAATTCATGGCATAGCAGGCGTATTAAATTACATGTCGCTCAGCGCCAGCTACAAGCCAATTGGCAAACAGACCCTCACCCCGCACAGCTGCCAAGTTAAATGAAGTCAAAAATGTAAATTTCATTTGGCGCCCACGCCGAAACTGTGTGCAACTCGAAGTGAAAGTCGAAACTCAAGATACGGAAACTTGTAGCCGCAACGACTTGTAAGTCACGCTCTCACTCTCTCTCTCTCTCTCTCTCTCGCTCTCTCCACCCCCCAAAAATATACGCAATTAGGCTAGACGAGAGTGTGACGGAGGGATGGAGGGGGGGTGTGTGTGTGTGTGGCAAATTACAACAGGCAAAGCAGCTGTTGCGCCAGCTGAAGGACATGAGCTGCTGCCTTTCGGTATGTCCTGGTTGCCATTACTTGCCGCAAGGGCTGGCAGCAACATGTGTTTCACACACACCCACACACTCACACGCACTAACACACTAGTCATGTGTGAGTGTGTGTGTGCGTTTAATGGCAATTGTTGGCTTTGTTGCCAAAGCACTTGGCAAACAAAGTTTGTGCTGCGTCTAAGATTGCAAAATTAATTTGAGCAAATATTTTGCTTGCGGGTGGCCATCAAATATACCAAAAACGTCCACAGAACTTTAAAAAATACTGCAAAAAAAAAAAAAAACACACACACACACAAAGAATCACTTCTTATTGACTCAATTAAAAAAGTTGCTGCGGTAAGACACACGTAAAAATACCAGAAAAACTACCAAAAACCCTAGATTTAAATCTTAAAAAATGCAGCACAGTGCGGCTCATTCGCTCAGCTGTAAGAGTTACAGCAGAAAACAAGAATACTACAAAAAATACCAAAAAAAAATACTCAACTTATGGAAATGTTGTTGCTGCAAAAATACCACGAATATACCAAAAATATAGCAAAAGAAAATTGAACAGCTTCAATACAATCATAATAAATACCAACCAAATAAGAAAATAAATAATTCAATTCAAAATTAAGCTCAGTTGCAAAAGATTTGATGGAAAAAATACCCAAGGCCACCCAATGATATACTCAAAAAATACCAAAAATATACTAAGCTGCTATATAAGCAATAAATGACACACATTATCATAATAAAATACCAAGAAAAAAACGCAATTAATTGACTCAGCTGCAAAAGTAACTGCAGAAAGAAATACCAAAAAAAGGAGCTAGCACACCTAATTGACTCCGAAGCATAAGTTGCAGCTGGAGAGAGGGAGGACAAGTGGAAGAACAAGGACAAAGCACTTCCAAATAGATGTGATTACATTAGACTAATGAGCTAATGGAACCAGCAGATCCAACAATGCCGCAGAGCACACTCGATGCTTCCTCAGCCTCTGGCTGAAGCTCCGGGTGCTCTGGGCGAGGCGAGGGCTGGCAATTAGAGGACGCCGTCGATTAGTCATTATTAACATGAATGCCAAATGAATGATTCATTTGGCTGACTTCCTGGCTCCTGCTGCTGCTGTTTCTAGCACAATGCTCAATGATTCAGACATCAAGTGTGGCCAAGCGCCAGTTGAGTTTTAAACTAATTGAAACTTTCGCATAACTCAATCCATTTGCACAGAAAACGTATCTGAGGAATCCATTCCATAACACACTCTCAACTTTTAGTTCAAAAGAAATTCCTCAAGTTGAAAGCGAATATTTTTCTCGCCTCTATTTTATGAATGAGCACTCAGGCATTTGTCTGTGCCATTCTGCTATTGAGGCTTTAAAAAGAACTTCTATTTTACTTTAATACCTTTAAGTTATGCCAGCTTAATGGCAATACTTCAACCAGACTCTGAGTAATGTTTTGAAGTGGAAGGCAGCAAGTGAAAGATTGCAAATCAAATTTTATATATAATTTTATATTTTCCAAGGAATATCTTTGAGCAATCATTTCCTTTTCCATAGTTGTGCTAACAATTGTCAGTAATAAAATATATCGATAAATAATAAATCGATAAGCCATAAAATTAAAAGCGTTTCTGTAACAGCCCAAAAACAATGCAGAAGACCTTTAAAAATGTCCAAGTCAGTTAGTAAGCAATCATTTAAGAATTGCTGTGCCGATTTGATGCATAAATCTCAGTCTATCAGCAACTATCGATAAGTAATATATCGATAAAGTAAGCAATAGCAACGTTTCTTCTAAATCAAATGCTCCTCCCAACTTCTTTGGTACTCTATCAATTTCGCATCTCTGCCTTTTGCTTTGATAATTTTTTCAAGTATCCATTAAATTTACAGCATGAATATAGAATGTTTATCGATAAATGACATATTGCTGAGTCAATCTGTGCATCGACATGAGCTGCTGACCAGAATGTTTTCTCGATTCATTTAAATTTCCAAGTCGGCCGTCCATCAATCAGTGTCCAATTTGTTGCTTAGTTTGAAATTCATCAAGTCCCCAAGCACTTTACCAACCGGCACCACAATTACGGATCATCTACTTCTAATTGCAGCTAATTGTGGCATCAGCGGACCAACAAATTTGTTTGTTTGCAAATTTAGTTGCCGGGCGAGCTAAAGTTTTACAACACGGCGCGTTTCGGGCATTCCAATTTGGTTATTGAATGTGTAACAAATCGAGCAGGTACTTAATTCAATTCGAATATCAGTAACAAAATGTATTGGTAGGTAATTGGCACTAATTACGATTTAATATCAATAGATAACATATCGATAGACCAACATTCAAAGCGTGATGATGATATGATCTGTGTATATGATCTATGGGAACTGATCTCTTGGCAAGGTTTAGTAGTTGAAATCTCGGATCGATTTTATACCAAGTATCGATATGACATGTATCGCTAAGTTTTATATAATACATTATGGCCAACTAATTAAAGAATTTCTTCTTATGTATGTATGTCTATATATACATTTATATCGATAGCGATATATATCGATAGCACCTGAAGATATAGAGTACAATGAAAAAATTTGATTGATATGATGATTAAGATACCATGATTTTAAGATAAGCTTTTATCGATAAATAATATCTCGATGGACCAGCAAATTGAAGAGTTTCTTGTAATTTATCGATAACACGTGAATCATCGATAAAATAATATAGAAATATGATCTTAAAGACGGATCAAAAAATTATAGACATAATTGTTGAAAACAAATATTTTTGGCATGAAAACTTTATGGGTAATGAAGAGTTTGTTATTTTAAGAAAAACAAATGCTTTATTAAAGGGCATTCAAAGGTCTTTAGGCCACATTTGGCTTGCATTTGGCCTGTTTTTATTGCAAGTCCAGCGACAAATGTCCAATAAATTTGAACAGAACTCGCACTCTAAATACTCGTTCAAAGGTGCTTTTATTGTGTGTCGCTTGTTTTGGCAGTGTCCATGTGT
Organism: Drosophila littoralis; assembly: GCA_018903485.1. NCBI lineage: Eukaryota > Metazoa > Arthropoda > Insecta > Diptera > Drosophilidae > Drosophila > Drosophila littoralis. The sequence goes on from JAEIGF010000591.1 coordinate 5,967,040, forward strand.
GTGTGTGTGTGTGTGTGTGTGTGTGTGCTAGGGAGGAGTGGCGGGTTGAGGGGACTGCGCTGGCAGCATGTGGCAGCTGCGTCATGGAAAAACTCGCGTCATTGGCATTGGCAATAAGTAAATAAATAAATAAATCATTTGTGTGCATAGCCGGCGATATATATCGATAGATAGAGATAAACAGAGTGTGGAGTGGAGGGGGTGTGTGTATGTGTGTTATGCTATATGCCATGCCTAGTGGGTGGGCAACAACAACAACAACAACAACAACCGCTACACATGTCACAGACACCACTTGAAAGCAAATTGAACTTAGCCACGTTGACGCTGGCGCCTTTGGGGCTCTGCCCGTAACACATGGCGCATACTTGATATTATGATATGCCTTATACACATGAGTGGGTATGTATATATGTCATATATTGCGCCTTTGTGACTCACAGACATCACACACACACACACACTTAACTGAGCCCCACCAACTATTTTTAGACAAGCCAAAAGCATTTAACAAAAGAATGAAATGTATATAAAAAGAATTTCCATTTTCATTCTCCATGCAACTCAACTTTTAAGCAAGTATTTCAAAATAAAAACATACACAGAGATATTGAGATAAACTGATAGGCCAGCAGATACCCGGTAATTAGTTACAGGAGCAAAAAAAATTCCGCTTGAACCCACGAACTTTTTTTATTTTAGTATAAAATATCTTATATCTTATGCTGTTTGTTGACCGTCAAATTGTTCGATATAGTTCAATATAATTCTAGCATATATCCCTTAAATAGGCTAAGACCTAAGTATCTGCCAAGTCTGGCAACGCCAACCTTTCCAGAAGCTAAGTTGTCAGGGAACATGCGAACCTTCGAGGAATAAATGAAAGCAAGGCAACATAAGCCCAGCTGTCGACTGTTACAAGATACCCCTTGAGCCCCATACGCTGCAGGGTATTACAAAAGGAGCAAGAGAACGGGGGGGTGGGGTGGTAAATATTATAAAAATGTATTTCGAAAAGCAATTTGGCTTTTGGCATGCCGGGCTTTTGCCTGTCTCGCCAGCCTTTTGCCTTTCAAGTGTCCATCAACATATTTGACAAGTGCGCTGATTTCCCAGCTAACAGATCCCCCAGCCGCTGTCCCCACACGACATACATCCTCCTCTCCCTGTACCCCCTTGAAACACCCTGTTAAAGCAGCACCTTTGCTTTGCTGGTTTTTGCCGAATCGCGCGCATCTGTGTGCCTGTGCCAGTGTGTGTGAGTCATTATTTGGTCATGCTTGCAATTTCCGTTGCCCATCCCCATTGCCAACCCCTCTGGCTGGCGCTCTCTTATCCCATCCATCTCTAGTTGACTGCTGGTTCTACCGGAAGTCGTTGCTTGTCCAGGGCCACGCCCCCTTGCGCTGCGCCAGGTGGTTTCGCCGCTTTTCTAATGAATAATGCAACAGACGAACTGACAAAACAGATGAGCAGACAGAACCTCATCCCGCCCAGCTACACCTACACGCTCCCCCCTTCCTGCCGCATTTAGCCAAAAAACTTTACCCAATGAAATATTTAAATCGAAATATTCGCTCTTTGCCTTTGTGCTGCACCAACACGAGCAGCAGCTGTCACAAAGTAGCTTAAAAAGGAGGAAAGAAAATTAAACAAAAGAGCTAAAAAATAGTAAACATCAAATAAAACGTTGCTCAACAGGCCAGTAGCTGCCGCTCTATGCGATTCTCATTGCAGTTAGCTGCTGTCGTTATCGATAACGCGTTGCCACCTGGTCAGTGCGTAATACATCTGGCAATATCAAACAATGTTTGAGGGGAAGACAGCTTATTCAATATAAGCTCTACAACTTAATGAAGCGGCGTTGCCAGATGCACAATATTGCAAATTAAATTCTTCAGGTTCAGGGCGAGCTGCCGTGCAATATTAAAAAGGCAATTCATCAACCTGGCCATGGCAGTTGTATAAAAGTTGCAGCGTTGCCACCTGGTCAATGCAAAATACATCTGACAGATTCTGTTTTGCTGGCGTTGCCAACTTAAGTGAATGGCGCTGCCACGCTCTCACACAAATATTTGTAAAATCTTACATTCCTTTTATTGATTATTTATTTTACGTTACTAAAAATGTAATCCAAAGGCCATCTGCCCAAAAATAATGTAGACATTTCAACATATATCAACTATTAGTGCATGACTTGCAAAACTGAAATATCTTAGAGGAAAAAACAATAATTCTCGAGATGATCTGCGTCAGTTGCTGAGCGCAAATCTCTTAAAGAATCTAAATGATAATAGTTAAAGGCATTTACGCGGTTCGTTTCTCTCGCTCTCTCTCTCTCTCCCTCTCTCCCTCTCTCTATCTCTCTCTAGCTGTGATTGGTAAGCGAAAACTATGCAAACATTTTGTGCATTTTGCACAATTAATCAAATATTTTTATTGAATTTTGTGTGTGGCAGGCAAACAGACAACAAACCAGAGACAAATGTTGGGTTAAGCCGTTGCCAACGCCGCTTCCCATATCACATGACCAGGCCAGGGGTGGGGGGACAGAGGAGTGTGATGGGTGCCTTGGGGGGCTCTAATGTGGGCAATAGGCAGCAGGGTGAGACTTGGACGCGTTAATGGGCCAGCTGACAGCGTGCCAAACAGCCAAATGCTCAGTAAAATGATGAATGACGTATGAGTGTGTGTGCGTGCGTGTGTGTGTATGTGTGTAAATGTTTGCTAGTTAGAAATAGATAGAGAGAGGCAAAGAAACAGAGAGTGTGAGAGAAAGAGAGAGAGAGAGAGAGGGGGGCAGCGAGCGAGTGACTAGAAACAAGGCTCTATATTTGCTTTTGGCGCCCGAGCAGGGACGCGCTTGTCCAGGGTTGTCATAAATCGCATTTGTGCATTTGCATTAGATGCAGCTCGTTGCTCGCAATGAGGCAACAATGTCAAAACTTACAACAACAACAACAACAACAAGAACAGCAGCAGCAACAGCATCTATCCATCTAAATGCAAATGCTGGCTGAGCCTTTATGCAAATATTATTCGTGTCTACAACTCTGAATATGACTACGAATACGAATAGGAATACGAATATGACAACGAATGCGAATACGAATACGTGCCAGACATTAAGTTTGAGTACAAGCGTGAGTAAAATAGTATGAGATTGCAAATATGCATATCGCATTGGCTCTGCCTTCGCCTTTGCCTTTGGCTTTGGCTTTGGCTCTTATTTTGATTTTATGGCATAATGTGAACATAAAATATGAACAGATTAACACACACACACCCGTACATACGCATACATACGCGCGCGGTTCAAGCTGCATTCACTTCATATTGGCACAGGCGACAAAAGCACAGCAAAACGGTTTGAGCTAAAAACTTACAAGAATCGATAAGCTATCAATAAGTAAAGTTATCGATAGTGTTAAGTTATCGTTAAGTTATCGATAGTGAAATTCTGATTTTATCTGATTAGCTTACCTTCCGTTCTGCCTGCAAACTTTACAGAGTTGCCCTTCAAAATTCCGTATCGATAATTATCGATAGCTCGTACAGAAAATATCTTACATACATAGCATACCTTTTATGGTTTCGCTAAGCCATCTTCTATTGTACCATTTCTTAAGAGGCAATAACTCAAGTGGATTTTCACACACAATTTGACTTCAGTTCGATAGATAGGCAGGTCGTTTATCGATTACTTACTTGCTGAAAGAAAGTGAGAAAGAGAAAGTGAGACAAAGAACATTTTAAAATGAATCGCTCTATTAAATTGAATACTTTCTATATTATTGTAATTCAGCTGAAGTATTAATAATTATTAAATAATTATATCTATATGTTGCGGGACGAATTAAGTTATCGATTGTTTAGTATTAAGTATATTCTGAAAGTATGTATTTTGCCCTGTGAATGTACGGGCACATTGTATTTGGCTTGTTGCCGCCATCACTTAAATGTTAAGCTCATTATTGTCGTGAGTTAGAAGGCCGTAGGAGGGAAGACTGCGGTAAGACTCTGAGGGAATATATATTTAAGTTCTAACCTATATAATCCGTTCAGAATAAAACACTTGCACTAGCACGTTTTGCATTACGCTGTCTCTATTAACATCGGAGTAACATGGCTAGGGGCCAGGCGTAAACCTTGCAGTGTTCAAATTGCAACTCCGCCTTCGTTTGGCACGCGACATGATCTTTTATTCGCAGTTCTTATTGTAAGAAACTGCAAGGGCGACTTGCACTGGAGACAAGACGTGGTGTAACTTTGGAGTTACAGTGCGTGTAGATAGACACAGCACAGGCAGGGCCTCCACCCCAGTTATAGAGTTACCATTGGTACGCAGCCAGCGTCAAATATAGTAGAAGTCATCTCCGAGCTGAACAGGATGACACAACGGTCTCCCAGGAAAAGCCCACGCCTGAATGATGGCCAGGAGATAACTACCCCGGCGAGTGAGGCGCAGCCGAAGCGGACAAGTAGAATGGTGAGCACTGTATCACAAATGCAAGTTCCCGCTGTGAGCGCGCCACAAAGCCCCAGCACCGTGGATGTGGGCACAAGTGTACAACCTGCCGGCACTATGGCCGCAGGAGTGAGTGCACGAGCCAGCATATTGACAGGAGCGCCAAGCCCAAGCACGCAACTCTCAAGTGCTCAAGTCATGGATTTGATAAAGAGAGTCGCTGCGCTAGAGCACGAGTTGCAGAGGTCAAAAACTGGTCAAGCACATGTGAGTACAGTTACTGATCCCGTTAAATTGAGTGATGCTGGCGTGGGTCGTACCGCTATCCTGCCGCCATTTTTGAGTGGAGAGCCATCGTCGAGTGGAAGTTTGAGTGAAACTGCAATTATGAGTGGAGTCCCAAATTCAAGTGTTAGTTTGAGTGAAACTGCAATTTTGAGTGGAACTGCCATTTCGAGCAGATCGCCATCTTTGAGTGAGGCATTGCCTACTTCATTGAGTGGAAATTTGGGACCACAGTTGCAAACGGTAGAACGAGCTACAGTTATGGATAACTGTTCTACAACATCAAGCCGCTCGACGCCATACTGTTCTGCAGGCATTGCGCAGTCAACGCCCAGCTACACTCCGGCACAAGAGAACCAACCAGTGATCATTTTGGAGCCAACGCAGGCAACTGGGAACTTCGCATGGGCGACACCCAGGAACGATGTATGCCTGCTACGAAAATTACCAGATCTACCTGAGTTTGGAGGCCAACCTGAGGATTGGCCTATATTCCTCTGCGCGTTTACGGAAACAACTTTGGCGTACAACTGTACGAATCTGGAGAATAACCAGCGATTGTTGAAGGCACTCAAAGGCGAAGCACGTGATACTGTGAAGTCGTTGCTCATACATCCCAGGAATGTGAACAACGTGATGGAACAATTACGTTGTAGATACGGCCGCCCAGAACAACTAATACGCAGCCAGCTAATTAGTATTCGAGAGGTGCAGCCAATTCAAGAGCACAGCATAGCGAAAATCGTGCCATTTGCTACACGAGTGAGTAACCTTGCCGCCTTTCTACAATCAGCTAACGGAGAACAGCATTTAGCGAATCCTACACTGATGGAGGATTTGGTCGCTAAGCTACCACCAAGCAAGAGGGTGGAGTGGGCCAGACATGCAGCTACGATTAGGCCTTTCCCGACTGTCGTACATTTAAGCGCGTGGTTAACGGACTACGCCAATTTGGTATGTACGATTGTGGACGTCGATGGTAAGGAGCAGAAGCGTAGAGTGCTGCATGCCAGCATTGACCAGAATAATGAAGTGCGACACCGAGGTCGCACCAAACAGTGTCCAATCTGTAATGGACAACACGCAGTCAGGGACTGCAACGAGTTTAACTTAGCCTCTCCGCTGAAAAGGTGGACGTTTGTTAAAAGGCACCGGCTTTGTTTCTCGTGCCTACGAGATGGCCACATGGCAAGAGTCTGCAAAAGGGCAAACGAATGTCAAGTCAATGGATGCCGGAAGAGGCATCATCGCCTTTTACATGATCATGATGCTATGAGTCACAATGCACCGCAGCCAGCAGGTGATAGAGTGATGAATACTGGACGAATGCCGCAGCCAGCGGATCCGCACACAAGAGCACCGCAGCCAGTGGATGCTCAATTGACGCAACAAAGGAATTTAAGTTGTGTCGATTCGGATGGAGAACGCCTACTATTCCGCATATTGCCAGTGACATTGCACGGGGTCAATAAGCGGATCGATACGTATGCGCTCCTAGACGAGGGCTCGTCCGTAACTATGATAGACGACGAGCTACTGCGCGACCTAGATGTCAAAGGGGAACGCAGGCAACTAAATATACAGTGGTTTGGTGGAAGAGCAACCAGAGAGCCGACCACAGTGGTAAGCATGGAAATTAGTGGAGCGGACAAACGCAAACGTTATATGCTGCGAAATGTGTACGCCGTGTCCAACCTGAGCTTACCGATGCAGAGTCTGCATCGACGTGATGTACAAATGTTGGACAACGGTGCACGACTTCCAATGAAACCGTATCGCGGGGCGGTACCAAAACTTCTGATTGGACTTGACCATGCGCATCTTGGACTGCCAATGCAAACAAGAAGGTTTGCACCACAGGGACCATATGCCGCAGCCACCGAACTTGGATGGGTGGTTTTTGGGCCGGTAAGAGGTCAGCCGACGGCAACGTCAACAAAGTCATGCCTCCTAGCAGTGTCGCAGGAGGATGCAATCCAAAAGATGGTAAACGACTATTTTGATATCGAGAACTTCGGTGTGAAGCTTACGTCACCAGTCGCAGCCAGCGACGATGCACGAGCACAAAAGATACTCGAAGACACCACGGTGAAAATAGGGGAACGTTACCAGACAGGTTTATTATGGAACCGTGATAATGTTGAGTTGCCACGAAGCTACGATATGGCATACAAAAAGATTGGTCAACATTGAGAGAAAGATGAAGCGTAACGATCAGTTTAAACGAGCCTATATGAAAATTATGGACGATTATGTTCATAAAGGATATGCTCGACGCTTGAAGCATCATGAGGTCGCTTTAGCCAACAGCGACAAACTTTGGTATCTGCCGCATTTTGGAGTTGAAAATCCAAATAAGCCCGGTAAGATAAGACTGGTGTTCGACGCGGCAGCAAAGGTCGGTGACATTTCATTGAATTCGGCATTATCCAAGGGGCCGCAGCACTACAAGTCGCTGCCAGCTGTTCTCTTCCATTTCCGGGAAGGTGCGGTTGGCGTTTGTGGAGACATCAGAGAGATGTTCCATCAGGTGTTGATTCGACCGCAGGATAGATGCGCCCAGCGATTCTTGTGGCGAAACGGCGATGATCGCCGAGAGCCTGATGTTTATGAGATGAGGGTAATGACATTTGGAGCAGCATGCTCGCCAAGCACCGCGCACTATGTGAAGACCTTGAATGCCCTGCAGTATCAGGATTCAGACCCTCGCGCGGTTAAAGCTATTCTTGAATGTCATTATGTGGACGACTATGTGGATAGTTTTGATAGTGAAGGTGACGCCATCGCCATATCAACAAGAATAAGAGAAATACATGCAAATGCTGGTTTTGAATTGTGCCAGTTTACTTCTAGTTCACCAACCGTAGCCGACGCCCTGGGCCAACACGGGGCTGCTAGGAGCATCGGATGGGGCGAAGCTGAAGAAAAGATTCTGGGCATGTGTTGGCAGCCAGCCACGGACGATTTCAAATTCAACATGAAGTACCACAAAGTACCCCGATGTGTGCTAAATTTGGAGCGAGTACCTACGAAGAGGGAATTCTTGAGCTTGATCATGTCAACATTTGATCCTTTGGGATTTCTTAGCTGTCTCATGATAACTGGAAAGTTACTTATGCGTGAGATCTGGCGACGAAATGTGCAATGGGATGAACCCTTACCAGATGAGATCGCCCGCGCCTTTAGTAAATGGTTTCAGGATATGAACAATGTGGAAGGATTTCGAAGCTCGCGCCATTACTTTGGCCCAATACCCGTGCGGGCAATACAACTGCACGTTTTTGTCGACGCTAGCCAGTCAGCATTCGCAGCTGTGGCTTACTTAAGGGTAACCTACGACAACAACGACGTGCGAGTATGCTTCGTATGTGCCAAGACGAAATGTGCCCCAATGAAAACGATGTCAATTCCACGACTGGAATTGCAAGCTGCTGTGTTAGGAACGAGGCTGATGGACACTGTCAAAAAGGAGCACAGTATAGCGATCAGCGATGCCATACTATGGACTGACTCAAAGACAGTGCTGCGTTGGATAGGCAGCACCCACCGTCGATATAAGCAGTTCGTCGGAAATCGAGTGGGAGAAATTTTGGAGTCAACAAAGGTTTCCCAATGGAGATGGGTACCTACTGCTGAAAATGCAGCAGACGACGCAACGAGGCCGCACTGCCACGTAGACCTCAGCCAACGGTCACGATGGTTAGACGGGCCAACATTTTTGCGGCAGCCGGAAAGCAGCTGGCCGCAGCCCGAACCGGGCACCGAACACAAATCCTGCGATGATGAAGAAGAGATGCCGAGTGAATTTGCCCTAGTTGCAGCAAATAACTTTTTCATTTCATTTCAGAGATTCTCTAGCTACAGTCGGCTGGTGAGGACGACGGCTTGGGTTCTAAGGTTCACGCGCTGGTGCCGTGGACATAGGACTGAGCTTGAGAGATTCGGCCTCACCGCTACGGAATGTGAGGACGCTGAGAACTTGCTGATACGGCGAGTGCAATGCGAAGCATTCCCTGACGAGGTTCGAGCCTCGTACAATGAAGAATCAGTCGGTCATCGAAGCGAAATAAGAGGGCTGGCGCCCTACTTGGATGACAATGGAGTCTTGCGTGCGTATGGCAGGATCGATGCCGCACTGTGTATACCGCATAGTGCGAGAAGGCCAATAATCTTGTCACACCGGCACGCACTGACGGAACTGATTGTGTATCACTACCATGTGAAAATGAAGCATCAAAACGTGGATGCAACGATGGGCGACATCAGGACCAGATTTTGGATAACAAAGCTGCGTCGGGTGTTGCGTACAGTAATATCTGGATGTAGTGTGTGCAAGCTACATAGAGCGCAGCCAGCGCCACCTATAATGGGTCCTTTGCCAGAGGACAGACTGGAGGCCAATGGATGGCCATTTAAGTTTACGGGTCTGGACTACTTTGGACCACTTCTTGTGACCATCGGACGTCGAAAGGAAAAGAGATGGGTTGCCTTGTTTACGTGTCTGACAACAAGGGCCATACATTTGGAGTTGGCACATGACCTGTCAACTGATTCCTGCATAATCGTGATCAGGAACTTTCTTTGCCGTCGCGGGCCTGTACTGAGGTTGCGCAGAGACAACGGAAAGAATTTTGTTGGGGCCAATAGAGAAGCCAAAAGGCTCATAGATGTATTCGAGCCGGAGAAGATTCAGTGTGAGCTATCTTCTAGAGGCATTGAATGGGTTTTTAACTGCCCAGCGAACCCAGCTGAAGGAGGAGCCTGGGAAAGGATGGTGCAGTGTGTCAAAAGAGTGCTCCGCCACACAGTAAAGGAGGTGGCACCGAAGCAACACGTGTTGGAGAGTTTCCTGATTGAGGCCGAGAATGTTGTAAATTCGCGCCCGCTTACTCACTTGCCAGTATCTGTGGATCAGGAAGCCCCCCTAACACCGAACGATCTACTCAAGGAAGTAGCCAATCTGCCTGGCACACCCACTATTCATGAGCAGCCGGACGAGAGATGCGCCACAAGGAAGCAGTGGCGCATAGCGCGGCTATTACGAGATCGTTTTTGGAAGCGGTGGGTATTGGAGTACCTGCCTACACTTGTGCGACGCGTGAAATGGTGTGCGCGCGTTGAGCCGATACGCCATGGTGATTTGGTGTTTATATGCGACCCAGCCGTGCCACGCAGGGAGTGGCGAAGGGGCATAGTGGAGGAGCTCTACCCTGGACCAGATGGAGTACCTCGACGCGCCAGCGTACGCGTGGCGGACGGCAATCGAGTGCGATTGATGACTCGTCCCGTGGCTAAACTAGCCATATTGGATGTGAGTGAAGCAGGGCCTTCACGGGGGCGGGGATGTTGCGGGACGAATTAAGTTATCGATTGTTTAGTATTAAGTATATTCTGAAAGTATGTATTTTGCCCTGTGAATGTACGGGCACATTGTATTTGGCTTGTTGCCGCCATCACTTAAATGTTAAGCTCATTATTGTCGTGAGTTAGAAGGCCGTAGGAGGGAAGACTGCGGTAAGACTCTGAGGGAATATATATTTAAGTTCTAACCTATATAATCCGTTCAGAATAAAACACTTGCACTAGCACGTTTTGCATTACGCTGTCTCTATTAACATCGGAGTAACATGGCTAGGGGCCAGGCGTAAACCTTGCAGTGTTCAAATTGCAACTCCGCCTTCGTTTGGCACGCGACACTATATATTATAATTATTAAGATATTAAGTATTTTACATATTATAAATAGATTAACGTCTTTCTGCATAGTTTGGCTTTAACAAGCTTGAACTACTTTTATCAAAAAACGATTATTTTTCATATAGAAAACCTTTAAGCCTCACATTGATTACATGTTGCTCAGCAATAGATGCACAGGGTTGTCATATTGCGCAGATGTTAACAATATCAAAAGCAACAACTTCTATTGATCGTTTATCAAGATTATTATCACATTATCGATAACATATTATAATTATGTACTCTCAACACCCATAAAGAAGTGTGCTTCAGATACTCTAACTTCTCTTTACCTAACCAAACTGCCGCATTAAGTACTCTCAGCCGTTTTGTTGTACTGGCTTATCGTGCTCAATTCAATTATCGATAACATGCGCTTTGCCTTTGTGACGGTCTGCTACGAAAGATTTCGCTAATTGTCTTCAAGTCCGTCATGGCCTAAACATTTTCCTTCCACAGAGTTGCCACCCCGCACACAATGAGAGATTATCGACAACAAATGCTTTTGTGGCTTTTTCTGTTTTGTCGGCAGTCGGCAGCCGTGTCCTTGCCAGCGTGTTGGAGTCTCTGCGTTCCTTTTGATGCTCTGTGAGTGTAAGCGTATGTGTGTGTGTGTGTGTGTGTGTGTGTGCGCTGCTTACGCTGTTAGCGTCAACTCTGACATCGCTGCCGCTGCTATCAACTCATGCGTTTTGGCGTCTTGCAACGCTTCGCTAAGCCTTTTGTCTGCCTCTTTGGCTTACAAGTGCAATGGCTGTGTGTGAGTGCGAGTGTGTTGTGTGTGTGTGTGTGTGTGTGTTGCCTGATTTGTGTATCATGCAGGCAGCCGCCTGTCATTTGTTTGTTTATGGCGCATCGTCTCGTGTGACATCATTCAATTGAGACGAAGATGACGACGACAGCGCTTTGAAGTTGAAGTCTTTAACAGTTCACCCCGCTGCTGCCCCTAGCGACCCCTAACCACCCTCCCCCCCTAAGCAATTTAACCCACCACGGTGGGCACATGCTGTCTGAGCCGTGTTTTGGCCGTGTATAGACGAAGAAGGGACCTCTACATACAAACTTTTGATCAGCGTCTGCAGCCAAGTCAACATATCTTCTATATAAATATATATGTATATCTGCTTGTCCTGCTTGATTGATTGACTGATTATGATTGATTGTCTGGTTATGCGTGAGTCAGATCTTTTTAGAATCGCACTACTATATTATATAACTCCACAGAGAATCGTTCGAAAAATAAGTTTTCTCAGGTACTTTACTTCTCTCCCCCTCTCTCTCTCTCTCTCCCCCTCTCTCTCTCTCTCTCCCTCTCTTTCTCTCTCTCTCTCTCTCTCTCTCTCTCTCTCTCGACCGCTTTGTTTTAGCTGTTTGTTGCATTTTGAAACATATTTTGCCAGCAATTGGCATTGGGTGGCGCCACCTGGCGTTCGTATGCTAATTGGCCTATCCAAGAGTTCATCAAAGGGCCATAACTCGCGTGTTGGCCAAACACTTCGGCAGGGGCGTGGCAGCTGCCCGTTGGGCGTTACACTGCACGCCAAAAATGCACAAAACGCAACAAAAATGTACGTAAATTTGGTTTTTATTTTGTTTTTTATTCTTCTCATTTGTTTTTTTGTTCTCCTGCAAAGTTCATTGTTTGATTTGCGGGCAAGAGGAGCAGCAGGACCACACTGCGATGGGCGGGGCAGGCAGCAGGGGCGAAGGACGAGAGACCCAGTTTGCAAAGTAAACAAGCGGCAAATGAAACGACGCCGACGCCGACGTCGACGTTGACTGCGCGTCGGCTGAAAACTATTAAAAATAATATGGACTCTGCGGCTCTCTATGCGCGCTGGTGTGGGCAGCGGGGGGGGGCTGCAGGGGCGTGCCTGGCAGATAGACAGACGAGCCGAGACGAGACGAGACAGCTGCAGCCGCTAGCCGGCGGCCTTTGCATGTATTATGCATATGCAAAAGCACACACACACACACACACTCACAGGCATAAGCACGCACGCACACACGCGCACACAAACACACCACATCAGGATTGATGTGTGTGCAGAGACACCAACTTAAATAACAACAGCAACAACAACAACAACAACAACAACAGTAACAGTAACGGCAACGGCAACGGTAAAAGCAAAAGAGAAATGAAAAAATGACGAGCAAGGGCAAAGCATGCGCGACTGCAAAGTGCCCTGTACATGTGTCGCCATCTAGCGGCAAATTGCTTTCAAAATAAATAATGTTCAATGAAAGCCTTATTTTCTATAGCAACCAGGAGAAATGATTGTAGAAAGGCCAACTAACGTGGAATAACAAATTATAAATCGAGATGTTGACTTAAACATTTCCATTCCCTTTCACCTAACGAATTTAGTTAAGGGCGAATGAAAAACAAACTAAAATATGTATGATAAAATATTATATAAAATATATATTTACTTTATTTTATATAGTAACTATTTTATTATAAATATAAAAAAATTATTATAAATAAAAAAATATAATACAAAACAAAAATTTGAATAAACACAACACAACACAGCTGTCGAATCTTTGCTTTTGAAGTATCTAGAAGAAAAGAATCTGCAATTATCGCGGAGCTATAATATTTCTTTGCCCTGCAAGGAGCAAACACATCACAAATTTTGTGCAGTGCATCTTCCAATTTCACAACTAGTAACCATTTGCACACTTTTCTCCTGCACACACACATATATACCCCATGTTATTTAATCAAGGGGTAGCTTTAAACAGCAAAAAAAGTGCTGGTCATTGCGTAAAAGGAAAAATAACGTATACGCAGCGTAACACACGGGTTAAGGTACAGCTGCGGTTGTGTATGTTGTGTGTTGTGTGTTTTATGTGTGCTACGTGTATGTGTTGTTTTTTTTAGCTGCAGGACACACTCTATGAACATTTATATTTATCGTACGCACTTGACGTCGCGCTGACTCGAGGACTCGAGGGCTTGAGCTTGGTTTGGCATTGCCAGTTATCGGTTTTTTATATGACCCACATATGTCCATCCGTTCGCATCGCAGACTGCGCTGCACTTGACACACGACAATACCTAGGATTGAGGGCGAAGGGGGCAAGGGAGGCGGTTGTGGGTATGGCAGACGGGCAACGAGCTGATCAGCTATGCAAATGACACAAAGTCGCCCATTTGCAACATTTCCATTGCGAGCGACACATTTTGAATGATGCGTTAAGCCTAAGAGAACTAGTTTCAGGATAAATGATGATATATTTGTATATATTCGCAAAAAAATGACTTGCAGCTTAACTCTGTGCATGCCCATGTCTGGTTTTAATCCACAAATCATATTGTCTCCCATTTGACATTTAAATTTGACAGCGGGCTCAAGCTTGCACATTTTCATTTATCTGACAGTTAACATTTACAAGGCAGTTTATCTGGCTATTAAAAACCAATATAAATTAATTTGCATGCAATTTTTTTGATTCTTTAAAATAAATTGATAAGTGCGACTTTCTTTATTACCTTTAGTTAAGCTTGCTCGTAAAATTTACCAAACGGTACAACTAACTGTTAAATATTTGACATTCAAATGCGATCTTATTCATTTTAGTTAATCTGCGAGCTCATATTAACAAGACAGTTTATCTTAGCTACAAACAACTAAGCTAATCTGTCAGTTAAAATTTAACAAGCAGTTAAACTAACTAAAAGAAATTCAATGATTTATTCCTTTTTCTCTCAAATTAATCTAACTACTACAAATTACCAAGCAACTAATCTAACCACTTAATATTTGACATTAACATTCGATTTACAAGGCGCTTTATCTGACTTACAAAGAAGAAACATCACAACCATCTTTTAGCATTCCTTTCAGCTAAGCTGCTTGCCAAAAATGAGCCAAGCACTTCATAAACTCTAGCATCAGCTAATCTGCCACTTAAAGTCTGCCAGGCAGCACATGCAGCTGTTAAATATTTGACATGCAAATTAATTTTTAATGATCTTGTTTATTAGAAAGCAAAAGTTGATATTGCTCTCGAGCGAGACGGCATGAGATGACAAATCTGCTGGCACTTTAGATTAAAGCTTTTTGAGGCAACGCACATTAAGTGCTTGCAACGAGCCGTGCGACAAGTTGAATGGCCACACGGCTACCCGCTACCCGCTCCCTTCTCCCTGCTCCCCTCTCTCCCAGATGGACACACACCCACCCCTCCACCAAGAGCCGCTGCTTGAAAAGCAAAGAACAAACATTAGACAAATGCGTTGTCCGTTGGCGACTAATTTGTTTTTCTTGCGAGTTTAATTTGAAAGCTGCGCCCGTCCAAGCCAAAGTACACGTGCACCGCCCCCTACTGGCAAAGCAACCCCCCCTCCAACCCATCGTTGTTTGTGTGGGGCGCATCAGCAACAGTTTGCTGAATGCCAAGTGAATTGGCTAAGTGGAGCAACGAGAGGGGGGGGTCGCGGATTGGGGCCCAGAGTCCGGCGGGCGGAGGAACAAAAAAAAAAGAAAATAGAAAGAAAATGCTTGCGCTGCGAAGCTTGGAAAATGTGTTTATTTAGGATAACTCGACTGGCCGTTGTTATACCCTGAACCCATTGAAAATGCTTAAACAGGGTATGACGGGTTCTCTGCGCATGTTTGCCAAGCTGAAGTTGGCATCTACGAGTCCATAAAGCAGATGAACTAGTGAAATTTTAGTTGTAGATAGATGTAGGTAGATGTAATCTACAGAGCCTTGGAATATTTCAATTGTTTGCTTAACTCATTAACTCCCCCAAAACTAGAAGAGCTATCTAAGATAGAGCCTTGCGCTTTGGTATGCACACACTTTAGTATGCCATAGTTAGACGTTGAAAATTTCATTAAGATCGGACTGTGAATACCCAAGTTACTTTAGAATGCATTTCTTATAGATGGTGTAGGAGGAGGGAAAGAAGCAGAAAACAAAACTGCAACAGGCGCGCAGCAAAAGTGTGTGTGAATTCGTGTGTGTATGCAGAGAAGAAAGAAGAAGTTGTTTGAAGAGATAACGGAGCGCCTGGTTCAGGGCATCTCCCAGTCGAACACTCCCGACTTAAGCACTTACGGTTGTTGTTCTTGTTGTTGTTGTTGTTGTTTTTGCAGCTCTTTGCCCGTTGACAATTGTCGTTGGGCGCGGAGAGGGGGGGGAGCGGCTGCACGCGCGCGCCCGCTGAACAAAGCGCATTTTGTGAAAGAAAACAAAAACAACAAGAGGAAAAAAAAAACAAAACGCGACCCGCTTTAAGCCCACCCTCCCCGCTGGCTCCGCAACCCCGCGAGCAGCACTTCACGCGCCGCCCAAAAGCAGGCAAAGCAAATTGGGCGACCTTTCGCTTTTGTGTAGTTGTTCTTGTTGTTGTTGTTGCAGCAGCAGTTATTGTTGCGGCGAATTAATAAGCAGCAGCCGCAGTCGCAGCGCAGCTGCAGCGCAGTCGCGTCACATAAATCAGCGGCAACAAGAAGAAAGCAAAACAACATCAACAAAAAAGAAGTAAAAATAAATAAATACAAAAAAATATAAAAGCGCTAAAAGAAATCACAGTAATTAATTAATGTGTGTGTGTGTGTGTGTGCGTGTGTGTGTGTGTGTGTGTGTGTGTGCGTGTGTGTGTGTGTGTGTGTTAAGGTACGGGCTCAGGGGCTGTGCGCGCTCATAAATTAATTGCCGCCTCCGGGCCACGCCCCCAGCGACAGCCACTTAATCAGAGATTTTTCGCATTGCGTTTGGAAGTCGCTTTTATTTCATTTATGTGCGAGTGTGTGTGTGTGTGTGCGAGTGTGTGTGTTTACTCACACATTAATTAAAGTCTAGCATAAATAAAAGCTAAGTTTACCCTTTTCAAACAAATAGCTGACAAAAGCTGACTGCTCTGAGTCTCGATTGCGTATTTCAACAGGCAACAAATTGTGCGCAGACAAGGGTTAAGAATTGAGGTTAAAAAGAATTCAAAAATTATTTATAAATTATATATGTGGCAAAATATTAATTCAAAGCTGCTGCAGGATCAAAATTAACTTGAATAGTAAAAATAATGTTAATTTAAATACAGGAAAAGTAGATAAACTTGAATTCCAAGGACTTAAGACATATGAGAATTGCCTACGCGGAGACTAAGTTAGCTGAGCTTGCTTTTTAGCTCTACTATATATATAATAGTCCAAAAATAATCTTAAGCTATTTAGTTTAAGTTAACTAGAGAGCTTCGTATTTGAAAAAGATCTTTAAAATAAGCATGTAAGGTTATCTCAGAGTCCAGAACAAGGAAGAAGCTAATCGAAGGCCAAAACGCTATGCACTGAGAAGATTGGTTCAGTTTTCAAAAAGTTAGCTAAGCTAACTACTAGGAAAAGCCACATGTTTTTAAATTAAATGCAGAAAATTGAAAAAGGATATATCGCACTTGAGGAACGCCCGGCTCTTCGAATAAGATTGGAGCTCGACAATGTCTTGAAACAAAGTCTTCTCTCAGCTGTTGACTTAACTAAAATATAAGTTTAAAATAATAAGAGAGAAGCAACTTTAAACAAGCGCTATTTACTTAATTACAGCCAGTGCAAACACAGGCGTCGCTTATAATTCGCAACTGCTTCAAGCAGTGCAACTAATTGGCAAGTGGCCAAAGCGAGGCCAGAAAAAGAAGGAAGAGATTAAAAGCAGAGTTAAGCGCAAATAAACTTGCAGAGTGCGCTTACTTAAGTTCATTAGCGCCAGCTAATTGGCCAGCTCCATAGATATATATATATATGTATGTATTTTTGGGTAATACTAAATCATCTGGGGCTCTATTGGGGCTCAGCTAGAGGAGCAGCAGGTGGCCCAAGCAGCACAATGCTCGGACTTTGAGTTATGGTGCACATGTGGCAGCTGGAGGCGCTTCTTCTGCTGCCTCAGGTGAGTCCGCTTCATGCAGCTTATCATCTTAAACCAACTCCTGCCCCCCTTCCTGCACCTGCTACTTCTCCTCCTCCTCCTTCTCCTCCTGCTCCTTCTGCTCCTCTGACCAGTGGCAAGACTCGCGTGTGTGTCCATGAAAATCTGACACGCATAAATTTAGTGCCTGCCCGGCCAGCAAATCCGAATGTGTGTGGTAACGGCAAAAAAAAAAAACGACCACAACAACAAAAGTGGCAACGGCACACGGAAACGGAAACGGAAACAGCGTAAAGCGGAAGCGCATGTCTAACAACTTGCTCGAAGCGAATTTCAGAGCCGCGCGACTAGCGCCAAATGTGATTAGCGCCGCACGGCAAGTGGCCATCAGCCTGGACCTAGTGGGCAGAGAGAGGGGGCGGGGAGGGGGATAGGCGAAGTCCATGTGGTAGCTGAAAGGCCACATATGCAGCCAGCCTGAGACATACGTAAGGGATTTGGTTTGGGGATTAAGATTGGGTTTGGCTTTCGGCTTGTTCCAGTGCCAATGCCAGCCTCTTCTCTGCTCTCCTTTATCTCCGTTCTACTGTCTCCTTCTCCCTTCCGCTCCCTCAATTTGAATAGTTGCCAGTTTGGTTTCATTTGTGCAATCACAGGGTATGTTTAATGGGATTATCTGCTTACTTCGAAGAACTATCGCTTCTAAGTAGCTTTTTGTAGATCACAGGGTATCTAATAGCATGCTCATTAGACAATTGAATACTGCGCAGGGTATACAGTATACCATAAGGCCCTAAGCAACTGGTACAGCTATTTAATAACAGGGTACTTTTGGTGGAGTACCCTGTTACGTAATCACGTTTCTAGTTGCTTAAGCTTAACACAGAGTATCTACTAGTCGTGCATTTGCTTTCGAGCTGCGCTTACACAGACGAACATAGGGCATCTGTGAGAGAGAGGGTAGTTACTAGTCGAGCATGCTTATCAACGATTCTCTATAAACTCCAAACAAGCCCAAGCATATGCTCACAGGCTATTCTCCCGCCCTTGGCTACAAACTAGGGTATCTATTTGGATTTAAATAAAGAAAATTTCAACAATAGGGTATTTGTTAGTTGAGCATGCCCACTTTTGTCCACTTTTGATCTCCACTTGATATCTATATTGTATGTCACTCTGTCGCTTAAAGCTTCACGCTAGGGTATTCGCAAGTCGTTCATATGCTCACCAGCTTTTGCTCGTGACTGGCTTTATCCATTTTATGTGACTCTCATCGTTGTTGTTGTTGTTGTTGTAGTTGTTGTTGCGGTTGTTTCTCTTCTCCGTGTTGTTTGCCTACTTTTAGTGTTTAGCCAGCGTCGCATAAAAATAGCACAGCAGCAATCGCTGTCGCTGTCGCTGTCAGCATCAGCGCCGCCGTCGCCTTCGCCGGCGCAGCGGGCGTCGCAGCCGCCCCATTGCATTATGCGGTTGTCGCCTGCGGTCTGCGGCTGTCTCCCTGCTCCTCCCCCCGCTCCCTCACCACCCTTTCTGTGTGTTTGTCGTCTGCGTAAAGGCTTAAAGTATTACAGTTACAGTTACAGCTAGTAAGCCCCCGCCCCTTCGCCCAGCGCCATACTGCTTATTTCGAACAACCGCCCGCCGCCCCCCTTTCCCCTTTGTCGTGCTGTAGGTAAGCCAAATGTTGACGACGACGTTTGCAGCTGCTTTTGGCTTTCGCTTTCGCTTTGCTCAGCGCAATATGAGCAACTTTTTTTGTTGCTTAACTGTTGTTGTTGTTGTTGTTGTTGTTGTTGTTGTTGTTGCTGCTGCTGTTTGACTGCTGCTCGCAACAAATTGCTGTAAGCTGTAAAACTAATCCTCCCCCGCCCCGCCGCTCGACAGTTAGTGCCGCCTCTCTGCCTCACTCTTGCTAGTTGACTGGGAAACTACTTTAGCGGATTACTTTTGAATATATACCATGTATATACATACATATATAATACATATGTATGTATATTTATTTGCCAGCAACTGGCGACCATTTGACTTGCTTATGACTAGTTTTATTCACTGTCGCCCCAGCCGCTCCTTCCACTCACACGCTCACAGCTCACAGCTCACTCGCTGCCTCGCTCCCTCGCTCCGTCTCACAATTCGCCTCGCCTGTTTTTTTTTTTTTTGGAATTTGCCTCATTTTCGTGTGCTTCGCCGTTTCGTGCAAATTTCCATTGCATACTTTTAAGCGGTCGCTAATAAGCACCTGAAGAGCGAACTGTTGTTGTTTTGGCGCAATTTACATGCAAAAGGCGGTCACACTGCACTCGCATAAATACTATTTAAATACCGCATCGCCCCCCCAAGGCGCTGGCTTTATTTGGCTTTTACGACTCTATCATCATAACAAGAAAAAAGCTATAAGTTTCAAGGGCTGCTGGCTGGTGATTTCCCTGCTGAAATAATCACTGTAAATAGCACAGGGTGGGCGATTTGTAATTTCAAACACATAAACAGAAATTCTGCTTTAAGTTCGTTCGTTGTGAAAGTTGCAGGATTTTTTGAGAATATACCAAAAATTTTGAACTATGCGTATTATTTTCCATTGCTTATTATAGAGCCGAAAAAAATGTACCGACTCTTGTTATCTGTGATATACATATACTCTTCAATTAGAGCCGGAAAATTGATATATACTATATGCATATCGATTTTGGCAAAATGTGAAAGGTTATCGAAAAAAAGATAAAACTCTTTTTGGCGAATGATATACCTATAATATAATATACATTTATCATGTAGTTTGGCATAGGTTTTGTTTGAAAGCGTATTCGCATTGCCAGCTGCTATCATTAATTGCTAGGGTATACGAGTGTTGGCCATATTTAGATATTATATTATATCAGTTATAGTTATGAAGAATACAAGTAAGTCCACGCATTTCGAACTGCAGTTGAGCCCCGGGCGATTGTCAAATCGGACAGAGCCCAAAACTGCAGTTGTGCAGGGTATCTGTGCGTCGACTTTGGGGCACAGCCTTGCCCGCTTTAAGCCCTGATAACCTGGCCGCAAAATGTGTAAACAGCAAAAAGGGGTCGCCTTATCGCATTGACTGTCAATGCCAAGTGGTGGGCGTGGGCGTGGGGGTGGGCGGTGGGCGGCAAAGTGCAACCACAAAAACAACAACAAAAAGCAACCACAGGCAAGGGGTAGGCGGGCCGGGGTAGCGGCTGTTGTCCAACTGTTATCCACGATGACGCTGACAGCTCAAGTTGTCGTTGTTTATTGTGAGACGAGCCTCCCTTCCACCCCCTTCCCCCTTTTAACATACCCCCCGCAGATGCAGCCTTCTCGTTTTGCTTTCAATTTCATTTTGTGCATTTCCGTCAAGCGGAAATTCGCGTAAATTTGCCGGCATGTCCGATGGCCAGCAAAAGGGTGCGGGTGTGTGTGTGTGTGGGATGGAGTCCGAGGGCGTGGCGCAGCGGGCAGTTTGTCGTGCCGGAAGTTGATGCAAGTCTAGAAACAAGTGCCAAATGCCGGAAGCCCATGGCATACTTGGACGCAGCGCGACAATATGCGAGAAAATGAAAGCGGTAAACGGATACAAAAAGGAACATAGAGAGAATGAGAGGGAGAGAGGGAGGGAGAAATGGAGTGTGAGAGGAGAAAATGAACTGCAAACTGTTTCACAATGAGACGAAGACAAATGCAATTTAGGGCCTAGGCCAGGGACTGGGAAGGGGGTGGTCCGCGGCTAGTTCGGGCTGTCGCTCACTTTGAAGGTTCAACGAACCGCAACTAATTCGGTGGCCGCTTGATTGGACAGCTTGGACGCAAATCTCAAGTGTTGGATAATGCGATAAGAAAGTTCTAAGTGCCAAGTGTTTATGAAGAAGAAGAGTAGACATAGCTTAAGCGAAGCGGAAACGCGATAGAAAATACTAAATCAATTGAAGTTCAGATCCTAAGTGTTGATTAATGCGATAATAAAGTCCTTAAGTGTTTAAAAAGAAGAATTTCAAACATGGCTTGAATGAAGCGGAAACGAGATAGAATATATTAAATTAATAGCAAGTTCAGACCCTAAGTGTTGATTAATGCGATAAAAAGGTTCTAAGAAAAAGATGCTAAGAAAAAGAAGCTTAAGCGGAAAGGAGAAGGAAAATATTAATTCGATTGAAGTCCAGATCCTAAGTTTTGAATATTGCGATAAGATAAGTGTTAAAAAAGAAGAATGTTGAACACTTATCTTTGAGACTTATATCTTTGAGACATATAGTTATACGTTTTCACTAGACAATCTTTGGCTGTCTTCCCTCTCTTTCTCCATACCCCCTCTTAGCTACACAATTCCTCTCCGGACTATATGATTATTCGCCTGAAATGGGAAACTAAAATTTCATCACACTCTTTTCGTGTTTTCCTTTTGTATTTCTATCTATCATAGTTGGGTGTCGAGTTGCATTTGAGCCAGGGGCAAAGGGGGGTGGGAAATGAAATTTGTATCGCCCGGCCAAGGGGGTAGATCGAAGGGGGGAAGGTCGACGGCCACTTAAACTCGATTTGTCGCCATCACGTGGCCAATTAGCACGCAATGCACATAAAAAATAAATAACAGAGAAAAGGAATAAGAAAAACAAAACAGGAAAACAAAACAAAGCTCAAAATAGAAATAAGCAAAATAGCAGCACGCCCCGCCCACCAGCCGCCCACAGGCATGTTGCATGTCTGTGGGACATTGGACTGGACACAAGCTGGCAGCATTTTGGGGAACACTTCAATCACTTCATCATAACCCCAGAGTTAGGGGTGAAAAACGTAGGCGGCATAAAAACGCCAAATGGAAATACGCAAATGAAATTGGGCATAAATGGGTTAAGAGAGAGAGAGAGGCAGAGAGACGGAGAGGGAAAGGGAAAAGGGAGCAAAGCTTAGACATTGCCTTGGGCGAGTGGGTGGCTCGGGGTCTGTATTACTTGACCTAACGGCAAAATAACGAATAAAAATTGAGTGGATTGCCTGAAGGTGGCGTCGGTGAAAGGTGAAAGTCGCAAGAGGCAAAAGGGGGGGTGGGCGAACGGCTTGGAAAACTGGGGGTAATCAAGGGAAAGGGCTAATCTGAAACTTGGGGAATCACAATGGACAGGCTCGGTACAACTTATGAAAGCTAAATTTGAAAAAGTAATGGGATCTAAAAGAGCTAACGAATGATAAAGACAGCCGATTAAAGAGACAGAGAAAGAGAGAGATAGAAGCGTCTGAGAGCTAGGTAAAGGCGAAACAGGCGAAAAGTATATATAAATATAAATCTAGCTATTTAAAACAGTTTATGCTTTATCAGTATTTAATAACATGTTGCCCAATGCCTTTCACTAAGTTGCTTTCCTTAAGTTAAGTCCCAAGAGCGAAAATCAATGCGAAAAGCAGCGACGAGTAGCGAGTAACGAGCAGTAAGAAGCGTGTAGCGAGTAGTGAGAAGCGAGTAGCAGTAAGCGAGTATCAATAAACGATTACAAAGCAGTGAGAAGCAAGTAGCGAGTAACGAGCAGGGAGTAGAGAGTATTGAGAAACGAGTGCAGCGAGTAGCAAGTAAAGAGAAGTGAGTACAGAGAGAAGTTACTGGTAAGAAGCGAGTACAAAGAGATGCGAGAGTCAAATATGAAAGAGTAACTGCAATCAGAGAAGCGAGTAGTATAGCTAGTCCCTTCTAAATCTCTCGTTTAAGTGTAAACTTATTTTCAGACATAACAAAACTTCTCTCTGCACTTTGCTTCTCGCTCTTAATTTTGTCCCTCAAAACTTTGTTGCTTATCGTCGGAAGTCTTTGAGCTTCTCGCTGCCTGCGACCACTCTGACAACTGACACAATTGCTGTCAGAATTTGCTCACTCATCCCCTCTATTTATACCTGTCTCCATCTACTTGTCTCCATATCTCCCCCCCCTTTCTCACGCTGTCTCTCTCACTTTTTTATGTTAAATGTATGCCAAGTGGCAAAAAGCCGCGGAGGCTTGGCATAATGAGCCTCTGACTGTGCCCCTGGCCGACAATTGCTTTGACCTTGGCTGCAGCTAAACACTGAAATGCCCCTGCAACCCCCTGCCCCTCCCTCCTGACTCGCTCTCCACCAGCCTGCCGCCAACCACTCCCACTGAGTTGCACACATTCACTTTTATGTTGACAATAACAACAAGAGTTTCCATAATTTTTCGCATTTGTATAAAATTCGCATATCTGCTGCCTCATTTAATAGCCCGAGTGGGCGTGGCATCAGCCGGTAAATGTTGCGATGCTATCATAAAGAGCTCTACGCCCCCCTGCCACCTGCCCCGCACCCATGCCGCCTCCCTGTCGCAACCACCAACGACAATAAAATTAATTAAAATTCAATAAATTGACGCCCAAATTAAACATTCAAAGGAAATAAGAAGCTCAACATTGATATGGGCTGTAGGGGAGGGGGAGGGGGTTGGATAGCTGTATAAGGGAGGGTCGGAGGCGGGGGGCGGGGGAAGTTTATGTTACAACATTACCCTTATAGGGGCGAGCGGCTGCCGGGTGCCAGCTTATGTTAATGCTCAATTACAATTGTTGTCCTTGTTTGAGTTTCAGCTGAAAATTGTATTCCCAGCGGGAACCAGACTTTCCCAGAGCAAGAGCGAAAGTAGTAAAATGAGGGGGTACGAGTGAAAGGGGGGTGAATGGAGGTGCAAATGTATTTACATTGCGTTGAAAGTGAATCCGATTGTAGCCGTCGTTTACTGTCAGGTCGGAATGAAAACAAAATAGAAAAAAAGAACTCTTAATTGGCAGCCGCAGTTCGAGCTTCGAGCTTCGTTTGAGCAAATGCTTAGAACAGGATATTTATTTGCCGAATCGATATCGGAATGTTGAAAGCTGTCTGTTGGCTAAATTAAATAATAAATTGCATTAACCGCTCTCGTCTAGCAAGTGTTTGGCAATGAAAATAAACATTGTTTGCTTGAGTTGTGGAAAAGAGAATCAAATACTTTAGCTGAATAAGAGCTGAGATATCTCTAGGAGGCTGATTGTGGCTAACACCAAGTCATCTGCGGCTAGACCAAGTCATCCCATTCAAAAATGGAAAATAGTATAAATTGGTTTTGTGCAAATGTATGTCACAGAAAGACGGAAGCATCTCCGAGCCCACAAAGTATATATATTCGTGATCAATAGCCGAGTCGATCTAGCCATGTCTGTCTGTCTGTCATCCTATCTGTCTGTAGGTCTTTCTAGTGCCCGCTTAGAATGAGTTTCTTTATCCGATAATCGATAACTTGCACCACTCTCGAAGCAATCGATAAAAATCGTTATCGAATTCTTGTTTTTGAGCAAATTTCCAAGGTTTTAAGAGCTATTGTCACCAGACTTGACATGTAGCCTCTAGAACAGTTTACAAAAATCTAGCATATTTTTAATCCATCTATTCTCTCACCTAGCGTGAGCTGCATTTGGTGTTGGTAGAAGAAGCTTCAGGGTATACCCTAGTCAGGCACTCCCTACCAGAGCACTTTTACGTGTTGTTATTTGAATCTTAACACTGCAAAGCATGGTTAGAAACCGTCTAGAGCACGGAGTTCCAATCTTTTGTGTGTAACGAGCTGTAAACAGGTTTAGTTGTGGTCGAAAATGGACGAAGCTAAAACAGAATCAAAGCAGATTTGTCCACAAAAAAATGCGTTGGCTTAAAACAACCTTAAAAGTAATATATAACAACTTTTTCACTTTTAGTGCATAGAATTAAGCTAATGAACGATCAATTGAATAGTTTTAAAGCATCAGCTTTTCAATCAAGTTTCAAGTTTGAATCAAGCACCACAAACGGCGCCTTCGGGCGAGGGTTTGCTTTGAACCGTGAACTCAACACTCAAAGCATTTGTCGGGCACAAAACACGCTAAAAAAAGTTGAATTCTTTTAGAAAAAAACAAGGAAGAATTTCTAGTCGGGAGCTCCCGACTAGGAGGATACACTGAACCTCCTTCTTCCAACACCAAATGCTTAAATTGGCGGCCAGTATAAATTGGTTTATTTACATGAGATGGGTAGATGGTGAAAGCTATCAAATTTGGTGACTCTAGCTCTTCTTGTTTCCAAAATTGCTCAAAAAACAGTATATCGATATCGATTTTTGTCGATTACTTGGAAACGGGGCATGTTATCGAACATCGGAAACAAACTCGATCTGCGCGGGCCCTAGGAGGACCTACTGGAGGAACTTATCTAGCTCTTATAGATTCTGTGATCCTTGCGTTCATACATACGGACGAACAGACGGAGGGAAGGACAGACGGACGGGTAGACAGACAGACATGGCTAGGTCGACTCGGCTATTGATGCTGATCAAGAATATATGTATGGGGTCGGAGATGCTTCCTTCTGCCTGTAAGATACATTTGCACAAATACATGATACCCTTTTAACCATTTTTAATTCAGGGTATAAAAACAAGGGCTATTTGCGCTTATGATTGCTCCATTTGCCCTTGTCTCGTTGTCTCGCTGTACATCAATTCACCCGCAGTTCAGCTGTGCCTGCACCTGCACACAGATCTCCCCCCTCCCCTTCCCCTCTCGACTGTATGCCAGTTGGTTGTTATTTATTTTTCCTCTTTTTTTTTTGCGCCCATCGAAGTGCCAGTCAATAAATTTGCAGCGTCATAGACAGAGCAGGCAGCAACAGCCGCCCACCTGGCGCAACCCCCTGCCCAAAATTGCGCCTACGCTCGTGGCAATTGTGGGGGTCATAAACAAAACACTCAGCAATGCACAGGTAATAAACAATAACAATAACAATAACAGCAACAACGGGGGCAAAAGTTGAACAGACAGCAACAAATTATAAGTATTTGCTTTTTTTGTGCCAGGGGTTGGGGCTATTTGGGTGCAAAAGAAATGCAGTTTGATCAAAAAAGAAAAAGAGCTGCATTCAAGTGTTAGCTGAGGTGTGTGTGTGTGTGTGTGTGTTTGTGCTGCAGCGTGAGCGGTGAGGGGGGTGGGGCAAGCAAAGTGTTTGCCGAGGTGGGGGGCACTTTAAAGGCAGGCTGTTGTTGTTGTTGTTGTTGTTGTTGCAAAGGCAGTTCCAGCAAATTGAATTGTTTGTCAAAAGGCAGCCAAAGTTGGCAGGAGACAGAGACAGAAAGTGAGAGAGAGAGAGAGAGAGCGCGAGAGAGCAGGAGAGTGGGGTAGAGTGGGGTAGAGAGAGGGTGGTTAAAAGCTCAGCTGACAGCGAAATCAACAAGCAAGCACGGCGAACAGGGGCAATGTGTCTGAGTGTGTGTGCGTGCGTGTGCGTGTGTGTGCGTGTGTGCGTGGGTGCATGTCCTTGTGGCAACAGTTGTCCCAACGAGATGCCAGCACACAGGCAGCACCACCCACAGCCCACCCACAGCCCAGCCCAGCCCGCGCCTGCTGCCACAGCCCAAACACTCGGCTAACAAAGTTAGGCAAAAAGCAAAACAAAACACAGAAAATTCTTTTGACAACAACAAGCGCCAAAGAAGGAAATTGAAAAGCCTGCAAATGGTTTGTTGTGTGAGGGCGGCGACGGGGGCAGTTTGCGGGCAAGAGGCGTGTCTATAAGACTGTCACACACAGTACAGCACACACACACGCACACACACACAGAGACAACGCACAGGAGCTACGTCTCAGTTTCGATTTGTGAGTTTTGAACAAATTTTTTTGCGACAAAAGCATTTCGAGGGCTTTTCTTTGTTTTTATGTGTAAGTGTGTGTGTGTGTGTGCGTGTCTGAGTGTGTGTGTGTGCCTGAGTGTGTGTGTTGTGTGTGTTTTGTGTCTGAGTGTGTGTATCCTTGGCAGCTGTATCGAAATTTTGCTGGCTAAGCAGAGCGCAGCGTGCTTTTAAAGTGGCTAATTTGAAACGCAAACTGTGCGCCTAAAAGCAGGCAATACTTTTTATTGTGTCATTCCAAAAGTGGAAATCGCACGTTAATTGAAACGCTTTTGCTTTTGGCATAGATAACAAATTTGCGTAGGCATGTAAAAATGCCACCAGGCTCTGTTGAGGGTAAATCAATAAAATGAATGTTAAAGAGTACTTAATTTTCGACTCACACAAATAAATCTTTTCCTTGTTATTCTTCGCGTTGCCCCCGATTTGGGCATCTCTCTGCGCTTCTCAGTCGTAGGCATGTGTGTGTGTCTGGCAAAGCACAAGTTTACACACACACACGCACACACACTCTCAAATGCGGCGCTGGTTAAAATAACAGCCAGCACGTGGCGCAAGTACGCAAAAGCAAAAGTTCTGACAACAATAACCACAAGTGGATGCCACATGCCACATGCCGCAGCTGGCCAACCAATTTTTTTTCTTCTCCTTCTGCTTCTCTGCACCAGAAACGGCAACGCGCACCCGTCTGCCGATTCCCTTTTTTTTATGGCATTTTTAGTTCTATTTGTTTTTGCGGTAACAGTTGTCAAAATATGGTCAACCGATGTTTCAGCGAGGGGGAGTGCACTGCCAATGGCGGAGAGGGGGTTGGGCGCGGGGGCTGCACTAAACGATTTTCATTCGTCTGTGTCCAACAAATAATATTTTGGGTATGAGACTCAGTAGAAGCTGCCAGGCGGAGCTGGAATGCAGCTTAAGTCTGTCATTTAATTTGATTTAATATTTAATTTGTAACGCAGCGTTTCATTCCAAAGAAGAGCCATAACAAGTGACACCTGCAAAACAGTGGGAAATGAAACAAGTTATGCGCAAAACACAGAGACTAGTTAGTATGCAAAGCTGCAGGATTCCCAGGTGCACAAAGTGCCTGGGAGCAGCTGCCTCCGCGGATATTTTTAGTTTATGAAATCAGGCCTTGAGGCATTAATACGTAAATGGAAATTGAATCCTTTTGGCAAGGTCAAGGTAACATGTGTGGGACAGAAGGGGGTGGAGGCGCGTAGAAGAGGCTATAAGAGGGTAGAAGAGGGCATATTGCACTTAAAGAAATGTATGCAACAGTCAGAAGGCAACTTCTTCAAGCTCAATTTTTGATAGATAATACATAGATTATGCATACATATACTCTTGCCAGATTATATATAAAGCAGATAATACGTTTATCGATAAATCCCTCTAAAATCGATATATGTCAAAGTTCAGCCCTGCTTTTGCTTGGCATATCCGGCACCTGGCAACATATTTGGAGAATCGAGAAGAAGTTGGAGCCACACTTTGACTAGCAGGTCTCAACTTTAGGCACTCTAAATTTGACAATGATCGCACATTAGGCAAAGAAGTTATTCAGGAATGCATTTGTATATAAAGTGTGGAGGGGATAAGAAGGGGCGTGTGCGTGTATGTGCACTTGTTGAGGCAGTTAAACAATCTACAGGGTATGCACAAGTGGGGCACACACAATTTAGACATTCATATGATTTCCAATACTTTCACGCCACGTTTTAGCGAGCCGCGCGAAAGTCTAATTTTAGCATTAGGCATATTCCAGTTCGAATTTCATTCCGCTTCAAAATTGCAGCTACCCTGCCCCTCTCACACCCCCCTCCCACCCACCATATGCTGCATATCATTTGAATTTGTCTAATTAATCACATTTACTGCGAACATATTCATTATCCGTTATGCAGCTGTTGCGTGGGCGCGGCTGCAGGGGCGGGCTGGCTGCACAAATAATCAGCTAAGCTCGCAAATAAGCCATGCGCCCGCTCCCTTCTCCACCCTGGTACCAGCTCCTCTCTCTATGCATATCTATTGCCAGTCAAAATTAATTAACAAGCCCGAAAACTGAAGCTTTTGCACGCGCCAATTTGAACTTAACCTGTGCGGTGGCTGGGGCGGGGGCGGGGCGGGGGCTGTGGGGTGGCAGGCCAAAAGTTTGTATGGGAATTTTCGTGAAATAGTTGCTTAAACAAGTTTGGCGCTTTTCTGTTTGATCTGCGACCGCGAAAAATATTTCAATAAAAAAAAAGGAAAAATTGTCGCAAAAAAAAAACAAGAAATGCAAGAAATTAAAATTCATAAGCTGTCTGCGTGGCGCCATCTATTGCTGGACGGGGGCGAGCTCGGGGACGGGGACGGGGACGGTAGAGGTGGGCGAAAAAATACGACGAGCGGCAAACTTTGCGATGGAGTTCAAACATTTTGCTGACATATTTTACAACAAGCATTAAGAGAGGTAAGAGATGGGCAAATGTAGAGAAAGAGAGAGAGAGAGAGACGGAGAGAGAGAGGGAGAGAGAGGGCGAGTGAGTGAGTGGCGCGAGCGCATGTAGAGCTCTCTGAAGGGCCATGCTTGAAATATGCATAGCGGAGGCTGGCAAAAAGTTTTGCACAAAACAAATACAAACACACACACACACCCACACACACAGGAACACACACACACACACACACACACACATAGACAGGTGTATTTGGGGGCTGACTGCCGCGGGTGTAAAGGCCAATTTTCAGTTTGAATATTTTAGCTGCTAATTAAAATGTATTTCGCGGTTAACAAAACGTGCGCCCAGCAGCTACGCACCCCTTACCCACACCCACACCCGCACCCGCACCCTCCATCTGCCCCCTCGCCGGCACACACACATCCCGCACCCAGTACAGACGCGTCGCTGGCGAGAAAATGAGCTTGGGCTAAGGACGAAAGTTTTTCACAGGCTTCACATGGAAGCTGAAGCCGCAAATAAACACAAAATGTAATTGCCAGCGAAGGGATGTGCGTGTGTGTGTGTGTGCGTGTGAGTGTGTTGGGCCAATACCCTGGCATTTACAGTTACAATTACGGTTGCAGTTACAGTTGGAGTTACAGTTAGAGTTACAGTTAGAGTTACAGTTAGAGTTACAGTTAGAGTTACAGTTAGAGTTACAGTTACACATGGTCGCACAGACAAACAACAAACAAGAAAATGCCAATGCAGCTGCGGGGCGCAGCTAGGGGGCAATGGCAAGGGGAGGGGCTGAAAAGGGTAGCTGCCAACAGCTTGAAGCATCATCAAGACCCAAGCCCAGGCCAACTAGCTGGAGAGCTGCACGGTCAACGCAGCAGCTGTCCGGGCAAGAGCTGCAACGGCAAAGGGGCAGGCAGTCGGGGGTCGGCTGACAGTAGGTTGACAGGCACTTGGCAGCTATGTTGCATCATTTAACTGGAAACGGAAATGCGCTGCCATATTGAATTTGCAAAGACAAAATGCATCTGCTGGCATCTGAGCAACTGAGCAACTGAGACTCGGTTACATATCCGAACAAAGATTACAAGCTCGACGCTGGTCAACTGGGTTGAGAGGAGCTGACACAATGTGTGTTTATCTGTGTGCCTGTGTGTGCATGTCAGAAATTGTTATCAAAATGTTCAAAGTGCGGAGAGCTCAAGTGGTGCACAAGTGCAAGCAATAGAAGTGTAATTTGAGCGAGTAGCTAACCAACGAGACAAATATAACAACTTTGATTTTTTGCAAAGCGAAGAGAAAACTTAACGAGCAGTCAATACGTAAATACTAAGGGGTCGAATGAGATAAACCGCTTCCAAGTTTGAAATAATGGTTCAGGAGCAATAGAAGTCTCTACTTTAGTGATCAGCTAACCAACGACTAAAAGGTTATAGGCAAAGCAGCGAGCAGACTCAGCGAGTCATCACATAAGCGGGTTCAATTAGTTCCATGTTTTAAATTATGTTTCAATTCAACAATTATGTTCTTGAGTGAACAGCTAACTGAAGAGTTGGGGAATATTGATAAGGTTTTGAGAACAGCGACGAGTAGTCTCAGCGAGTAGGCTTGTAAATGCAGTTTGGTAAAATAGGACAAACTGCTTTCATATTTGAAATGATGTTTAAACTGTACTTAAGTGAGCAGCTAACAAAGGATTTAATGATGATAGACAACATTTCTGGCAAAGCAGCGAGACGTCTCAGCGAGTAGGTACATCAGGTAAAGGGGTATAATAAGATTTGCTGCTTTTATGCATACATGTTTGGCTCAGGTTTAATGAGAAGCTCTAATCTAATGAGTATCAAACTAACGAGTAAAAGATCACACACAAGACTTTTGCCAAAGCAACGAGTAGTTTTAGCAAATAGGTGCGTAAGTGCAAAGCGCTCCAATAACATAAGCTGCTGCCAAGTTTTTATTATTTTACTATATTTTTATTTATTTTATTTGGCAGAATCCAATTAACGAGTAAAGCTAGCAGCGAGTACCATCAACGAGTAAACACTTAAGTTCAATGGCGGGCGCACTTTATAGAAGCCAACCGCATCAGGCTCTGAGTATCAGATACAAGAGATGCGAATAATTAAATGGAAGTTCAAATTTGAACAATAGCAAACTAACGAGTGCAACATAATCAGCACGCTTAGCAGACAGCAGCAATAAGCATAAGTATAAATAGAGTAAGCATACTCGATTGTGGCTCAAAATCTAAACTACTACAAAGTAAAGTTTGAGCGTAGCAACGCGTAACTGAAGTGAAGTAAGCTCGTAAAAGGGCATAGGTTAAAGTAAGATATAAATAAGCCAACAATTTGTGATTCTTAGTAACGGATTTTTGCACAAGGGGTGCTAGATTTCTATTGCAAAATGCACTTTGATGAGTAACGAGCTAACGAGCTCAAGATAATCAACAAAAGTGCACAGAGCATGCGGCAATAATAATGTTAGCCAACATTATCTGCTTCTGGGTATCAGGTTTGAATCAAGGGGTGCGAAAATTCGGTGGAAAAATGCATCTTAATGAGCAGCAAACTAACGAGTTCAAGAGAATCCACATGATGTCAGAGAGTAATTTTCTCTATTTAAATTCAAGGTCGTATTTTACTTTTTGAATGGTTCAGCTTTAACGAGTAGCAAAGTAACGAGTAAATGAAATCGACAAGACTAAGCCGATAGCAGCGAGTAACGTGAGCGAGTAAAACGAAGAAAAATTAATATATATTTAAATTTAATGAAATTAAGCCAACATTTTAGGCTTGAACAGCAGCCAACTTCCAAAAGTAACGAGTAAGCTGTCAAAGACTCAGATCCCAACGAGAACTTAAAGTTTCATTGGACTTAAAGTAAAATGTTAGCACTTATCAGATTGGGCTGACTCCAGATTAAGTAAATGCGAGGCTCACAAGCAACAAAGAACGAGTTGAAGTTGAAACGAGTCACGAGTAACGAGTAAATAGTAACGAGTGGCAAATGACACTTGAAAGTACTCAAACAATCTGTAAGAAATGTTGAGAAAAACTGTTATTGCCACACATTGTGGGTCAATACACTGCAGCTTCCTCCCCGCCCCCGCCCCCCCCCCCTCCCCCACCTTCTCCCTCTCCACTCGGCCATCCCCACACACCCTTTGCCTTTTATCTAGAGCTCGTCAAAGACGGGAGCAAACGTTTGCTCTGTTGGGAGTTGAAGTTGATGTGAAGCTTGAGCTTCTGAGCTGCAACTCGACTGTAAACGAGTCGGAAATAGCATAGAAATTGAATGGAATAGAATAGAAATAGGGGCTGCCGGTGGCGTGGGGGCGTGGGGGCGTGTCAGGGCAAAAATGACATGGCATATTTCAAGGTAAACATGCTGCATTTTGCATAGCAAGCAAAAAATGAGAATAACGCATAAAATACCAGCAGGAAAAAAAAAAATGTGCACAGAGCAGGAAATAAAGAGAGAAAAAAACCTTTTCAACGAATTGGTTTGCAGCAGCTGCCGCCCTCCCCCCCCCTCCCCTCTCCTTCTCCACCTCATCTCCCTCTTACACACCCCTGACCAGTGCCCCAATGGGCATCGCTAGTGGCTAGAGACCCCGCCCACCCATTGAGTGCAAGTTCTAATTGTGTAATTAATGAATTGCCTCTCGGGCAACCTCATGCACTCGCCGTGTGCCAACCACCCAACCACCCACCACCCACCACCCATCCATCCAGCATCCACGGCTGGCGTCTGTCGCCCCACCTGACCCGCATTTGGCGCAGCTTTTCCATGGCCCGCCGAACCACATGGGACGTTAATTGAAATGCTCGTGGGGTTGCAGCGTCCTTGAGATCGCCTTGATTCCAGAAGCAAAACAAAAACCTAGGCAGAGTCTTCAAGTTGAGCCTGTCCGACTGGGCGATACCCTAGCGCCAACTTTCATTAACAAACAATTGGCTTTCTTCTTCTTCACATAAACACTTATTATCGCGCTTCTTCTTACCTTATCGAGAACTTTATATAGAAAATACGTTCTAAACTAACTTCGGGGCTTAAGCTCCGATCTTTATGAACTGTTCAGGGCTTTCGGCACACAAAGGACTGTGCA
This sequence comes from Drosophila littoralis, assembly GCA_018903485.1. Lineage (NCBI taxonomy): Eukaryota > Metazoa > Arthropoda > Insecta > Diptera > Drosophilidae > Drosophila > Drosophila littoralis. The sequence goes on from JAEIGF010000591.1 coordinate 6,000,663, forward strand.
TACCAAAGCGCACGGTTCTAGCTTTCAAACTGAGGGTTTTTCCAGTTCTGGGGAACATGGGAGCAGGTATCTCAAAAGTGAAAGTATAATCCTCGAGTTATGCCTTAAAAAACAAACAAGTCTCTAAATCGATAATTATCGGTATGAGGCCAAGGCGAAGTGATATCGAGAAATGGATTTCCTCATTCCAGACATAAAAAAAACCACAAGACAGACGAAATGCTTTGCAGAGTGGGCCGACTAGACGATACCCTATTCTAACATTCATGGCAAATACATGGATTCATGGCTTTATCGCTCGGAAGCTTATGGAATGGCAAAGAACTTCATTTCCTTTTTGGTATACTTCGTGGCTTAGACAAATTAAGCTTATTCAACATATGCTTAAATAGTTATACTTATTTATGAAAAATGTAGAAAATAATGTGGAAGATAAAGTGCATATTATGATATAACTAAGATATGATATAACATATAAGACAGATATAGGCCTAAGATATTAAGATATATCTATGGCCCTTTAAGATATCCCTAGGGCATAGCATAATATCATAGATATATAAATTATGGGTTTGATGTTTTCTTATATATATTTTTATTAACAATTTTCTTATAGATGGAGCATAATGTTCGTACAACTTGCAAGGCTTGCAAAGAAATCAAATCTCACTCTCTCTCTCTCTCTCTCTCTCTCTCTCTCTCTCTCTCTCTCTCTCTCTCTCTCTCTCTCTCTCTCTCTCTCTCTCTCTCTCTCTCTCTCTCTCTCTCTCTCTCTCTCTCTCTCTCTCTCTCTCTCTCTCTCTTAATTTAACAATCCACACTCGTCTACGATTTCCACGCATTTCTAATTGTTGCAAGTGCAGTAATACCCTATATTTTATGTGTTAACACGGCATGCAAAACCACAAAAACACAGCACATAAGAGTCTTGCAAAAACTGCTGCACTTGCACCGCGAGGGCAGTTCCAAGAATCAAAGATCTTTAGGACTGAAGAGTTCAGAGTTGGATACTAAACTGAGTTGAATAACAAGGCTTGAATCAGGCATAGATGGGTAAGTTTATAAATATACAAACAATATTCCGACTAGATTTAAGTTAAAAAACTGGCAGATCTCACAAAAGCCCAAACTTGATCTTAGATCCTCAAAACCTCCATTAGGTAGATTTCTACAAAGCCCGCCCTTCAGCAGAGCTCAGCTCAATTAGGACACTGTAAATTGAACGTCAAACAAAATTGAATTGAGACCAAACGAAACACACTTAATTTAAAACACGTACTCAATTTGACTCTTGCCAAATGCGCGCTTATAAAGTTTTGTATTAGTAAAATGTTTTATTATATATTTTTTACAAGTTTTACACGCTTTTCCTCTTAGTAATGCCCATTTTGTAGTTCTAATAGCTGAAATTTATATTCAGTTTGGCAGTTTTTTTTCTGTTATTTTTCACAAAGTTTCACATAGTTGCCAAGTTTCGGGCACACGTACGCGGCACACGTACGCGTAAGCGCTTAAGCACGCGGCAGAGCTTTGCGTTAAAGAGCAGCGCGCGCAGAGCTTTCGCGCGCTACGTGCACTAATACACATGCAGCTGCCGCAATACCAATGCAAAAGTCGCATACGAGTTGAGCTGTGGAAATGCTTGAACCACCCGCGCATAACCAGACGTAACCAGTGCAATGCACTCTCTCTCTCTCTCGCTCCCCCTCTCTCTCTCCCCCTCTCTCTCTCTCTCTCTCTCTCTCTCTCTCTCGCGTTAGCTGCCCCTCTCTCTGTTTACAGTCGGGCGCTAGTTAATTTATTTGAAAATCCATTTGTTACCTTTGGCTCGACTCTGTTTACATGTCGCTGTCCGTTTGTCTGCCCGGCGGACAGATATCGACATATATACAATGCCGCCTATATGCGATATATATGGTTGCCTATATACAAATGGATACACACACGATTCTTGGCATTTGTGCTTTGTATTCTTTCCCATTTTTTTTTTTTTGGATTTTTTTTTGTGCGTATTACATTTACCGTTAATTCAATTTGCCTGCTCCCGTTCCCATTCCCTTGAAAATTGTGCGCGCATTTTCTTCGCTTTTCTTCCGGGGGGGGGGGGCGGGTAAAGTTGAAAGTTCATTTGAACAAACAAACAACAAGAACAACAATCTATTAATTGTTTATGTAAATATGCTGGCGGCACGGTTTTCCAATCAATTCAGTTTCTACAAAATCGTGCTCATATACATATAGATATATATTTATGCATGTATATATATATATATATATATATCGGTTAGCAGGCCGGGAATTTTGCGCACCCAACAAATTCAAAGCTCATTAAAACCCAATTAAAGTCCAAAATTACGGCTAAAAAACAAGCCAAAAGCGGATGTGTCCAAGTACAAATTGTCTTGCAAATATGGGGCAGATATGTTCATGAATTAATAGTCCGCCGATCTTGGTGGGATTTGAAATATACAATTATATATATATATGTTCTTCAAGTTGTTTCATAATATATTCGACAAGGAGTGCCCGACTGAGCCCAGGAGCTTTTCAGGCTGCTAAACTTGGATGGTTCAGGTACCCATAAGGATTATATATAAGGTATTTATATCATATATACATATATTAAATATCTTTTAGTATATATTTATATACTGTTCAAATTTCAGTTGAAATTTCGAAAACTACAAGAGCTCACTACACAAAAATTTCACTTTTTATAAACCTCACCCGATTCTAATTAGAATAGGAAAGAAACCCCACTTTTATACCCTGAACCCAATGATAATCGATGAAAAGGGTAAATTGGTTTTGTGTTAACACATGTAACATGCAGAAGGAAGCATCTCCGAGCCTATAAAGTATATATATTCTCGATCAGCACAAATAGCTGAATCAATCCGTCTGTTTGTCCGACTGTCCGTTTGTCCATCTGTCCGTCTGTGCCACCATCCGTCTGTCTGTCCATCCGTCCGTCTGTCCGTATGCATGAACGCATCGATCTCAGAACCTATACGAGCTAGGGACTTGAACTGAACGTATCTCCTGCTTGTGTCCCTGCAGCACAAGTTTGTTAATCGATAATCGATAATCGATAACGTGCCCCACTTTCAACGCAATCGATAAGAATCGATATCGAAATCTTGTTTTTTGAGCAAATCTCATAGGTTTTAAGAGCTACAGTCACCAGACTTTACATATAGCTTCTAGATTAGTATATACAGATCAAGTATCTTTGATCTGTCTTTGGTATTGTTAGAAGAAGGTTCAGGTTATGCTTCAGTCGAGCACTTTTACATGTTAAAGTTAGAGCCTTGCGCTGTGGCATACACACATTGTAATATGGCATATTTAGAGTCTGAAATTTTCATAAAGATCGCACAATAAACACCCGAGTTAATAAAGACAGCATATGCTATAGCTTGTGCCTGGTGCAAGAAGAAGCACAGCTGCTGCATAAAGTGCGCGTGTGTGTGTGTGTGTGTGTGTGTGTGTGTGTGTGTGTGTGTGTGTTTGCTTTATGTGTATGTATGCGACGCAGAGCATTTGCCACTTTTAGTGCAAAAAACTAGCTACACTTAATAATTGTTCAAAGTCCATTTCAAATTTATAGATCTATGATCTTTTCTCCCAGTGTATTGCTAGTGTGTGTATAAAAGGAACTGGCAATTGCCAAATGCCCGACTGCAGACTTTCAATAAATATATATATATACATATTATATATATGCCGAGGTATATACATATTTATATATGCACAAATACATATACATATGTATATATATTTATACTCATGTTTGGCTGGCTGGAGACCCGCTCTATATAACCCCATTCGGCGATCGGAGCTGACTGTAAACTGTTTCGGCACATGGTCAAGATACACACGTCTCTGAAAATCTCAGCGGGGCGTGGCAGTGGGCGGGCGAACAGGGGAAACTGGGGAAACGGGGAAAAGCGGGGTAAACGGGCGCGAACAGTTGCCGTTTCGAGTTTATTTAGTGAATTATCGCAAATATCGAACAAAAGAATTTTCTTTACATTTTTGTTATTGTTGTTTCTGTTCTCGTTGTTGTTGTTGTTGTTGTTGTTTGTGTTTTGTTTAGCTTTAGTAAATACTTGAAAATTTAATGCCGTTTGGCCAATAATTAAGGCAAAAACAATGCGCCGCACCGCGTTGCCAGCGAGCGTTGTTCGCCTTTTTGATAAGTTTTCCACAAGTTTTGCTCTCATTATACCCTGTACCCTGCCAAATGATCAAATCGGGCATTAGCTGTCAATTCTGTGCCACAACATGGCCCAAGCTTAATTTGGCACAGTTTAAGAGACACTCTTGTAACATTCACAGTTTGAGAGGCACAGTTTCTGAGACACAGCTCTGGAGTCAGGAATTCATTGATTTGTTGTCCAGTTGCTGAGCTCCTTTAAGGATCAGATGCACAACTCTTCCACCTACAACTACAACTTCTACAGTTGCAGATGCAAAGTCTAAGTCTTTGCATAACAATTATAGAATCACAGTTTTGCACTCACAGTTGAAAGTCAGTTCAAAAGTAACAGCGTACGCGTTAGGGTTTTAGAGCCTACAAGAATTTCAGAGTCATCAAAATCACAAATAGGGAACACATTTCCCCCACACTCTGTGAGCTAAATAAAATAAATGTGTACTTTAGACTTCTTGAGAAAATAACTGAAAAACTGCCCAATTTGCATATCTATTAGGCTTTTCCAACACTGTTTTCCAACATATCGCATGGTGTTAACATCATTTTTATATATTTTGAGCTTAACCAACACTGTTTTACAGAGAATTATCCACCTCGTAGAGTCCGATTTGTATCTAGCCTAAACTTTTGCGACAACGAAACACAACCACTTCGTACAGCCTCATTTAGGCTTTTTCAACACTGTTTTACAGAGTAACGCCGACTTACCAATGTCTCTGTTACAGCTCTTATAGGCTTTTCCAACACTATTTCGCAGAGAATCGCCCAGCTCAATCTCAACTCTTACAGGCTTTTCCAACACAGTTTTTCAGAGTCTCACCGAACTGTCTCATTTACAACTCTTTTAGGCTTTTCCAACACTGTTTTAGAGAGTATCGCACAGTCGGGCTCGCCAGCCTGCCTGCCACATGCACACTTGTTTTCATTTTAATATGCTTTTTCTTTTGTTCCTCACATATTTTCAAATATTAATCATACGCACAGTTTGCCAAAATTGATTTGATACAGCGAAATGTACATAAATTATTGAAAGATTGAGCGCAGGCTGTGCAAATCAATTGCGGCCAGTAAATGCGAAAGAAACGTAACGTAACGAAACGCAACGAGAAGAGGAGAGAAAAAATAAACCAGAAAATAAGCAAAAGAAATGAAATGAAACGAGGCGAAGCGCAACCCAGCAACAGATGGCGCCAGCGAGCAGCTGTGTCCGGAGCGGAAATCTTTAAGGTCTGCAGCCTGGACGGACTGAGCAATGCAAACCGGAAGTGCCCCAAAATAAAGGTTAACACACAAGAAACAAGAAAAAACAAAAAAAAACAGGCAAAACTAAAAACAAAACACAAAGTTGAGGCGAAATGTAAAACGAAAATACATTAAGCGGAAAATGCAGAGTTTTATGATTCAGTTAACAGAAATAAAAACCTAATTGGCAAGATGAGCAAAAGGTAGGCAGAAGTCAGGCTAATAAGAAAAATAAACGAAAAAAAAAGATGAGAATTGTTAAATATTTATTAAACCTTATAAAAGAAGGGTTTTTTTTTTTGGAAATTATTAAAAAATAAAATGAAACAAAATTTTAATTAATATAATAGGCTTTTTTCTCAATTGGATTTCTTTTTGGTTGCAAATTTCCTGATATTTTTAAAAGTTCACCCACATTTTGCTTTATTTATATATTTACTCAAATTCTTAACTCTGCTCTACAAGCAATTTCTGGCCAAAAGTCCAAAAAACATCAGAGTTCACAGTTTGCGATTTGTCAATTATCAAAACTTATGTCTTTTGTGCAAAAAGCAACAGAGTTTTAATTCTCAAAAATAAAAGACCCAAAACTCCAACTCAAGAGGAGCTCTAGCTCTTCAGAAATGCCGTTTTACTCGAAAATGTAAAAAACAGCTCACAAAAAAAAAACGAAGAATTTTTCTTTTATTCCGAATTTTCGAACTAATCCAGCTCTGCAGGCAACTGCACAAGCAGGTTACTGGTTCGAATCCACGAACATTTAACACTTATTTAAAACTCTGCAAAATATACGTAAAGGAAATATAAGCGATAAAATATATCGAAACACCGAAGATCGAGCCAAGAAAAGAAAGTTTTCATTAAATACAAAAGCTTTAATAAAATTGCAGTAAAAAAATATGCTGAGGCAGAGAAATTTCTGGCATACGCCAATTTCTGAAGCTAGTTTCAATGTCAAAATCTCAACTGAAAATAACTCAACTATTTTAATTTCTCTTTCACTTGAAAACGAACAAATTTCCATTAAAGCACTTTTCATCATAATACTTCTTCCGTCGGATATTACGAGTTCCATTCGAGTGAAAGTTTCTTAAAACACACTAAAACAACCCACTTCAGATATTTTTTAGCTTCAATTTGAACTATTTAAAACTCCTTCAGTTTATACTAAAAAGCTATACATAACCTAAAAACTGTTTAGAAATTTCACTCGCAACATCGAGAAGTTTTCGAAATTCGAACTCAAGGTCAAAACCGAATGCTCCATTTAAAAAACAAGCCTGTTCAATTTTATAGAAACTTGGAAAAGAAAAAGACAGAACACGCTCAAAATTGTACAAATTTACATAATCTACGCTCAAAATTGCCTGAAACACGCCAAACTTTAAAATTACAGTATTTTTGTTAGCCCCAAAAAAACCGTTTAAATAATAAATACGTTTTTGTCATCAATTTTTGATCTCTGCTGCATTTGTACACACTGCCAACACACCCACACACACACACACACACACACACACACGCACATTTTACAACACTGACCTTCAACTTTGGGAAACCTTTAAAGCGCAAGAAGAAGAAAAACACACACAACTTCAACTGGCCACACACTCAAAAAAAAAAAAAAATAACTCGAAAATGCTGCAGCTGAAAATATTGAAGTGAAAGAATTGAGTTAAAGATTTGCATTTACCTTTGGCTTTCTTGACGCGATTCTTCGCAGCAACTGGCGTTGCTTTCTTTGCACTTTTGTCTCTCTCTCTCTCTTTCGCACACTTTTTGTCAACAGCCAAAAAAATAAATAAATGGAATACAACAAAACGAGTTTGTTGTGTTTTTTTCAACTTTTAGTATGTATTTTTTTTCTTCCTATTTTTTTCGGAAAATTCCTCATTTACTTTGAGCACCAACAAAAAAAGACAATAAAAAAAAAAGGTGTGCAAAGAATTTTGCTTTCAGAGTTTTAAATGGCAAAATTTTTGCGCGCGCCTTTCGAAAATTTTGAACACAATTTTTCGAAGCAAGCGATTTGATTAGCAGCGTGTCCTCTCGCTCGCACACACTCAAACTCAATGATACTCAAACTGTCGCATGCACGACTCGAGAAACGAACTCGAAATCGAACTCAAAATCACAATCACAATCGCAATCGCAATCGAACGGTGCTTTCTGTTTGTTTGAGTATTGAGCGTTTTGATTGGCTGACTCCAAGAACTACAACAACGCAATGTTATCCGCTCGGAGGCTGAACGCCTACTGGATGTTAAACGCGCGCCGAAAGCTGTCGCAGAGTGCGATGTTGTCCGCCACGCAACGCGTTGGCGTCGCCAGCGACGCCGGCAGTGGCAGCGGCAGCGGCAGCGTTAGCGAACGCCAGCCGAAGTACGAATGCTGAGCACGTCGTGTGCGTCGCTGCGGCTGCGGCTGCGGCTACGGCTGTCGTTGCCGTTACCGTTACTGTTGCCGCTGCTGCCACTGCTGCCGCTGCTGCGCTTTTTAATTGCATTTCAGCTGGCAAAAGCGCAGCAGCTTTTGGTCTGCTGCTGCTGTCTGCGCTTCATAAAATATTTTGCCTCTGAATAATTTAATGCAAATATAACGCAGTCTACACACAGCGCACACACATGCATACACACGTATGTAAATACGTACATGGCGCCTAAAAAGTCTACACAGCACGCATAGCACGACCTTCTGCTTCAGGTGGACGCTCTCCAATGCTTGGAAACGTTCTGCCAATCGGCCGACGCGTCGCCACTCGTGCGGCACTTTCCAGTCTCATGTGCTAACAAGTGGGGAGCAACAGTTGAAATGAATGAAACTTTTTTGGCAGCGACGTCAGCTGCGCCGTTCGCTTCATGTGTTGCGCGCCTGTATTACACCTGCTATGCGGCAGCAGAGACGCTGCGCTGCGCTAATGTTCTATATGTGTACGTGTGTGTGTGTGTGCCTTCCAGCCGTTATTCGCACTGTTGCTTTAGCATGCGTAAGCGTGTGTGCGTGCGTGCGTGTGCGTGCGTGTGCGTGCGTCCGCTAAGCAGCAACTAATTTTTGTTAATCACACCTTTACGATTTGAACTTGACACCGTTCTCGATGTTGTTGTTTCTGTTGCCTGGTTCGGCCTGCATACATTTACCATCAATTTTCGGCTAAGCAAATAGGCAAATGTGGCTGAGAGTGTCGTCAAGTATGCGTGTGTGTGTGTGTGTGTGTGTGCGTATGTCACTTAATTACAATATGCTGCAAGTTTAGTGGCAGCAGCAGCAACAACTGCAGACGACAGCAGCATCTTTATATGCACACACACACTCACACACACACGCACACACACACACACACACATCGCTGCGTGTCGCTTTTTAATGAGCTGCCAGGCGACAAAAATGAGCGGAAAGCACATCGCGAACATTTTTAAGCAGGCGCTTAAATCACGTTTAACAACACTATTTGCATATGAACATATGCGATTTTTGCATATCTAATAAATAGTTTCTAATGTTAATACTTTGTAAAAAAAAAAAAGAATTTGAAAAAAAAAATTAAATATATGCAACTGACATTTCCACATGCCTTGTCACATGTTTTTCATGCGCTTTTCATAAAATCACACCACAACATTTTTAAGCACTCGCATAAATCACGTTTAACAGCACTATTGTGGATATGAACGCCATCTTGGACATATTTAATAGAGATCATCTATGTTTTTATTTAACAAAAAAAATTGATAAAAAAAAATTAATAATTGCAGCTGCAATTTGTTTTTCACTTTGGTCACTCGCATAAATTTTGTATAACAACACTATTTGCATATGACTACAGAACTTGCTTGCCTGAGTTTAACCAATTGGGAATTTTAATATATATTATTTTATAAAAAAATATTAAAAAAAAAATTTAATTATTGCAACTGCAATTTTCACAACGTTTGTCACATATATTTCATGCGCTTTTCGTAAAATCACACCGCGGCACACTCCTATTAATTACGTTTAACAACACTATTTGCATATGAACATGTGACAATTTTGGACATATTTAATTTGTAAAAAAATTTGGAAAAAAAAGTAATTGCAACTGCGATTTCCACAAGCGTTCCACGTGTTTTTCACTTTTAGTTCTCTCTCGTTCAACAACACTATTTGCATGTGAGCTCAGTCTTCCCTGGCCAAGTTTAATCAGCAACATTTTAAATATTTTACTTTGTAAAAAAAAACTTAAAAAAAATAATTGCATCTGCAATTTCCAGAAACTTGTTTTAAGCACTCGCATTAATCACGTTTCACAACACTTCCTTAAGCTAATTGGAAATTTGAACATATTTTATTGACAATTTTTGCACAAATAAAGAAGTTTGTTAAGTCGAAGAATGAAAGCAAAGCCCGAACAGTTGCAATATTTTCGTTTTTGAAGCAAAGCTCATAAAAATGAAAAATATTTAAAACAGAGCATAATCAACGCGAATTCCTTTTGATATTTGAATTTCCGCGCATCCTTTGTTTACTTACGCGAAAATTTCACTTTGTCAGGAGCAGGAAAACGGGCGCAACAAAAGAAACTGCTGCACTTTATTGTCAGTGCCAAGTTCTTAAAAAACAATAAACAAAAAAATGCAGCGAAATAAAACTGACAAAAACTGCACTAAATCAACTAACAAATGTTTTTGTCTGCTGTCAGAATCTGCGCTCAAATTGCTTTTCCAATTAAAGGACAAAATCTGAAAGCTCCACAGAAAAGTAAATAGATTTCTTTAATTAAATATAAAATATATAAAAAATACTTTTTTACGAAAGTTTTTAAAAATGAATAAATACAAAATATAAAAGTAAGTAATATAAAACCAAAGATCTGAAGATCTAATGAACGTTAAAATGTGCACCGACTATAAATATACTATAACCAGTAGCAAAATACTCGCCTTGAATCCAAATCTGAAATTGATATCATAAAAATTATTGTATATCTGGTAAACTCTAGAAGTCAGCGAAGCCGACTCTTCTTTTCATTTTTCAGAAGTCAAGCTTGAAAAATAGTATTAAGAAAAGCAAATACCTAAATAAAAGATTCAATACCATCCTATCCTATGCGAATTTGACACATTTGTCGCCTGTGCCGGTGCATGATGTGAACTAATCAACAAAGTGTTTGCTTAGCGGTTAGCCGCATGATAAGACAGCAGCAAACCGACAGCCATGCCCCAAACGCCCCCGCCCAGCTGAGAGGCGCCACCCCCACCCCCTTCGCCACCGCCTCCACCTCCGGCCTGCCCATCCGCAGCATACTCATCAAAGTAGTTGCCATAAATGGCAAAGGTCAGCAGCTGCGAGTGCGACTTTTTCAACGCCAGCTGCACCTGCGTCGCACGCTCGCCGCGCCACGCCCCCTCAGCATCGGGCCGCTCGGACCAGTCGATTTCGGTGGCCTGCAGGGCATACAGCGCGCCGCTCAGGGTGCTGGGCATGAGCAGGCGTCGTGGCCGTTGCACGAACTCGCCGGTGACACGCAGCCGTCTGAAGAGCACAGCTGCTCCGGGCTCTGGGCTCGCATCCGCTGGCTGCTCGGCCAGCAGGCCGCAGCTGAGGACGCTGTCGTTGCGGCAGGCAAATAGGCCGCACAGCCGGACCACTGTGTACTCCTCCTCCTCGTAACGGCGCTGGCCGACAAAGACGCCGAGGCGATAGTTGTACGTGGTCCGGGACGCTGGCAGTTCCATTTGCAGCTCAAAGTCGCAGCACAGATCCGCCTGGCAGAGGCGCTGCTGCTGCAGGCTACCATTGAGCAGCGGCACCTGCCAGCTGTTGAACTCCTCCAGCTGCGGCTGCTGCAGCATCTCCAGTTTGAGCTGCGCCGGGCCCACGCGCTCTGCGTCCATCTCGATGGCGCTGCTCTCCAGCCGCGGCCAACGTGGCACTCGGGCCAGCAACAGCTGACGCTCGCCAACGGCTGTGTCGGCCACCATGCGCCGGACGAGCGCGCCGCGACGACCCGCATAGATGCCGCTGCCGGTGATGCCGCCGTGGGGCAGACTGGCGCCGGCTGCCAACAGATTCACATTGTTCGCCCAGGCCCAGCCCTGCTGGAACTGGCTGGCTGCAAGTGAGAATAGAGAAATTGTGTATCAGTTATGATTCGCAGCTGATTGGGTTACAAGGAACTTACAAGAAAGATATACGGAAGTTAAAAGAAAGATACAACAAACTAAAAAATGAGTTGCAAGGGACTTAGAAGGAACTTAAAAAGAAAATAGAAAGAACTTATTTAGAAGATGCAGGGCACTTACAAGCATGTTACGTTTAAGTTACAAGGAAGATACAAGGAACTTATAAGGAGGTCACAAGGAAGTTATAAGGCAAATAGAATCAAACTCTAAAGAAGTCACGAGCAATTTAAAAAGAAAATGCAAGGCACTTACAAGCAAGTTACAATTACAACACGATCAGCTATTTTGGTATTTATGCAACACAATATTACATTGGCCGCAAAATAAAATAGGTCTTCATGCATATAATAAAATATACTTAGTAGTTTTTACTCAACTGATATAACAGCAAAGAATTCCTTTCGTTACGTTATATACTGCAAAAATACTGTAAAAACAATGCGTTGTTAGTATTGGTCGGGATTCTAGTATGTTAAAAATAAACTTTTTATTTTAAAAAAATGCTGTAAATCACTGCAAATGCATATATTGACAATCATTCTGTATAGAAATGTATGTATTATACCAAAAGTACAGTATTTTTTAAAAATATATTTTTCTAACTGTTAAATACACAGACAAAAATACATTTAAACAAACCCATGAGTTTTAATGAAAATATGTTTTTCCTTCCTTGTGTACCAGACACAAGCAGTTAGAAAAATGATTTTTTAAGTATTCTAAAAATACTGCAACTTTTGGTTTTAGTATTTTTTTAGTATTTTTGTTCAATAAGTAAATGATAGAAAGTTCTCTAAAAATTAAACACGTAATGTAGAACGCCTCACATAAAATCTTCAACAAATAGTTTCAAGAATTTTCTATCGTAATCGAATATTTAATAATTAACTCTAATGTATACATAGTGGAAATAGATATATAAGCTATATTTAATTTAATTTAATGCTTGGTATTTTGACATGCAATATTTAATAAATGATATATTACTTTAATAGATTAACAATAGATAGATTTAGCAACTGATATATTTGTCAATAGTTCACAAGCAAGTCTCAAAAATACTGCTCTTTTAAGTATGATTGTTTATAAGGGGTATACTAAACTTTATATTATTCACTCAAGATCACAAAAGTTAAGTGTGAAAACCGGGAAGTGGGAAAAGATATAAACAGTTTATGGTGGAATAATCCTAAGTGAGTTAGTTTTTCTGTTATCAAAGCCCATGTTTATAAAGTGCACACGTCTAGACGCAATTCGGTGTAATTGATACCCTGTACCTATGGAAATGTCTACAATAGGGTAGGATGAATTGCACTCAAGAAAAGTGTCTGTTTATATTATTATGTGGTATAAAATAGACTTTTATAAAAAAACAGAAAATATTTATAACTACAGGGTATTTCTTAGCCGACTACTTAGCTGACTTGGCTCTTTGCTTACTGATATGCACTCACCCGTTAGAAAGGGTAGCTCCGACTTGAACATATTGCTGACAATCAAATGCTGTAGTTTGTAGCGCTCGACCAGCTCCTGGGCGGGCGTATAGAAGAGCATATCGAAGCATATGAAATGGCCGAAGGTCACATTGAAGTCCGTCTCGAAGATGGCGTACTCGGGCGCCCGGGTGCGATTCAGCTGCGGCTCCAGATACAAATTCCATTTGCGATAACGCGACACCACCGCTCCACTGCGATCCAGCACCACATTCGTATTGTATAGCCGATAGCCGCGCGCGGGGCAATCGTCGTGCGGCGCACAGCTCTCCCGCTCCTTGACATTGACAACCAGGTAGCTTTGGGCGACAAGAGCGGCACAGGCCAGTTGCCGGAGGAAATCGTGCACCTCATATCCGGTCGTTATGTGGCACAGGGTGCGACGCGAGGGCGCCGGCACCGACGTCAACTGCAGCTGGCTGTTCAGTGTGCCCTCGGGAAAAACGAGTATATCGGCTGTGCCATTGGCCGCCTCAATTAGCTCCAGATAGGCGGACAGATTCTCCTGCAGCAGCTGCTCCGAGCTGCCGCCGGTCAGCGCCGGACGAAATTCCACCACGCCCGCCGTGTAATAATCGTCGCTGGGTGCCCCACAGCTGGCCAGCGAGAGGCACAGCAAATGGAGGAGCGACCACAACTTGCCACACATGATGCGTCCGTCAGACTGCGCCATCGGGGCTTCACTTTCCCTGCCTCACAACACTCTCCCACTGTCTGCCTCTCTCCCATTCTCTGCCTCTCTCACCCTCTCTCTGTCTCTGTCAATATTTCTATCTAATCTCTCATATCTCTCAGCCGCCGTCTTTTCTTATCATCTCTTGATTTCACTCTACAAAGCAACTCTGCCTCATCTGGAGAATGCATACTTTTAGGCATATATTTTATACTCATATTCATTCCTTCATTTTTCAATGTAGAACTATTTAAATTCGAAAATACATTTGAATATTCTTGTTTGCAACCGTTTTTCTCGAATTTTCCACACTTTTCGGTGGAGTTTTTAAAAATATCATTTAAGCGAGCACGTACATCACATTGGGTAAGTACATTAAAATTGTAGCTTCTAAGCTCTTACAGTATGAACTGTGGATTCAACACCAATCAGACAGTTTATCACTCAGACAGTTAGTAAATCAATCAATCAATCAGTCAATCATTTAGTCAGTCAATCATTCAGTCGGTTACTTAGTTATGCAGTCAGTCATTTATTTACGCAGCCAGTTAAACAATCAATCATTCATTCAGTTAGTCATTCAATCAATTAATCATTCAATGAGTTAGACACTCAATCATGCACTCAGTTAGTCAGTCAATCATTTATTCATTTAGTCACTCACTCAATCAATCATTTATTCAATTAGTCACTCAACTGATCTTTTAGTCCATCATTCCATCAATCAATCATTACCAAAGTTAGTTAGTCAGTCATCTAGTCAGTTACTTAGATTTTTAATCCGTCAATCGCACAGTCATTTATTTACTTAGTCAATCACTTGGTCCATCAATCATTCATTCAGTCGGTCAGTCAGTTCCTTAGTCATTCAGTTACGTCACGTAGTCGTCCAGTAAGTCAATCATCGATTGAATCATTCAGTCAGTGATTGATTCGGTGATCATTCAGTTAATCAGAACCAAAAGTATTCTTTAAAATGATTTGTTGGTTTTACCCGAGCGAGGCCTCATTCATAAAATTCAAATTAATTCCGTTAGTCGGGTCGCAATTTATTGAAATCAGTTCGAAAACAGAGAAATTTCACAAAAAAGTTGTCCACAATGTTTTTCACACTAAAAGTTCCAAATTTGCAAAACTTAGCCTTCTTGAAGCCAGTTAATAAGCCAATAAGTATAACCACAAATATATATATATGTATATAGAGTATATGTTAAATGGATCAATTCATAGTTGAACCTAATATTTTGGATAATTTGATATTTTGATATTTTGAATAATTTATGTCTTTCTAACAAGCAATATATTTTTAAGCAACACTCAACATCAATAAGGACCTATTGAAGATCCATACTCTTCTCCGTGTGGATTGAGTATTTTTTTTTTTTTTGAATATTTTTAACTGCCTTAATTTCCTAAGTAAGACTCTGGGCAATTTTAGCCACGGTCCAATCGATACACCAAGATAATATATACTTTTCAAAGTTTCAATATAGTTTCGTCCATGGCATAAACTTCTTCCCTTCAACAATATTCCATGGTTCAAGAAAAATTAGAATGGACTGCTTAACTGCTTAGGTTGAAAACCATTCCCAAAGCCAGGAGCACGTACCACATAATTCCGATCGAGCGCAAAGCTGCGACACCATCACCAGTGGCCAAATAGCCACATTCGCGATCCTGTTCCGGGGTGCCCTTGCCATAGGTGCAAATGTCATCATAGTAATTCCCATAGATGGCAAAGGTCAGCAGATTGGAAAGCTGCACGGAGTCAGTTAGGCCGAAACGCACATTAATCTGATTGCTGAAAGAATTTAGGATTCCAAATAAAAGAATTCAGACGTGGCACGCCAAATTTGGGAACTTAAATTTGGGACTTCAAACGTAGGTTAAAAGCTGGAGGAATCTAAGCGTAGGATTTCAAATGTAGGATTTCTTACATAAGATTCATGAGTCAGACGTGGGAGTGTAAAACGGAGAGATTTCAACGTAGGCTTTCAAAGGAAGGAAGATCAGATGTTGGATTCCATTTGTAGAAATTTGTATGTGGGATTCCAATTAGAAGCACATTAGTTGAAGGATCTTATTAATACGTTGGGTTCCTTTTGTAGGATTCATAATATAGTTGCTCAGACGTATGACTAAAAAGTGGAGGGCCTCCAACGTAGGACTCCAAAGGAAGGAAGATCAGATGTTGGATTCCCATTGTATTAATATTGATGTCGGATTCCAATTAGAGGAAAATTAGGGGAGGATCTTATAGGTAGGTATTAAGACAGTGAATTCAATTTGTGGGATTCATAATATAGTAGCTCAGACGGATGATTGAAAAATAGAGGGCCTCCAACGTAGGATTCCAAGGTGAGGCATTTAGCCTTAGGATTTGAAGCGTAGGAATAATAAGGAGGATTCAGATTGAGAGAATACAGAAGGTGGAATTCAGACGTCGTATACATTTAAAAAATCCGAGCAGGATTTCAAATTTAGAATATGTAAAAGGATTTCATATGTAGGAATTCAGACTCTTGATGTAGGATTTGTGTCATAGGATTTATAGAGTAGGAGTTCGAATGTAACACATGTTTTGTATACTCACCTAACGCGCCTCTCCACCATTGACCACTTGAACTGGGCCGGCTCCAGGGGCAACATGTTGTCGAGGACACTATTCGGCATCAAAAGAAACTCGCGCGACCTCGGATACTTGGCTTCGATGAGCAGGCGGCTAAAGTTGACACGTGATTGCTTCGTGTCCAGCATCTGGCCGCAGTCCTCAATGTCTGGTCCACTGCAGGCAAAGATGGCGCAGTTGCGCACATAGTTGGCATCCACCTGCTGCTCATTGCGCCAGCCATCGTAGGCGCCCAGCCGAAAGCCGTAAAAATTGTTGTCGGCTGTTCCCTCTGGCAATTGGCGCCACTGCAGCTCGAAATTGCAGCACAACTTGCCGTGGCACACCTCCTGCTTCAGGTTGCCCTCAGACTGTTGATACAGCTGCTCCAACCAGATGCTCTCGTATTGCTCCAGGTAATCCCGTTTCATCTGAATTCCTGAATCGCGTCCGCGACGCTTCTTCTGCTCCAACCGGGCCTTCAAGGAACGTTGCGGACGCTGTGCCTTTGTATTCTTTGCGATCTGGTATTTGGGCACCTTGGCCACATAGATGCGACGCTCGCCTTCGCCCGACTTCATCACGCTGGTGATGGTGCCCGCGCGTCCATTATAGATGCCAGTTCCGGTGCTGCCGTATTCCGGATGACTAGCGCCCGCTGCCAATAGGTTCACATCGTTGCTGTAGGCCCAGCCCAGCTGCACTTGGGCGGCTGTGTGATTAAGAGAAGGAGAGTGAGATAGGATGAGATAGAAATGGAGATAGAAAAGCCGATAGATACAGAGATAGCGATAGATATAAAGATTGAAATAATATTGGAGATAAAAATACAAATAATCATAGAAATAGAGATAGAGATGGAGATAGAGATAGAAATAGAGATCGGAATAGGGATAGAAATATACATAGAGATACAAATAGAGATGGAGATAGTAATCGAAATAGAAATAGAAATATAAATATAAATAGAGATAGAGATAGAAATAGAAAGAGAAATAGAGAGGCAGATTGGGATAGAAAGAGAGAGATTCCGAGAGAGAGTGAGTGTGTAGAAGGAGATTGAGAAAGAAAGAGACTAAGAGCATACAGTTAGATAAAATAAAGTGTGAAGTTGAGCCCGTTTTGAAATAGCTTTGAACCTGTTTTGAGCTCGTTTTTCTCAGCTCTGAAGCTGAAAAAAGCAAACGAAGCTAATGTTACAATTTGTTAACCGTAGGAATAAGTTCTCCAGTAGTTTGAAGCTGACTGCAAAGTTGAATTATTTCGAGCTAAGCTACTGGAAAAACCAAAAGTAAATTCCCTTTGAACCGGTTCAGCATAACGGATTGTCTTATGCATCTGGTTCATATCCCAAGAAGGCAGCTCATTTAGTTTCTAGAATTTATATCAATATTTTTAAGCTTCCAAGATGTCAATTAGATACTATATCAACTGGAAGCCCCGTTCAAAGCTCTTTCAAACCGGTTCACATGCCTAAAGTCTGAATACATTCAATTAACCTTAAGCACATTGGGTTTAAGCCGAGAACTCACCTGTGAGAAAGGGCAGCTGGGAGAACCACATGGTTGGATAAATAAAGTCCCGAACGCCTTGTTCCAGTAGCATCTCATGGGCGGGCTCATAGAACAAGATGTCAAAGCAAATGAAATGGCCAAAGGTCACATCGAAGTCCGTCTTGAAGCTCATCGGCTCCGGCACAAAGGTGCTGTTCCTCGGCTCGCCATACAGATGGATCTTGCGATATCTGGAGACAACGGTGCCTTTGCGATCGAAGACCACGTTCGTATTGAAGATATTGTAACCAGTTGGGGCGCACGGACGGGTATCCTCCGGTGTAGCGGAGCACAATTGCCGCTCACAGATATTGATGACAATGTACTTGCTGGCCTTGCGGGCGGCACACGAGATGCTGACCAGAAACGGGGCAAAGTAATTGGCAACGGAATCATCAACACATGGCGACAGCGCCTGCTCGGGCGTCGGCAAAAAGCTGAGCGTATCCATGCCATTCAATGTTAGTTCCGGAAAGACAATTATATCCGCAGTTTTGGCATCGGGGGACTCGATCAACTCCAAATAGCCGGCCAAGTTATCCGCCAAATTCTCATTGGCATCCTGGCCAATGGCCTGACGAAACTCCACAACGCCGGCCGTATAGAAACTCCCTTCGTTCGGGTCAGTTAGGTTCTTCTGCAAATGAGAATGCGATTAGCCAAATTATCTTGGCCAAAGCGTAGCCGCCACAAGTCCACCTGCTGACTCATCCCAATGCCGGCCAACAGCAGCAGCAGCAGCAGCGGCAGCAGCGGCAGCGGCAGCAGCAGCGCGGGCAACTGCTGCCGCTGCTGCCGCCGCGAACTGTTAACACCTGCAACATTGTTGGCCATATTTTCGATTTGCTGTCCCTGTCTCTGTTGCTGCCTCGCGCCGCGCCAACCTACAACTGCGGCACGGGCAGCGCTTTGGCGCCGCTTTTATAATGCCGGCAGTAGCAATACCCAAAACCCGAAATCATTAATCTAATCAGCGCTTATTTTTATACCCTGCACCCATTGACCATGGAAGAC
Source organism: Drosophila littoralis (assembly GCA_018903485.1). Classification (NCBI taxonomy): domain Eukaryota; kingdom Metazoa; phylum Arthropoda; class Insecta; order Diptera; family Drosophilidae; genus Drosophila; species Drosophila littoralis. The sequence goes on from JAEIGF010000591.1 coordinate 6,019,626, forward strand.
AAGCAGCATTATGTTGTTAACAGACAGAGGCGGAAGGTATATATACATCTATGTATATATGTGCTTGATCGGGCTGACGAACCTAGCTAAGACCAGAAATGTTAAGTACCAGCACACGCTTACCACGATTAGCGATATGTCTTGCCATAAAATCGATAGATATCGATTTTGAGAATTGGTTTCTTAAGCATTACTCGAAGATTATAGTCGCTAGATACACAAAACTACAAATATAGATGTTTGCATGATATACACAGATTACAATGGACTCACTTTTTTGATACCTTGACGCAATCTTCCTAAAATTGCAAAATACAAAATTATTAAAGAAAGAGCTTTGTGCCTTGATATGTACAGACTTTTGTATGCCATAGTTAAAACCTGAAAGTTGTATAAAGATCGCACTGTAAACACCGGAGTTAATCAAGAATGCATTGTCCACACATGCTATAAGGCAGAGAGAAGAAGAAGAACAGAAGCAGCCTGCAGCATATGGAAGCTAGCATATTTCCAAAGGCAGCTTGGAACAGTTTTCTTCAGGGTATCTGCTAGTCGGTCATAAAGCACTCGTAAATGTTTCTTTTTGCGCGCGCGACGACAATGTTTACGGGGTTTTTCAAGCTGACCGCTGACCCCCGCACAGTGGTTCGCAAACAACAACAAAAATAGGGTTTTCACACGTTTGGCAGAAAGTGCATCTAACCGCAAGTAGCTCAAGAAGTTAGTAAACAAATTTAGTTAAAATACATTGATGCCGGGTCTTCCTTGAATATTTAAAACTTTCCTTTTTTAATTTAAGAGTTAAAGCTAAGAATGTATAGATGGACATAATCCAAGATTAATCTGGCAATCGCAAAATGGTGATAATGATTGATCCGCACACTTTTACCAACAAAAGACTCACAATTCGAAGCCCAAGCCATTGCGCACTTGCTTCTTGCATTTACGCCGAGTGAAACTCAATGTTATACCACTGTGCAGCGTCTTCAATTAGCCAGATTATACGCAATTACTAGACACTTTATGGAAAATCAGTCGATGATATTTATTTCGGGGGACTTTGAGTTATATATCCGAGTTTCATGCCTATGCCGAATGCCTGAATTGATAACTCAGCATATTTGCGGCTTGTACATTGGACAACAGACCCAAACAATATATTTTAGAAACGATTTCAATTGTTGTGCACACGTTTTTTGATAGCCAACCGGCCACCGCCAATCATCCGATATAATGTGCGATTTACGATCATTACGGTCACAAATACTTTCCCTTATCAGGGTCTGAATGGGTGTCTGTTGGCGTTTCAGTGCTTATCAGTCAAGCACTCTATCCCTTCTTTATCTTAATCATACAACGTTTTAACGGCTTTTATCAATGGTTATTATTTTAATTTTTGATTTTATCGGCTTTTATTTCGCGACATTCATTTCATCTATTTTGATGTATGTACATTATCAAACTTTCAAATTGGGCTCAGTTCCTTCTGTATATAGCTGTTGTACATATACCCTTTTTCAATGCCGGACTTTTTTTTGCTTTCAGTTGCTTATTTTTTTTTCTGCACTTGCTAAACAATTTTTATCCGCTCTTTTCCCTAATGTCCTTTCTTCGCAAAACCATAAATGTAAATTGAACGGTAGTTGAAAACACATTATCCGTGCTTATTCCCCCAATCCGTGCTTATCCGCACTTATCCATATTTATCGAAGTGTTATCTGGATTATCATTGCCACTTTACTAAGTTTTGGACGCTTTTTAGTTATTCAAATAATTATCAACACATAATTCACGCTTATACATGCTTCTATCCCTTTTTATCCAGTTTTATCCGTTGTAAATCAAACTAATTCCACACCCTGTTTACGGTTTTAATTATCATTAACACATTTTACGCGTAGATATGTCAGATTTGAATTTTATCCAGTTTTATCCAGTTATACCCGTAGTCAACTAAACCAATTCCAGGCCTTTTCCGGTGCTTTTATCATCGTAAAAACAATTTTTGCGTTTATACATGGTTGTATCCATTTTTATCCAGTTTTATCCAGTTTTGTCCGTTGTCAATCAAACAATTTTTAAACACTTTTTAGCGTTTTTCATATTCATAAAGACAGTATTCGCAAATATACATGCTTATATCCGCTTTTATCCGGTTTAATTCATTGTAGATGAAACTAATTCTAGTTTGCTTTCAATATAGATGTTAGTTTTGAATTTTATGCACTTTTATCCAGTTTCATCTGCCGTCAATGTAACGAATGCTAGACTTTATAGCGATTCACATCTGCCAACAAGTAATCTATCCGCTGCTTTCTTATCTGTTCACAATTCTTAGCAACTTTCTCGTCAAGTTGCGCCGCAAAACTGACCAAATTTTCACGCTGCATCCTATTTTTACATTGAATTGTCAGCGCAAACGTGAGTTTGGCTTCTAACGTCATCGCATTGTGCGCACACTCATTCGATTTGAGCAGCTTTAATTTGCATAGATTTAAAATATCCATCTTTGTTTTGCATTCAGTAAAAAGCCTGCCAGTTGTAACCGCGCAATTCTTTCTCGAGTGACGAATATGAATGTTTGTCTTACTACGTAGCAAATTATTTGAGAGTATTGGCACAAGCATTAAGATATGACATTGACTCGCATACGTGACTCTACCTTACCCACAGTTTTCCAGCTCTAAATACAAAAGGTGGGCCAACTGTCAATGATTGGAATGGTATGAATTTTACTCAAAGCTTTAACAGTTTGCAGTTACACGCGAGCTTATTGGCTTATCCGGAGCATATCCGGCTTTTTCAGGTTTTATCCGTTTTACCCGAATTTCTAATTTAACATTTTTAATGAGTTTTCCTTATAGCTTCAAGGTACATATGGATTTTGTTTGTCTATCAGGAACATATCCGGATTAATCCGGTTTTATCCGATATTATCCGTTTTATCCGCTATTATCCGTTTTATCCGAACTTCTAATTTTCCATTTTTAATGCCTTTCACGCTTTATCAAACATACTTTAACCATTAAAACTTATATATAAGCATTTGCTCAACACCTTGGATTTTAGCCCAATCCCAGCAAGAGTTTTGCGGCGCACGAATATCGTGCATTTAAATACTGATGCACATTGGCAGGCCCCAATGTTGTTCTTTTGTTGTTTTAAGCTTAAGACGAGCTAAAATGAAAGCACTTTTTCTGCTTATATATAAAATTAAAAAAATAAAGTTTTAAGCATTTCTTGGTCATATATTTTAAATACGAAAATTTACCCAAGGGAGACGAGCCGTGTGCACATAGACACACACGTGCACACACGGGGTGGCTGCTCACTTTATGCGAAGGCTGCCATAAAGAAGAAACGAACGGTAAAACACGTTAAAAGGTAAGACGTGAAGGCAAAAACAACAACAACAACAACAACAGCAACAGAAAGGCAAACGAAGGCAGCTTCATTTAGGCTTTGGCCCCAGCCTAAGTCCCTGCTCCACATATGCATAACCGAATGTGCGAGTATGTGTGCGTGTGGGTGTGTGTGTTGGGTGTAGTGTGTAGTGTGTGCGGTTGGCAGCCGGGTCAGCTGAGTGTGCGTGTGTGTGGGTGTGTTGCTTGTTGCTACTTATGTTTAAGCTTTGTATTTAAGCTTTTTGCACGATTTCCTCTAACAAATGGATTTTCACTTGTTGCCCCCATCTATACAGATGCACGTGTTTATATGTATATATATATATACATATATATAAATACATATATTATATGTGATATATATACACAGTGTGTGTGTGTGTGTGTGTGTTATATAATCTGTGTGTCCTTGTTGTCATGCTCGTTTCTCTAGATGCCCTTCACGGATCCCTTTGGTCGTCGCTTGCTGCCACACGTTTTGCTGCTAACAAATAATTTAATTTCTTTTGGGGCATCTTTACTGAGCACCCGTGTGTGCGTGTGTGCGTGTGTGTGTGTGTGTGTGTGTCTAAGAACTTGGCCAACAAGTTTAAGAGCCAAGTCGCATTTGTGGCTTTGACTGTGCACTCGTCGATGGCCGCAGCAAAATACGCAACCGCATTTCCAGTTCATAATTTATCTTTATTTCTTTTAATTTTTTTAATATTATTTATTTTTTCATTAATTTTAATTTATTATTTCTGTTATTATTTATTTTTATTTAAATTCTGTTTGTTATTTATAAATGTAAAAAGGAAAAACAAAGGAAGCAAAAGATTATAAGTATATTATAGAAAGAGAAGGAAAACTTGTTATAGATTAGAGTGAAAAAGGAGATACACAATAATCAGTCAAAGTTATATATTGTGAATTATGACCAAGAAGAGAGGCCAAATCTCGGGAAAATCGGATGAGATTTGACCGAGTTATGGATAGGATATTTGAGGGTACCATTCTTGCATGATCACCGATCAATCAGTCAGTCAATCGGTCAATCAGTCAGTTAGGACAAACTGTTTTATAAGTAAGTATATAGAGATAAGACTGATGTTGATCAGATGCTGCTCAGATGGAAAGGAAGAGTTCGTTTAGTTAAAAACTTAAAATGGGGAACTGCATATTTTAAAGGCAAAGAATCTTAAAAAGTAAATAGAAAATGAAGTACCAAAAATGCAAGATACTTTACCCCAGAGCTGAAAGACCCAAAAAAAAAAGAAGTCGGTGGTTCGGTTCAAGAGTCGAATCAACTGCATGTCCTTAGAATCAGTTTGGGTTTGTTTTCAGGGATTTGATTCAATGTTTGGGCTGTTGTGCATTATGAGAGTGTTAGATATAGGCAATCGCAGTTGTTTCTACTAAAACTAGTGAACATTTTACAAGTTTCGCTCAAAATTTCCAATCTATCTAAAGGCAACATCTACCCAATACTGAGACTCTGCTGAGGCTCAATATTCCTTAAAGTTTTTAAAAGTTAAGTAAATAAATATAGTAGAGAGATATGAAGGAAAGATCATTTTGGGCAACTACTTGAGTTTGTGCCTTGCTTTATGCCGGCAAATAAATTTGGATTGCAGGCTTGAATCGGTTTGGTTCAAATGCAGCTTGCAGCCCTGACCTGCATCGAATTGAATGTGATCTGAACTTGATGCAGGCCTTAAACTGTTTTGTCAGCAAGGCCAAAAAGCTGAAGCAGCTCAACAGACAGTTGACACGCACAGCACGCACAGGCGTAACACACACCCACACACACAAGACGCACACACAGACACAATGCACACTTTCTCCCACACACAACCTACTGAAACACCTAAAGTGCAGGCATTTGCATGTTGCCCAACTGAAGGCGACATAATACACAACCCATCATCGTCATCGTCATCGTCATCGTCATCGTCATGATATCGAATTGCAGCGCATATGACGGGAGAATGTCAACTCTGGCCGCGGGCGCTGCCAGATTTTTGTCAGCTTGATTAATTGCAACCTGTGGCGGGTCTGGGCCAGGGCGAGGTGGGCCGAGACCCCAAGTCGGGTATCTCTGCCCTGTGAGTACATGCCCCCCGCCTTCCCCCACTCCCCTTCTAAAGGGCATGCAGGCAAGGCAAAAATGTTATTAATGATGGCAACTCTGGCGGCAGTTCTCAGCCGTTCATTTAGGCTGCATTTGACATAACTCATACGACGCGTTGTCCGTGCAGCAAACCAGGCGCAGACATAGCACCCATCACACACACACACACACACAGCTGAGATTTATGTATGTAGAGAGAGGAGGGGTAGAGAAAGGGAAAGAGGGTTGTGCGGTATTGACTGATTAATTAGCAGCTCTTAATGCCAACAGCGAACGAATTGCCGAATTATGAAGCTCCACCGATTAGCATGACACACACACACACACACAGACAAGGGAGTGCATGTGTGTGTGTATCTAAGCCCTGTCCATAAGCTCTGTCTCTTAAAGCCACTTGCCATGTTTTTACTGTGTGCGTGCTAAGACCCCGGCAAATAGTCGTCTTACGGGCTAGAAATAAATTCGGGTTTTCCCATGCTATTGACACCATTTTCTACTCTTGTTCTTCCCATGTAACACGCACAAGTCTTGTGATATTCAGCATTTAGCTTCTGATTTGAAATATTTCTTTCTTTTCTTCGTTTACCATTCATATTTTTTTAAAGTTATTTTGCGGTCTTTTCACTCTTGTTCTTTCTCTTGTTCCCTTCTCATTTGTTCTTGCTCTTCTTGTTCTTGCTCTTTTTTTCTTCATATGAAAATAAATGTGAAAATTTCTTCTTCTCATCATCTTCTTATCCAACTTTCACTTCTACGTCTGCAGACACGTCTTCGATGTTTTTCTTTTTTGCCTGGAAGAGAACAACATTCTTCTACTCTCTCTCTTTCTTTCTCTTTCTCTCTCCTTCTCTCTCTCACTTTTCCTATCTCTATCTCCTGGTCTCTCTTTTTGTACCTATCTACCTATCTATCTATCTATCTATCTATCTATCTATCTATCTATCTACCTATCTATCCATCTATCCATCTATCCATCTATCTATCTATCTATCTATCTATCTATCTATCTGTCTATCTATCTATCTATCTATCTTTCTATCTATCTATCTATCTATCTATCTATCTATCTATCTATCTATCTATCTATATATCTATATACCTATCTATCCATCTATCTATCTATCTATCTATCTATCTATCTATCCATCTATCTATCTCTTCTCTATCTCTCTACAGCTCGCTTCTTGCTTTCTGATTTTTCTCATTCTCTCTCTTTCTCTGCGTCTCTGATTTCCTGTCTTTCTTTTTAACTAATTTGGCGTTGTTTAATTCAAATTTTTGCAAATCAATTGGTTTATTTTTTACGGTCGGTTTTTTTAATGTTGATTATCTATTTAGTTTGGCATTTTTAACACACACACACACACACACACACGCTCACACACGCTCGCACACACACACACACATCCACACCATAATATATGTGGGAAAACCAATAAAGCGCTCGTAGCTAAGTTCATAGCTCGACAATTGGTTGTGTTCGGGGAGGGCGGCTGATTTATAGGCGTGTGCCTCAAAGCACCGACCTGACCTGACCTGACCCGGAGCGACCCGGCTCGACTCGACTCGACTCCACTCGTCCCGACCCGACCTGAACCTGCACCTGCACCTGCACCTGCAGCTAAAGCTGCGAAAAGTGTGTGAACTGGACCAAGACCTCAACCTGAAGCTGGACCTAAATATATGCCGCTGCAGACGTTGCTTAATAAGTTTTAGCTAAGCGGGAGAGTTTTGTAGAGCACAGGGGTAAGGGGACTAGAAACTACTCGTAAAGCCAAACGATTCGCGCTTGCCTTTTGCTCTTTCGAGATTTATTGACATATAAATTTAATGCCTAGCCCCGGCCAAGGGCCAAGCTGGACGCCGGATGAGCAAAGTTTAGGAGCAGTTGATTGAATGCGCTTTACTGCTTGGATTTCCGTTCGTAAATTGAAAAAAAACATAGAAATGCCACACATATATATGTATATATATATATATATAGATATGTATATATATAGATAGATATGTATATATATGAAGCTGAAGGCACGCATTGGCATAAGGTCGGCAAATGGCACAGATTTTGTATTTAGTTTAGGCAGAAGCTATTTTAATTTCCAATTTCCCAGCATGCATGCCGGGCATTATTGAAAGCAAGGACGCCAACAACAGGCAATGCAGCACATTCAGACAATTTACCATGCCAATCACACAAACAAGCAACAAAAAGTTCTCACATCGGGAGTGCACCACCGAGGGATACCCTGCGCCCACAATTCTAGCTGCATTCACGCCTTAAGCTGAATATTCGTGGGATGCATTCTTGATCGGTGCTTAGAGTCCGATTTTTGTGACATTTACAGTGCATTAGGTTGGCATTCAAATATGTGTACATACCGAGGCGCAAGGCTCTATATTTAAATACTCTTGTTTTTCCAATTTTGAGTAGCATGCGGCAAGGTATCTGAAATGTGAAATATTTGTAATCCGTATATACCATAGTCGTATATACATACCAGATTTGCGGTACTTAGCGCTTATAACTTTCCAGTCTTGCTTAAAAAAACGTAGCTCAAAATTAATTTTGATCATTATAATGAAGATGACAAAATGAGAATTCGAAGAAAAATTGTGAAAAACTAGATGCTGCCTATTATCTAGGTGAATATATGTATATGTCAATGAGTTCATTTCGGGCTGGCTTAGATTAGTATCTAGTTTCTCGAGGAAATTACACTTATAAGACGATAAAACATATAATATATACATACATTAAAAAATAGAAAACAATTCACATAAGTGAAAGTTTTGATTCTCGAGCGCAGTTCAAGTACCTCACAATTGTAATTCTCCTTCGTTTTCATAGTTTTCCTTAATATTTTGCGAAATTTGTCTTATTTAATACGAATTTTTCTAGAACTAAGCTGCGCAACAAATTTGTTAGCTTTAGATTAGCTTTAAAGGCTCAAAGTTTCATGAGGCTGAAGGGAATTTGTTGTAGCTGCTCGTTAGAAAACTTTAAGAAATGCCCTCCAAATACAGAATAAGCTGTAACTTAATAAAGTTCAACAGGTTTTTTGCATATAATACGATTAGTTCCAGGCTTTAACTTTGAAAAAATTGTAAACAATTTTGGTATTAGCTAAACAATCTGCTCCCAGCTTTACACCAAAGGGATTAGCATTGATATTTAAGAGCTAATCATAATTTTTTTTAAATATTCTCGAAGTTGGTTTACTCGCAATTAGATTAACTTTGACATTTAAGGATCAATAGTCATTTCTTAACCATTTTTATACCATTTTCAACTTAGTTGAATAATATTGTCAAGAGTTGCTTTACTTTAAAGGGATAATTGAGGAAAATTCATCATTTTGTGGTTAATTGAATGTTATTCTCAGAGTTGGATTACTTCAAAGGGAATAACTTGGATATCTGTGGAGCAGTAATAAATTTTGAATAATTTTTAAACCATTTTCTAAACAAGATTCACAAGAGTTGCCTAAATTCGTAGGGATTAGCTTTCATATTCACGGAATACTAATTATTTGCTAATAATTCTAACAACACTTTCTGTGAAGTTGAGCAATATTCTCAGAATTGCCTGACTCTGAACGGATAAGCTTTGATTTTTGAGTTACATTTCTATACAAATTTGTGGCTAGTTGAATAAAATTCGCTGAGTTACTTAACTCGAAAGGGATTAACTTTGATATTTGAGGAAACTTACAAATTTTTGAATAATTTTCGAGCCATTTTCTGGTTATTTGAGCAATTTACACAAGAGTTGTTTTTGATATTCACGAAGTAATCATGATTTTGATCATTAATTAAATACAATTTGGCGGGTTGTTTAACTTCGAAGATTTTAAGAGCGCGGAGAAGCTCCAAAATTGATTTCGATTTGCACAAAACTCTTGCTTTTGAGCTGTTCGCAGCTGCACAGCATTACAACTCTTAGCGCACTTGATGTAAGTACAGGGTATGCGGATAAAAAACAGACTCAAACGAGCAAAAAGATAGAAAAAACGATTGCAATTTCCTGTGGCGCAGGTTTCGCTTTCCTCCAAATATATATATATATAGATATATATATATATATGCATTTGTATAGAAATCCCAGCATCTTTTTTGCTGTGCTCCTTTCTGTGTATTTGGTTGTTGTTGCTGTTGTTGGCCGAACTCTTTGATTAGCATCAAATTATGGGTCATTCATTCGTTGGCACACATTCGATTTGGCATTGGCGGCATTACAATAGCCAGAATCCAGGAGTCGACTTACCATTGCCATCATCCTCATCATGGTTGCAACCATCATCAACATGGCGACGAGTATCATCTGGCTTGCACTTGTTCAATGTCAGCGCAATAAAAACTTCTGCACTTGCAATATTTCTTTAGCTCGCGCTGAATGTCGTTTCGTGGACTTCACCTTGACGTCTGTCGCCTGAATAGACAGGAATCTGAAATCTTTTTCAACATTAGTTCGAATCTTTTTCTGCAGTCAGCAGAGCTCGCTGCACACAACCCACAACCCACACACATCGCACAACGCACGCTCGCACACACGCACACACGCACACATGCACACTTGCACAATTGCACACTCGCACACTCGCATTCAATCGCAGCGTATCACAGCATATCGAATGCCAGCCATTGGATTGAACCTGTGGCAAGCACGAAAGGCTGTTGTTGCTGTTGCTGTTGCCATAGAGCTGGCGCATCACAATGTCAAGCTCACCTATGAAATTAGCCGGCTACCAGGGCAGGAGCGCAGCTCGTTGTGTTCGTTAATGCTGCAGCGGTAAATGAGTTATTAGCCGCAAATCGCCTTTATTTCACACTTGTTAACCCAACCATAAAAAAACACGTAAAAGGCGCCAAAAATAATCAAACTGAAGCGAATCTGCGAAACGAGCTTAAATCAGTTCTGTGTACATGCACATTTTTGTTCATATTAGAAAATGTGTTATATTTACAAAAAGTACCCGGCGTTGACCGGCTTAAATGGGCAATGTATTGACTACATTGTTTGTATACTTCCGAAAATTAATCCATTGTGCAACTCGTTTCAGTCTTATCTCTTCTGAAGACTCAGTCAGTCAATCAATCAGTCAGTCAATCAGTCAGTTAGTCAATCAGTGCAAGCTCTCTTGGACGGACAGCAAACGCGGGCCCAGAAGGGGTGTCCACCCAATAGAGAAGGATACAATGCCTTCTTAATAATCTTATTAATATATTTTTTAGAGTAAATGTACGCTCAAAAGGAGTGTCCGCCTAATGGGAGTGTCCGTTTAGCGAGTCTTTTTATAGCTATTTTTTCCAAATGCAGTCACATTTTTTTTATCCATTTTTTTAAAATTAACTCATTTAATTACAGGTCAATGCATGAATACAATACTATTAAGGTGGCAACACTGGCAGAGAGATCAGGGTTTGTCGAGACTTTGATTATAATTATTTTAAATTCCAATCGGCTTTCATATTCGCAAACTCTTCTGAATGCTGTGCTTTGTCATTTGCATAGCTAGGCGCCAGCTCTGTAATTACATTATCTTGTTGCAAATGCGTAAAGGTGGATAAACGTAAAATGTGACAGTCTGGCAGGGCAGTATGAGGGGCGACAAGGTGGCAACTTTGAACTTATGTGTGAAGTTTTTATTATTTATTTTTATTAAAAGTTATTACTTTAATTTTATTATGATTATTATAATAGTATTTTAATATTACTAATATTATTGTTAGTGATATTATTGTATTTCTTATTATTTATTTTCAATTTACTATTATTTATAATATTCTTAGTATTAGTATTGTAATTTTTGTTTTTATTATTATTACTTGTTTTTACAAATAATAATATTATTTTTATTATTATAATTAATAATGTTATTATTGTTGTCATTACGAATTAGTTGGATAATGTTTAATAATATTGTCATTATTATTCTTATTATCATTAATAATGATAAAACTGATATTAATAATGGCAATAATAATATTAATATTAATAAGTATTAATAATAAAAATTCTAATAATGGTTATAAAAAATACTGAAAATAAAAAAAAAAAAATAATAATGATAGCAATAATAATCATTATTACCATTAAATTGTCAATTATTAAAGTGACTTTCAACTTTGACTGAAGCATGGGAAAACCACATGTCAATGTTGTTGTCAGCTTTGAGAACAACAAAAATCCTCCGTAGAGAATATAATCTAACCCCTCTAAATAGTTTTCTGTTCCGCCTAAGAAAAACAGAAAATGTCAAAATAAAATGTTTTTTTTTTTTTTGTTTTTATCAATTAATTATTGACTAATTAAAAAGATAATAACAAGTGAATTAAAATCGTTTGCAAGCCCGAATCCCTGGACGGCCAATGCCATCCGCTCCTGTGCACTTGCCGCCTGCGCAAATTCATAAGTAAAGCTGCAGGGGGAGAGATGGGGAAAGATGGGGACGGATGGGGACAGCGCAAAACGACAACGACAACGACTCGAAATCCAATTCCGTTTCTTAGCTCATGAAGCGCCACCAAATGCCGCGACATTGCCGGCAGCGCAGCCTCAAACTACACAACCACCCCAAATCTATAACAATTGCTTATATCCGGCGCACACACGCGCACACACTCACACACACACACACACACACACATGCGACACACACACACTCACATACAGCTACCTGCGCAACAGCTACTCTCGGCTCTCGGCCCCTGTTACGAAACGGTTCAATGCAGTTCAGTTCAGTAAATATTATGTTAAATTGAGATAATTTGTTGCCTGATACTCTCGCCACAGAAAAAAAGAGAGAGTGATAGAAAGGGAAAGCAAAAGATGCAGACAGAGATAGGCAGAGTCTGTGGCGAGTTGTCGTAGTTCGTATACAACGTCATGTGGCAGACCGAGAGCGCGAATGTTAGAGTGGGTAAGCGTGATAGGGTGGGGAGAGGAGAGGCGTGGAGAGGAGAGGGGAGGGGCAGGCAGGCAGGCAGGCAGGCAGACGTGCTGGCAAGGACAGATTTTCATGTAAATTTTGTTCGCGTTTTATAGTCGCAAATTTTTGCTCGATTTGCACATTTTCTAGATTTTTATCGTAATTGGCGGCTTGTTGTGGCCCATTCACAATGAGACTCTAATCCGCAGCCCTTTCCCTTCACCATCCCCCCTGCCAAATAGAGCCGGAAGTACGAGTATCCGTATCCGTATCACAGCAGCATTTCGCCATGACTATTGCGGCTTAGCGGAAGGGGGCGTGGCAACGCATAGACGGTTGCATATAATAATCGACCATTTTCCGTAATTCGTAGCAGACTTTTGAGCGTAAAATGCCAAAAAAAAAAAAAAAAACAATACAATTTGGCTGTGACCGATCGGCATATATCCTCTATGTCATCCAGCTGCCCTTGACAAGGCATAATGGCCAAAAACCATGCTCAAAAAGCAAACATTGCAAATCGATAACTATCGATCTTAGGCAAATTCGGACGAGGAAGTTATCAAAAAAGAATAAGCTGGTAATGTGTAATATAAACGAGAGCATACACGTTAACTCAAGGTATAATAGCCCAAAACTAAGCTCAAAAAGCAAACATTGCAAATCGATAACTATCGATCTCAGGCAAATTCGGAGGAGGAAGGTATTATAAAAGAATAAACTGGTAATGTGTAACATAAACGAGAGCACACACGTTAACTCCAGCCAAAAACTAAGGTCAAAAATCGGGTATTGCATCGATAGTTATCAATTTTGGGAATATCGGTAATGGAAGTTATTGTAGGATATAAGCTATGTAAGATACACGAGAATCCAGACGGCAGGCGTTTAAAATCGATAATTATCGATGTTAGAGAGTAATTAAACTCCATATGATATACAAGTACCTACATTATGGCATCGATATTAATCGATTTGAAAGAGGAAATATGGCAAAAAAAGTAAGTAAATTACTTTTTCCAGGAATCCAAATTCAAATATCTAGCGCTACAATATGGCAGTTATAATATTTTCTAAAAAAATCAGATCGATCTGACAACGACATAAATCGATCTAAAGGACACGCAAGCGGAAAACATGAACTCAAGCTGCGTATATGAAATAATATCCCAACAAAATTGTCTTAGCAATCGATTTTGGAATAAAGGAGAAACATCGAACAAATAAATGATATAAAATACCTTATGATTGCCGAGAGTCTCCCGCTCCGTGAGCTCAACGTATTCGGACAGCGGCAACAAGAGCTATTTACTTTATATTGTATAGTCTTTTAGAAGTCAAAAACGTGGCTCACAGTGTCTTCATAATACCCATTCCAGCCCGGTTTTAATGGGTATTATTTAATTTTGAACCAAACGTTTTTAATCATAATATTTACAAAGAAGTTGTCTGGCCAGGGGAATTGCAATTAGCACACCGACTAGCAGCTTTACACTACACAATTTGTTTATGCACTGCGTACGGAGCTTAAGGGCTAAGTGGGCTGAAGGCAGCTGAAGTGGGGGAGGGGGCTGTGTGTGGGTAATTTGGATACTTTGTGCAAGCCATGTGGGTTCAAATGTGAACGTTGCATATTTCGTAGCATACTTTTGTGGGCTTCAGCATACGTCGAGGCGTTAAATTGTATAAACAACAAGTTAACAGTCGGTGACGAGAAGAGGGCGCTGCGGGGTGGCTTTGGTGGGGTTACGGACAGCACGTCTCGAAGTCAGTGACCCAAAAGTGTGCCAAGCCAAAAACCCCCAGCCGATGCGAAGCCCGCAATCATAATAAATTGTAGGGCCAGCGTCAGTCGTGTGTATAAAATAGTCATTAAAAAGACATGGCTTACAGGGTGAGAGGAGAGGGGCTTGCGGTGGGGTTAGTTGCTGGCAAGTTACACACACAACACACTACACACACACACAACACACTACACACACACACACACACGCACACACTCACATACAAACAGACCACAAGAACACACACATGTGTCTTTATACAATGCAATTAATTGTTTTGTTTATCATGTTTATCAGACGCTTTACGCTTGATTTGGCCAACAAAAAGGTTCGGGCAGCATGTCCAGCGCCTAGTTGTCCACTTGGCCATTAGTTGTCATTACTTATGGACCCAACCATACACAAATGCTATAACCGAACCATCCGTCCACTCCCCTGTACTTTGGCCGACCACAAAGTGGCACCGAATAAAGATGCTTTGAGCAGTGCGTTCATTCGATTAAATAACTCATCACCGAAACGGTTCATTGATTATTCGCTTTTTCGATATTTGATTTGGGCTTATGCCAAAAAAGAAAATATGGAACAAAAAGCTTGTGTTTTCTTTGGTAAATCCTAAAATGTATACGGCAAATGCTTCAAAGGAACGCAAATGTTTTAAGCCGAAAAGTGATTCGCTTCGAGGGGGGAAAAAAGGCTAAATAGAGCTGCTCTAGCTAACTTTTGTAGCTGCCAATTTCACCATTTTTTTGGCACAGTTTTTGTGGCAAATTTTGGAAATAATCTGCAGTCGCACAATAAGCTCTCAACGGAGCTTAAGCAACGTGCGCCTGACAGTGATTTCTTTGAGAAAAAATTAGGACCAAAAGAGCGGTTCCCAAATACTTCAAACGGTTCGAATTTCACCAATTTTCCGGCTTCCATAACCGGAAAATAAAAAAAAAAACATTTAAACAAAGACATTTGGCACGCTACGCATTCGCATAATATAAAGGCGAAAAAGTAACCAAAAAAGCTGTTCCAGAAAACAGCAACAGGCTTAGATTACACCATTTTTTAACGCGTACATTTTTTAGAGGCTTTTGAAACCCTCTGCTATTTCGAAAAGAAGCTTAAAAGGGAGCAACAACAAGTTTTACATTCAAAACATTTGCAGGAAAAAATATGAATAAAAAGGTTGTTCCAGAAAACATCAACAGCCTCATTTTACCATCGTTTTTTATTACATGCATTTTTTACAGATTTTGAAACTATCTGAAACAGAAGCTTTAAAATAAATCAAAGCAAGTTTAGCAATCAAATAATTGGCGAAAAAAAAACTTGTTCCAGAAAACATAAACATTCTACCATTTCGTGGTCAAGTTAAGAGAGGGTGTTCCCATATTTCATTGCATACTTTTTGGCGATTTTCGAATTATCTGCACGCTTAATAGCCCTAAGAGTAGGCATATTAATGAGTTAAGGCTAATTGTGAATTGAAGAGGAAGAAAACAACTAAAAAGAGCTGTTCCAAAAGTCTTTAACGAGCTTCGATAATAGAAATTGGTGTTTCAAACTTGTTTAGCAGCTATGGCAGAAAGTTTTTTAGGGCCAAAGTAAAGAGAGTTAAGGAGTTAAGGAGTTAAGAGTTAAACTTAAGCTAAGCAAGCTTCGTGATGCTGGCACAAGATCTTTTAACCACACAACTTGAGCATTTCTTGAAGACTTTGCAAATACTTAGATGCCAGCGAAATCCACAGGCACAAATTGCTTTGATAGCAATTTGGTGAAATTGCAATTGAAAGAGTTTTCACTTTTGTGGTCTTTGCCAAGATTCGGTGGAACGTAAAGTTAGACTGGCGAAATTTCGTAGTGCCAGCGCCTGCTGCGCCACTTTTGTGGACTCACAATGACGGGCATTATGCGCCCACACACACACACACAGAGACACACACAGAGACAGGCACGCGCAGAGGCACGCGCACATAATGCGCTTTTGAAAACTAATATCTAAATAAACCGTGTGTGTGTGCCTGTGCCTGTGTGTGTGTGTGTGTTTTGATGCGCGCGTGTGTGAAGAGGAATGCAATACTCGATGCGATGATATCAATGTCAACAGGCGAAGCAGGGACAACCCACTATGCGTATGCTTGTTGCAGTTGTTGCAGTTGCTGTTGCTGTTGTTGCACTTCTTATCCTAGCAACAGCATTGCTTATATGCTTTGACGTCAATAAATTCCGTAAGCATTATTAATACACTTACAGTTAACAAGCAAACAAAAAGCGAGAGCTGCACGCAGCAAAAACAAATTCCCGATGCGCACAAATCTCCCAGTTTCAAGGTTGGCTTCACGAGCTCAAGGAGCACAATCTTAAATCAATAAAAAAATAATAAATGAATAGAATTTAATGAAGCAATTTAATTTCTACTAAAAAGGTACAGTTGCAACCTGTATCAATGGAAATTGTGGGGGAAAAGGGGGGTAACAGGGTGACAAGGAAGCATCGACAGCCCCCGAAAGTATATACATTCTTGATTCTTGATTTAAGCAATATGTTCTTTAATCTTGTAGTCTGCGAAAAGTGTGAGACACTTTTCAAATGAATTGTCATTAAGATCCTTGGAAATGGAGTCGAAGCCGGAAGCTTACGCACAAAATCCTTGAACCCTATTCCCACTAAGAAGGAATGGTTTTTGCGAAAAGTGTGAATTTGAACAAGGATCTTTAAGGAGTTTCATGCAAACGACTTTCGCTTTTTTCCACACTTGCGGGTGGAATTTCTCAAAACCCCGTCTTAACGTGCACCTCCATCACATAAGGTAACTACAGTAAACACTTCAGCTTCGTAGCTCTTACGGCTTGGGCTGTGCGTTGATCATCAATCAGTTACTCAGCCAGTCAATCAGTCAGGCAGTTAATCAGTCAGTGAGGCAGCCAATCAGTCAGTCAGTTAGTCAGTCAGTCAGTCATTCAGACAGGTAGTCAGGTAGTCAGGTAGTCAGTCTATCAGTCAGGCAGCCAATCAATCAGTCAGTCAGTCATTCAGTCAGTTAATCAGTCAATCAGTCAGTCAGGCAGTCAATCAATCAGTCTGTCAGGCAGTCAGGCAGTCAGTCAGTCAGTCAGTCAATCAGTCAGTTAGTCAGTCAGTCAATCGGTCAGTCAGTCAGTCAGTTAGTCAATCAGTCAGTCAGTTAGTCAGTCAGTCAGTCAAGTAGTCAGGCAGCCAATCAATCAGTCAGTCAGTCATTCAGTCAGCTAATCATTCAATCAGTCAGTCAACCAACCACCTAGTCAATCAATCAGTCAGTTAGTCAATCAGTTTTATATAGAGATAAACGTATACTTATTTGTATCATTGTTTACACCAGAGTTCTTATACTGTAGCATATACAAATTACAAATAGTGCACTTTTTGGAAACATTCCGCCAAGCCCATCAAAACATGAGAAAACCAGATTGTCGAAGCGACAGCCTTGTGCCTTGGTATGCACACACATTTCAGTATTGTCTTAATGCTCTGTAAAATTCAAAGAGATCGGACTATAAGCACCGAAGTTACTTGGCAATGCATATGCCATACATTGTGTGGGACACAGGGTAGAAGCAGCGCAGCTGGCTTCTATGTATATATATATATATATCTACAGCAGGGATTAGAAGGATTGTAACAGCAGCTTGCCGCTAATTACAGAGTATCACCAAGTCGACGTCCAAGGCAATTCCCAGTAGAACATTCTTATATATTATAATAACTTTATGAGGCTATTATAATTTTGTGCTGAGATGTGTAACGCATAGAAAGAGACATCTCCGAGCCCATAAAGTGTAATTATTCCAGATAAGCATCAATAACCGAGTTGATATAGTCAAGTCCGACTGTCTGTTTCTATGCGAACTTGTCTCTCAGTCTTAAAGCTATCGTCTTGACACTTTGCCTAGGTCCGTTGTTGTGTTTCAGGCAGTATATATGTCGGATCCGACCGGATCGGACAAATATATCATACAGCAGCCATAGGAACTATCGGTCAAAAAGAAGGTGCGTGTGTGGCGAACTTTTTTGCTTATCACGATATCTTAACCAATCCCGGCATTAACTATCTCAACTATGCTGCTTATAAATGAGCCAAATCCTATCCAGATGCTGTATTATATAGCTTTAAATGAGGAATTGGTCAACAAATGAGTTTTTTCCATGGCAATCTACGAGCTTCGCCATGCTAACATATATACCAAAATCGTAGGGCAAATGTCAAAAAATGGTATTCAAACGTCGGCGCGCCGAATATATATGCTTACCTTCTCGTTGTTGTATTCATTTTTTCGGTATTTATTTCGCAGTTAGAGTTAGCTTCCGGATTCGTGTGTCGGCAATGAACCGAAGCAGACATTTTTATGAGGTGTTTCAAGTTTTAATGCTTCAAGCAGCAGGTTGTTAATGTGGTTGTTGCTGTTGTTGTTGTTGTTGTTGTTGCTGCTGTTGTTGTTGTTGCAAGTGCTTGTTGCACGTTGGCTGTTGCAAGTTCCTGTTGGGCGGCACAAAATTGTCAGCGGCAGCGCCAACACGTAGCACAGACGTGTGCAAAATGTTGTGTGTGTGAGCCAAAGAGTGTGTGTGTGTGTGTGTCGATGAGTGTGTGTGTGTGTGTGCGTGTGTGTGCGTGTGTGTGTGTGGGTATGTGTTGCTACAGGTAAGAGGTAAGGTGCGGGGCAGGTAAGGTGTGAGGAGCGGGACGGCACGTGGTTGTGCACGTGCGATTTTCGCGTCGGCAATAAAATCATTTTCAATTGAATTTTGCAGTTGCCGGACGACAACAACAGAATTTATGATGAACTTTAATAACAATACACATATTTATATACAAATATATTTATTTTCTTTTCACACACACACACACACACACACACAGAAAAGTCTGAGTTGTCATTGTGTTTGTTGTTGTTGTTGTTGTTGTTGTTGTTGCCTTGGCACCTTGTGCGTGTGCATAAAAATCAAGATTTTGTCCGCGACGTTGACTTCATTTGGTTAGCATAAAAAACGCGTAAACGAGGCGCTGTGTGGGCGGAGGGGCGTGTTGGCGCGGTCAGCGCCCCAAAAAGTATGCAATATAAAGTTAAAATCGTAAAAGGCGCCCCATATTGTATGCACACACACACACACACACACACACGCACGCACAGGAACAGTGAATGCGGCAAAGGAAATGAAGAAAAACTTGATTTATTTTTATGTGCTCAACGAGCTGACTTGGGCGCCCGCCGTTGCCTTGGCTGATGGGCCCGGGCCTGGGCCTTGTCCTGGGCCTTGTCCTGGGCCTGGGCATTTTGTCGAGGGCGTGGCGCTGGAGGCGCTGGCAGGTGGCCATTCAAACAAGTGCTACGTGCGTAATGACCAGGCACACACACGCACGCACACACGCACTTGAACTTTAAGAAGTTTTCACATTGCGTATACGTAATCATATTCCAGCTCCCGCTCTCGCTCCCTCTCTCTCTATCTCCCTCGCTCTCTTCCGCTGTCTGTCCTGATTTTGCTTTTCGCGTTAAATTATACATCTGCATGCCCACACACACACTCGCTTGTAGGCCTTCTGCTTCGATCTTTGGGAAACTCCCGTGTGCGTGGCCAAGTGGCAAGGTGAGTCGCTGAACTTGAAGGCAATCGCAGAGCGCAATTGACATATTTGAGCGCAATCCAAATGCCAATAAACGTATCCAAAATTAAACAAAATAACTCCAGGAGTGCGCCAGTCGAGTCCGCACGACCAGCTGATGCCCTGTAAACGGCGAGCTAAGCAAAAAAGCATTTGCAATTTGAATATCAAAGCGAGCCCACAAAACGGGACCCAGGAAACGGTTCGAGTCCAGAATGCCAATTGGTTATACCCCCTACAACACTTTGTTGCTCTCCTTCAGATCTCACATCACGTCCGTGTTTAATAGTTTGCCGAACCGGAATCTACAGTCGATATTGGCTCCTGTACAAGAAGAACAAGCTTTCTCTCAGCAATAAGCGCACAGAGAGTACACGCAGTTTTTGGCCCCGTTTAGATGTATGACATTCCGACCTGGGCAATTGCCGCCAAGTTCCAACAAAAAGGAATGCAAATCATGCATAAGAAAGCAATGCACGGAATCGTTTACCATGTCCATGGCTTTGTCATTAACTCAACCCTGCATAGGGACCTGTATCTGACGGTTGTCGAGGACCAGATCGCCATCCAATACAGCAATCGCACGGGCAGACACCTCACACCTCAGCTACACCTATCAAAAAGCGCCGCTTCGGCCTTCTACCATGAGGCAGCACAGGGCGACTCGGAGGCCACCTTGGGCCATAGCTCCATCCATAATTGTGCTTTTATATAACTATAACTTAATTACCCTTTTCTAATACTGTTTGCCCTAAGTTTGCACACACCTGTCGATACCTCAACCCTATACAATCTGAACCCGGATTGGCGACACGTAAAGAGTTATTTCCGAGCTCACACGGTATATAATTCTTGACCAGCAGCAACAATATAGCCAAGCCAATGATTTAGTTGAAGCCACAATTAAGTTCCCAACGAACTCGGCTTCCAGAAAAACAAGAGCTTGCAAGTTTTTCATGCCACAAAGATATTATCTATGCACATAGTCCGAATTCTGTTCACATAGCTTTAAAATCTATTCTGCCCAAAATGGCTGCACATTTAAATTTATAAGCTCAAATATGTGCAAATGTTGCACACGAAATTCCGCCATAAATACCAATTAGGCAATTAGAATTTTACGCAAATTCTCAAGGCAAACCGAATGCATCAAAGAGGGGCGAGCAAATATATATCTTTTATTAGACAAAGCTGAGACAATTAATGAATGCATTTGCATGTGAAGAATGCAAACATGATTTTCGCAGACTTTTCGCATGCAACACGGTCACAAACAATTCGAGGAGTAGATGAAGAAGAAGAAGCAGCAGAAAGACATTCAAAAAGCATTCAAAAGCAAGCACGGAAAATGAAGCACAAAGACGTGGCGAATGCCTGGCAGCATAATAAAAAAGAAAAGAAAAGAAAAGAAAAAGTGCTGAGAAAGGGGGGCAAAATATGAAAATCAAGTAAAATCATTTCCATTCAAATTCAAATGGCAAGCCAAGCGGGCGATGGGAGGGGGGGATGGAGGGGCGGCCAGGCATGTCGCCAGCGGCAGCAGTTAAGAAGAAGAAAAACAAAATAAAACTGAAAACCAAAAAGCCAAAAACTGAAAACTGAAAACAGAAAACCGAAAACCGAAAACTGATATTCAATTCAATCAGTTCTGGCCCCGACACAAGAGACTCGCCCCAGCCAAGAAGTAAAGAAAAGCCAACGGGCAACAATGCCCAGCTGTGGCTGCCAATGGCTTGAATTGTGTGCAGTTCGAGGGGGGGCGTGGTGCATTTGGACGGTGAGGAGGGGAAGGGGTTGTCTGATTTGGGGCGCCGCCGAATGGATTGTCAGACTTTTTGATTTTGTGGTCGTCGACGCCGTCTTTCTCACTTGCTTCGCACTTCACGTGCTGCTCAGCCGAATCGCAGGCTATATGTATCTGTAGCTGGTATTAAGTCAAAACACCCCCCCCCATCCCCCCCCACACACACTCTAGCCCCACTATGCCCCCCTCCTCGGCATCGGGCCCCGGGGCAACATTGAAAACATTTCACTTTGGCAACTCGGGGGCAACTTTACAATAAATTTCAGCAAATAAATCAAAATGTAACAGAAGCCGTGCGGAATTTTTAAGCGCCAGGTGCCGCATTCAATAAGCGAACCTAAGCCAAATGCCAACTATGCACAGCTAACAGATACCCTGTATATTGCTAAAGCAGCCCTTGGCTTTTCCCTCTATCTGCTTATTGGAAAGACATCTCTCGCTAAAGAAAGCCAATATCTACAGGCATTAGCTATTAGATACTCGCGCATAACTCGAGTCATATACTTAAGTTTGGCATGGGCTTAAGAATTGTAAATATACAAACAAAGCGGAAAGTGCATACCAAATTTGGGCGCTCTAGAGTTTCTAGAAACTGAGTTCCATGAGGTCAAAACAAGCTAAACTTGAATAACTAGCTTGTTTAAAGTTTGATCAGCTTCAAAATTTCGACAAAGCTAAAATATAACAAGAAATGCAGGTTTGACACATAAAAAGTACATCTGTGCAACATATTTCCATAGCTATTCACAGATTCACAGATTCGCAAAGAGTGCAGGAAAAAACTCAGTTCATGCTTCGGTTCATTTTGGCTTAAAGTATTTCCCGACACGAGCCAGATCCTAGTTCCGCAATTATAAAAAAAAAAAAAATAGCTTAAAAATAAACGAAATTTCAAAGAGGTTATATCGGCCAATATGCCCTTGCCCTTATGCCCTTGCCAAAGGCATGGGCTTTTCCGTGGGATATAATAAAGGCAAAAGCTGAGACAGCATGCAAGTTGGTGGGCGTGGCCGGCCGCAAAACTGAGCCCCGACGAGGCGCAAACAAAACGAGGAACAACAACAACAACAAAAAATACAAATAAAAAATAAAGAAAAGTTTTTGATTTTTGTGAAAAATGTTTTTCGTTTTTCGGTTTTGTTTTCGTTGTGTGTGAAAAATGAAAATGTGCGGGCAATGGCAAATGTTGGCGGCCAGGATGGAGTGACAGATGGACGGAGAGTGGAGGGTGCCAGCAAGGGGGGGGCAGGAAGGGGGCTCAGGTTCACAATGAATGAAATGTGACGGCGCCGACAGGCGGTTAGTCGTGGGCGTGGCAGACGGCTGCCTATGAAGTTTTGTTTGCCCGCCAGCTGCTGGGCGCAGGCGGAGGGGGGAGGGAGGGAAGGAACGTAAGGTTAGGTCGGTGGCAACCCTGGCAGCTGGAGGTTGGGGTGGCAACTCTGCCGAGGAGGTGTGTGTGCGTGTGGACTACTTGAGGCCCATTTTTTTGGGGCGCACTAATTGACTTTTTATGCTCTACGACTCAGTCTTCCACCTCTCCCCCTCCCCCTCCCCCTGTCCCACTGCCTATCCCTCTCTCTAGCTATCTCACTTTGAAGCGGACAACGAACAGCCGCTGAAGCTATTCGCTGGAGGGTCGGTTGGGTCTTTAGCTGGTCCCCGAACTCGCTGTGATCTCTGGCTGGGAGCGTCTAGACAAACAATCATTGAATAAAAGCTTTTGTGGCCAATGGCTAGAAATGAACTTGGCCCGCAAAATGTTTGCCAACATGTTTCTCCAGCGAAAACTGTCCTAGGCGGGAGGTGTGGCACTTTAGGGGATTGTTTGGCAATATGGTAGGAAATTGTCTAGATGACAAATTAATTAGTTTCAGACGAAGCACAATACAAATCGTATTAGGTTGCTTTCGTTAGAAAACGCGTGAAATACCAGAAAAGTCCCTTTTGCGTATTTTTCCAATTTGCACGATTACATTCCAATTGGCATTTAAGCGGCTAGACATCAGTCCAATTGGAACCGGTTCGATTGCAAATCAATTTGCAGCCCAGCATTATATTCAAGCTACTTTTTTGTTATGCACGATTTATCAACCCATCTTTATGCTCTACCCCTTCTTATACGCGCTCGCAGAGGGTATTCTAGTTTTGCCATTAAATGTGTAACGCTTAGAAGGAGACATCTCCGAGCCCATAAAGTATATACATATATTCCAGATCAGCATCAACAGCCGAGTTGACATAGTCAAGTCCGACTGTCTGCCTTTGCCTAGGTCGGATCCGACCGGATCGGACAACTATGTCATATAGCAGCCATAGGAGCTATCGGTCAAAGGGAAGGAGCTTGTATGGAGAACTTTTTTGTTTATCACAATATCTGAACCAAACCCGACATTAACTATCTCAACTATGTTGCTTATAAATGAGCCAAATCCTATCCAGATACTGTACCAGCTTTAAATGACTAATCGGTCAAAAAATTAGTTTTTTTTTGTCAAAATATTCTGTTTTCCAAATATTTCTAATGCCTAATATGCCTATCTACCATATCTGCCAGAGGGTAAGATGTCTGGAAGGGTATCAGATATTCAACGTGCCGAAGATATCCTTACTTTCTGGTTTAATTGTGAGTCGAATCTTAAAGCAAAGCCGAACCACAACCCAAACTGAACTACACTAAAAGAGGTCACATTTTAGGTAAGTTAACATCGTCTCAAATAGTTCGAACCCCACCCATGGCATATACATATATAAATGTAGGCTCTGATCCAGCACGGAGTGTTTATTTTAATAAAACTATTTGTAAATTGAATTTCTTAATTTGCCTCATCAAAATATTGACGGAACCCCAACTGAGATCTGGGAAAATCCTGTTTCGCAAGCCGGCAGGTCGCTGGTTCGAACCGTTAACCGTAGCATCGGATTAATTCTTTCGGGAGAATATACTCTGCTCTGGCTAGTATGGAAATATATGCATATCTTTGTATGATATATGTCAATATCTGTATTAAATTCTCGGCATTCCTTACTTTTTCAAGACAAACAAACGTTTGCGGTAGAAAAATGCCTTCAATTCATATTAAAAAATAGCCCTTAACCAAAGTCAAGTAATTCTTTACAAATTCTCCAGTCGACATATTTGTGAATGCGTTTGTATTTTGCTAAGAGCAGAAAATAATTCAAAAATTTAATTAAAAAAGAGAACTTCAGTCGGGAGTGTCCGACTAGAAGTTACCCTAAGCCCTGCACGACACTCGAGGAAGAAAGTTTCTGCCATAAATTCCTGAGCGAGCTGAGCTTCTTCTTCCCTTGAGCCCAGACTATGGCTTGGATAATGCGTTCTTGAATAACTCCGATATTTACAGGCTGATTTCTATGAAATTTTCAGGCCTTAAATATGGCATACAAAAGTGTGTGTATACCCAAGCGCAAGGCTCTATCTAAGGAAATAGGATTTTTTCAATCGGGGGGGCGGGCAGAGGGGAGCTATCCAAAAAAATGAAATATTTCTCTGCTTTGTATACTCTACAAGAAGCTACATACAAAATTTGGAGCAGTTAGCGATCGCAGTTTTCGAGCTATGCTGGAAAAACTAAATCTCAAAATCGATATTTATCGATATTTAACGATATTTATTGATATTGGCGCAATAGAAAGCTGATAACGAGCAAGAAAGCTGATAAACTCGCTGCTGACAATTATAGATAATTATATATTGCATATTTTCAGACTTGAGCCTTTGTTCCTTTCGAGCTTGACGCGGTCAGACGAACAAGCGGATGGATGGGCGGACGGACGGACGGACAGATGGACATGAGCATTGTTTATGAAGTCGGAGCTGCTTTCATCGGAGCTTTGTGCATATTTGCAGAAAGCCGCTTTTATGCTCTTTTCACACGTTGTGAATTAAATGAAAATTCCAAACGAAAAGCATTCTTTACAACTTAATCCACGAAAGTCAAAGAAATTAAAAACTATTTTCACATATCAATAAAGAATAATGAAAACAATGAGGATAACGAAATAACTGGCGAAACTGTGAAGTGGACAATGCTTTGGCTGGCTGCGATGCACTCAAAGGCGCGACAGGACTTCGAGAATGCGAGGCTGCAGCCCGATTCAGCCGGAAGCCGGCGCTGAGGTAAACGTTGTCGTTCGCGCGCCGCTTGAGGCTCGTCCAATTGCCAATTTCACAACACACTCGCTCCGTGGGCGGTCGCAGGTGGGGCGGGGCGGGGCGGGGCGGGGCTGGGCCTGTTGACGAACAAACGAAGTTAACGCGCACGTGGAGCGGCACGCTCGAAGGGGCAGCACAGCGTGCGTCCAACAGCCGTCAGATCGACGGCGGCGGCAGCAGCAGCTCCTCTCACAGTCGCTGCGCAGCGTGCAGCATGTGGCATGTGGCATGTGGCATGTGGCATGCGGCCAACGTGCATGAAGCACACCAACTGCCCCAATACACACGACCAGACGCCACCACCCCCAACGCATAACCCCCCCCCCACACACACATTGAAAAAAAAGCAACCTCCCTGCCCCAACCAGTGGACAGCACGCCTGGCCTTGTGCAACAGCCTCATTATAAATAGCGGCGACTGTTGCACGGGCAGCGACGCTGGCGGCGACGTCGACGCCGACGCTGGCTACCTGTTGGAAATGCAAACATGCGGCTTTGCGGCTGGCAGCGACGCTGGCAGCGACGCAACTGCGCACGCGCTGGAACCGAGTCTACATAACGCAACAAACGATTCGTCTTGTTGCCAAGCTTGCCCCTCCGCCTGTGCCACACGCCCCGCTCCCCCTGCACGCCCCTCGACCAAGACACTTCCAATGAGCGCTTGGCGCACTTTTTGAAATAATGCAAGCCTTTGGATACCATTCAAAATTTGACCAGGAAAATAAATCCCTTTAATATATATTAAAGATGTTTCTATACAGAATATTGACCATCCACCGATTGTTCCTATACGCGCTATATGATATAGTTATCCGACTAGAGCAAAAATGTTTGAGAAACAGCAAAAAATCATTTAACAACACATTTTTACCCATAGACCCATATAGTCTTGTATTAGGAATCATAATGAAGCTCTTAAAAGCCAAAGTTTCCGCAAAATATCTGGATAAACCTTTAATTTAATTTTATATATAAATAGCGAGTATTTGCAGGAGTTTCCTTGGCAAATTTTGTGCTTGGGAAATTCCACCCGCAACTTTGGTAAATGGACGGAAATCGGTTGTATGCAAGTTTTCGTTTACCGTTCCGATGGAAAGCAAAAACCTCTCATACAAGCGTTTTCCGCCAATTTACCACAATTGCGGGTGGAATCTTCCAAACAAATTCCTATGAAGGGCTTTTGAAAACAAGTTTGAAGCAAATCGGATAAGCTTCATCCAAAAAAATCTTTGAATCCCTTTCACTTTTCCCCGAATAAACTTTGATTCTGCGAAAAGTGTGAAACACGTCTCAAATAAATTCTCCTAAAGATCGTTGGAAGTGATTTTAACGCGAAACTTCATCCACCCAATCTTTGGCCCCCATTTCCACCATGGAATGGATTGGAATGGATTTCTCGAAAAGTATGAAACACTTCTCAAATGAATTTGAACAAAGATCTTAGAAAATGAGTTTGAAGCCAATTGGCTGGTAAATAAAAGAGCTTCATATGAACGTATTTCACTATTTTTCCACACTTGCGGGTGGAATTTGCCAAAACCCCGTCTTATCGTGCACCTCCATCACATAAGGTAACTACAATAAACATTTTAGAGCTAGGACTCTTTCGGATTGGGCCGTGCGATAATCATCCAGTCAGTCAGGACAAAGAGCATTAAATTATAGAGATGGATATACAGAGATTTGTAAATACGAGCTCACCTGCAAATTCATACGCATTATTATTTTAAATTCATCTTTCATTAGGCGGAAGACGAACCTTTATATAAACACATCACTGAAAGAACAGAAAAGAAGAGATAATGTTTATTAACTGTTGCTAAACCTAATTGAATTTGTGAGAATCGCATAGAAGAGCAATATGTGTTAACACGTTTCTTGTTCATTTTCAGCTTAGCTCAACATAGACACTTATGTATATAAATACATATTCAAATACATGCAAACCAACATGCAACATGCTTGCAATAGTTGTTACTTTTATTATAAATATAGTAGAACATAGTTTTGTTCGTAATACGTACCACTTTTTTCAATGGCCTCCGCCAAAGCCACAGCCACTGCCTCCTTTCTCAAGCTGCCGCTTATCAATAATTAAGTCTCCTTCATAGTTGAAGCCGCCGACTCCTCTTATATCAAAGCCGCCTCCTCTAACATTAGAGCCTCAACCTCCTGCATAGTTGAACCCGTCTCCTCCAATAGTAAAGCCGCCGCATCCGACGTAGCTGAAGCAGCCGTCTCCTCTTATATTAAAGCCGCCTCCGCTGACATTAAAGCCTCATCCATCCGCATAGTTGGATCCGCCTCCTCCTTTGCTTAAGTTGCCGTCTCCTCCAATATTAAAGCCGCCGTCTCCACTATAGTTAAAGCCGCCTCCTCCAATATTAATACGCCACTTGAAGTGAAGCCATGCTTGAATTCATGAGAATCGCGTAGTGGGGCTTCAGTTAAGAATATGTTTTCTTTGCATTTGCAGCGCAGCTAAAGGGTAAACATACAAAACAATATGCAGACATTCATTTACATATGCACATGCAACCAAAATATACACATACATATACATATATACATGCATGCACACATGCACATAAGCATGCGGACATACATATATTCTTATGTGCATACATGTATTCATACAAACATTCATTAATACATGTAAACTTACACACATGCACGCATGCACACATAATACATGCACACAAACATATTTACATACACACAAACATATTTACATACAAATACACACGCACACACATATATACATACATGTATATACATAAGCACATACATAAATACGTACACGTGAATACATACACACATATGTATCACATACATGCACGCATATATACATACTCACACATACATACACACATACATACTTACATGCATACATACATGCATGCATACATACATACATGCATACATACATACATACATTCATACATACATACATACATACATACATACATACATACATTCATACATACATACATACATACTTACGCATCCAGATCTGGCAACATGATACTTGGTCAAGAATAATGTTACCCCCAAATATCCTATATGGGCATAGGTCAAAGCTTCCCATCCCCTTAAATCCCACAACCCCATAACTTGTTTAAATTTCATCCGATTTTTATGAGGTTTGGCCATTTTTTCACCCAAAGGGGTGGAACATAAGCGAAAGTCTGTAATATGGAATATTTTTCATGCAAAAGAAGCTAACTCCGACCTCATTCTACATTCTACATCAGCATCAACAGTCGATTTGATCTAGGCCAAATGTCTTGAAGGGATTTGAATCTTTGGCTTGTGTAAGTTCACCTAATTTCATTGTTTGTTCTATAATTTTACAATTAAAGACCATAAATTTAATCGTAAAATGTTTAAGCGACGAGTGGAAATGCAATATGTGAAAAGCTGAGCAACAATTTAAAGCAAGGCCAGATTATAGCAGCTGCTTAGATATAAGACCTTAATGCATTTCTACGGCTTGTCAAATATCATTAATTATGTAAATCATTCTGAATAATGGTTTATTACACGCCACACGCCGCACGTTTTGCGTTTGTTACAATTTTATAGGTCAATTTTGGAGCTTGTTAAGATTTATGAGAAATTATCTTATCTGCAAATATTCCAACAAAAAAAAACGCGCCTTTCGACTCTTGAATAAAATGAACGCAATATAAATATTTAAAGCTATCAAACAAAAATCTATTATTTAAAATACAAAATATATACTTATATTCTTTAATTAGGAAAAAATGAGAAAGTATATATTCGGCACGCCGAAGCTTTAATACCCTTGCATATAATTGCCTTACGCTTAACCTGTATGCTCCTTGTAGGGAAAATATCTTGATAAGACTTGATTCATGTATAAACAGCATAGGTTAGCTAGTAAATGAGGGTTCGATCAAGATATCTTGATATAGAAAACTGTTTTCCATACAAGAACTTCACTTTCGACCGATCGTTCCTAATGCAAATATATTTTATATTTGTAGTTTAGAAGATTTTGCATATATTTGAGAAACATAGATGCCGAGTTTGGTCAAGATATCTTCGTTAGGAAATAAGTTTTCTAGCGATAACCTATAACCACGAGGTCCGATCTGGACCTGTGCAAAGCTTTAAGACTGCGAGACTAGTTCACAGCCCGACAGACGGACGGACGGACGGATAGACATGGCCATATCAAGTCGGCTGTTGATGCTGATTTAGAATATATATACTTTATGAGGTCGGGGATGCATTCGTGATCAGTATTAATTGTCGAGTCTATATAGTCTGTCCATCTATTTGTCGGCAAAGTAGACTCTGCCTTAGCGTAATCTAATTGAAACCAATTTTATGTAGAAATCGGTTGGATCGGAAGACTATATTATACAAGATATAGGAATGATCGGTGGCAAACTAAGTTCTTGCTTGAATAACTTTGTTGATTACAAGAAAATCTTGTCCAAACATGTTCATTAGATATCAAAAGAGAAAGTTTTCCTACATCGGACTACTATGTCATAAAGCTTAAAAGGAAAAATCATTCGAAAAGTCAGTTTTTGTATGGAAAACTTTTCTAGTTTTCCGTTTATCTTCATCAAACTCAGCAATTATGAACTCAACAGCTTGCGAAGGGTATTTCAATTTCGGTGTGCCGTAGATTTTACCGCAAAATATTTAAATAATAGTTTCAGTACTCCAAAAAAATGTTCATTTTTGAATATATATTAATTGATATTTGTAATTATTTGTTCGATGGTTCATAGTTAAAAATGTGTCGGACCTAGATTCGGGTTGAAATTGTACACGAATCGAACCGTTCCAGGGAGAAGACATTGGTTCAAACCACGAGCCGAACCAGCAGCCTGGCTAGAAGCAAATGCCGTTGCCTACAGCTGCAGCACAAGGGGCAAGAGCAGCAGCAGGCACAGGATTGAGATGGATGCAGACCAAGCACCTGCACCACCTGCAACACCTGCACCACCTGCACCACCTGCAACCACAGCACTGGCATTGGGTGCACTGCCAGCCGGACTACGTATAGCCACAGGCTGGAGATGATTCAAGTTGTGCGTGCTGGGCAGCTGGCTAAAGTAAGTGGCCCAAATGCCAAAGGTCAACAGGTCGTTCTTGGGCAACAGCAGCTCCAGCTGGATCTGGGTAGCCCGCAGCTGCTTGGCCGGCGGCGATTCGGTCCAATTGAACTGGGGGACGCTCAGCGGCAACATCGAGCCGTCCAAGGTGCTGGGCATGATGAGGCGACGGGCTGCAGCTGGAAAGTGGCCCTCAATGCGAATGCGCTCAAAGTAGAAGCGATTGGCCACATCGATGTGTTTGGGATAGATGCGACCGCAGCTGCTCAGCTGCTCGTCCAAGCAGGCGAAGAGGGCGCACACCGCCAGCTCGCTGCGGTCCACCAGAATGAGAGCTGTTCGATTGCCCAGGTAAACGCCGAGGCGGTAGCGGTATGAGGCATAGCTGGTGGAGCTGGAGCTGGAGCTGGAAATGGGACGACGCT
This sequence comes from Drosophila littoralis, assembly GCA_018903485.1. Classification (NCBI taxonomy): domain Eukaryota; kingdom Metazoa; phylum Arthropoda; class Insecta; order Diptera; family Drosophilidae; genus Drosophila; species Drosophila littoralis. Next base: position 6,050,990 of record JAEIGF010000591.1, read on the forward strand.
GCAGCTGGAAGCTGCAACAGAAGTCGCCGTGGCACAAGCGCTGCGTCACATTCTGAAACTCCGCCTCCAGCAGGCGCGTGCTAAATATATCCACATTGTAGTCCCTGTAGGTGGCGAGCTCTGTGTAGCGTCGCGTAATCAGCTGCGGCTCGAACGCGGGCACCACCTGCGCCGGCAGCTCGGGTATGCTGCCCCCTTCCCCTACCGTTGTGGGCGTGCGTTTGGGCACATGCGCTTTGAGCAGCTGCAGCGTGGGCTGCTCATGGATGACGGCAGCAAGGCGGCCAGCACGGCCCGCATAGATGCCGGAGCCGGAGGTGCGGCCGGAGGGTTGACTGGCATCGGCAGCCAATAGATTCACATTGTTCGCATACGCCCAGCCCTCCTGCAGCTGGACTGCGCCCAAGAATGGCAGCTCCGAGAACCAATATGTCGGATAAATTATGTCCGTCACATTGCGCTCGAGCAGCAGCTGCATTGCCGGCTCATAGAACAGCATGTCAAAGCATATGAAATGACCAAACGTGACACCGAAGTCCGTCTCGAAGGTCGCCAATTCCGGCTGTCGCATTGTGGCACGTGTATAGTACTCCCGGCGCCACAGATGGCTCTTGCGATATCTGGAGACGACGCGTCCGCTGCGATCCAGCACGATGTTCGTATTGAAATATCGAAAGCCAGCGGACGGACACGGATTGAGCGTATCGGAGCCGTAGTTATCGCCGCACAGCTCCTTCTCGACCACATTGATCACGATATAGATGCCGCGCGAGCGCGTCGCACAGGACAGCTCCACCAGGAACAGCTCGTAATCGGGCGAGTAGCAGGGTGTTATATTCTGTGCCGGATGCGGCACAAAGGTGGCCATCTCCAGATTACTCAGCACATACTCGGGAAAGACAAGTATATCGAGATCTGCCGTATCATTCGACTCCAATATGGCCACAAAACCCTCCGTGGCCTTTATGGTGCGCTCCCTTGGGGTGCCCGTCTCGTCCGGATATTCCACAACGCCGGCATGGTAAGTGTTATCGGTGGGCAGCGACAGCTGTAAGAAAATCGATAAGTATCGATTCAATGAACAAAAAGCAAATGAGAAAACAACTAATTCTTCGAGATATAACCGTGGGCCTTGCCATTTATGTGCATTTGTATGCTATATTTATGCCCTGAAAATTTCATAATGATCGGACAATAAGCACCGAAGTTATTCAAGAACTCCGAAGCTCAGCGCTGGGTTCAGGGTCGGACTCCCGACTCTTCTGTCTGTGTTATCGCCAGGATTGAATGGGCACTCACCTGGCTGGTGCCCGCCAAGAATGTGGCCAAGATAAGCAGCTGTAAACCGTGGATGTACATTTTGTGGCAAAGGCCAAGCAAAGACTGATATTTGCGTCATCTTGCGTCGACCACGAAGCCTCGTGAAAGATTTGTTGAGTGAAGATCAGGGATTTGTGTGCTGCTTGCCATAAATGTGACATTGCATGTTTACAGCTCGTAACGCGAATAGCCCCTATTTTATACCATCAACATTTTATTTTGCTGCTGATAAAGATTAAGTGAAAAGAGTTTAAACCTTGATGCTTGAAAAGCACTTGAGATTTTTGTCGATATTTGATTTGGGATCATGCTATCATTGTATCAATATTTGTATCATAGCCGAAAACACTTTTATTATTTCTAATTTTAGTTGTGTTTGTTATCTTTTAACGTAATTTTGAATGTTTTCCTTCTTCCAACAGGTGTTATATCTTTATCTATTGTTTTATTATTATAAGCGTATAAACCTATTGTCAGCCAAGCTGCGGATTTTTATCTTCACGTTAGATTTTAAATGGAAATAAATGCATTAGAATATGTAAATATCATTGACTACATTGTGAACATTTATTTATATACTTTTTCAGCCGTTACACATTAATTTCAAATAATACGGAACATACGGCAATGCTGCAAACATTTTGCTGCAGTAGTATAACTACCGTTACAATTGAATTTCAAATAAAATCAAGCTATTTAAGTGAAGGTGGCAACGCTGCAAACATTTGTTCATTTTTCAGCTGCGAACTGCTGCTGAGTGAAAATCATGGGATATTCATATGTTCTGCCGGTACAATTGAATTTCAAATGAAACCAAACTATTTTAGTGCAGGTGGCAACGCTGCAAAAAGTTAGGTATTTTTTAGCTGCTGCTGTCTGAAAATCCCATTGGGTATATATGTATATGTATACTTATTGCCGTTACAATTGAATTTCAAATAAAGGCAAACTATTTTAATGCAGCTGGCAACGCTGCAAAAGATTGGGATTTCTTAGCTGCTGCTGTGTGAAACTTCCATGGGGTACATTTATATATTAATTGCCGTTACAATTGAAATTCAAATGAAACCAAACTAATTTAGTGCAGGTGGCAACGCTGCAAGCATGGAAAACGCCTTTGGCATTTTGTAGCCCCAAATTGCTGACGTTCGATAACAAAATGTGCTTGTTATCGAACGAACGCGAGGCCCGCATTGATTTCAGCTGTTCGACAACCAAAACAACAACAGCGGCAGCGGCAGCGGCAGCAACAGTAAAGGCGCCGCATACTGAAAAAAAAAAAAAAAGAACGGTACAAGCAGCAAATAAATTGCATGCACACAAGTGCAGCTAATACGATAACAACGAAAAATTGACACTTGCTAGCGTTAAAGTTGGCTAAGTTGTGTGTTCTAGAGCTGAAATTGAAGGTCACTCCATTCAAATGCGTTGACCAAGACTGCGAAGAAGAGAGGGAGAGCGAAGGCCAGAGAACAAATACAAAGCAACAACAACAAATACTATATTAATAGGCAGGTTTGTGCTTTAAATAAATGTGCGCTTGTTTGTGTGTGTGTGTGTGTGTGTGTGTGTATTGCCCGAACATTAATTGATTTATTCCACCAAATGCTAAACGCGGCATGACACAACAGATTTAACCGGAGAACAACAACAAAAGCTGAGGCAACACTTGACCAGATAATTGTAATTTCAACAAGTCAACGAATCAGTTAAACGGTAAGTTTCACGGCGTCCTTCACACACGCACATGCGTTAAGTCTGCGTATGTGTGTGTGTGTGTGTGTGTGTGTGTGTGCCCGCCCGCCTAGCTGAAGCGCGCCTTATCAGCTGCTTGCCAGACGACAGCTAATGCCGGCGGCGGCAGCGCTGCTGATAAGACGCCCAAAATCGCTGCTCATCATTAGCCAACATTTTGAGGCTATCAACTAATCCCCTACACCCTCTCTCTCTCTCTCTCACACACACTCTCACTCTCTTACAGCCGCCACGGAAGACTCACCATGGCGTTGAATATGAAGGCTCTGATTGCCATGCTCCTTGTCTTTGTCGGCTGCTGCAGCAACGTCGTCTTTCTGGAGCTGATCATCAAAATAGATCCCGGCGCGGGCAATCTGATCACATTTCTGCAGTTCCTCTTCATTGCGCTGGAGGGTCTCATCTTCACCTCGAAGTTCTTCACGGTGAGTCCGAAGATCGCGCTCAAGGATTACGTGAAGCTCGTGGTGCTCTTCTTTGGCGCGAATGTGTGCAACAATTATGCATTCAACTTCAACATACCCATGCCCCTGCACATGATCTTTCGCAGCGGCTCGCTGATGGCCAACATGATCATGGGCATCATATTGCTCAAGAAGCGCTACAATCTGAGGCAATACAGCTCCGTGGCCATGATCACAGTGGGCATCATACTGTGCACTCTGGTCTCCAGTGGCGATGTCAAGGACAATACGCATCATTCGCTCAAGGTGGAGACCTCCTACTCGGACTTCTTCTGGTGGAGCGTGGGCATTGCTCTGCTCACCGTCGCCCTGCTGGTAACCGCCTACATGGGCATCTACCAGGAGATCATCTACAAGCGCTATGGCAAGCATCCCAGTGAGGCGCTCTTCTTTACGCACATGCTGCCCCTGCCCGGATTCCTAATCATGGCCAGCAACATAGCCCAACACTGGAACATTGCTGTTGCCTCCGAGGCGGTGGCTGTGCCCGTGCCTGGCCTCGGCTGGTCCCTGGGCTTTCCGCTGATGCTCTTCTATCTGCTGTGCAATGTGGTCACCCAGTACATCTGCATCAGCTCGGTTTATGTGCTGACCACGGAGTGCGCCTCGCTCACTGTCACTTTGGTGGTCACGCTGCGCAAGTTCGTCTCGCTGCTGTTCTCCATCATCTACTTCCGCAATCCGTTTACCCTCAGCCACTGGCTGGGCACCATTCTGGTCTTCTTTGGCACCGTGCTCTTTGCCAATGTGATTAACCAGCTGAAGGATGCCTATGCGGCGCGCGCACAACGCCAGTTGGAGAGCTCCAAAACGGACAAGCTGAAGACGGGCTAAATGCACCCCCTACCCCCCAACCCGACACCCCATTTCCTGTCAGCCTGCTGGAGGCGATTCATGTATGCCATTCGCTGTCTCGCTCACATTCGTGTTGGCCACGTTCTGTTTCAGTTTCAGTTTCTGCTTCGATTTCTTTTGTAACATATATGTTGTAAATAGCGTTAGTTAAGCTAATACCGACTATATTATACCCTGTAAGCCATGCCCTTGACGCTATACGTACTCTGTACCCCCTACCTTGTAGCCTGTGCCCTTTTATGTAACGTTTGTTTTATTTTTCTTTGATACGAAAGTAGTTTTAGCGACATTTTTTAAAAATAAAAGAGAAATCAGAAAAGAAAATGCTCGATTAACCTGCCTCGTTTCTTCTTATTTCTCTCACTTTCTCCCCCACTTATCTTTCATCTCATACACATATATATATCAAACTTATCCTTTATTTATTAGCTCCCACTCACTCATAGCTCGATCCCCCTCATATTTCATATACTTCTCCCTTTCTCACCCTCTTCACTATCCCCTCTCTGTTATGCGCTCTGTCCATAATTTCATTTTCTTCAAAGTCCTGCTCTATCTCTATCATATTCACACTTTCGTCCAACATCGCAGTCTCTTCCTCTCTCTCTCATCCACGTCTAAATGCAAATATCCTTATTGTATATATCGTAAGTCCCTTTGACTGTATTATGCACTCGCGCATTTATTCTAGCATAAGCCGTTCTCTGTATTATATTCCACTCTCAATTATATCCCCTACTATGATATAATCTTGCATTTTATTGTGCCCTTTCTCTCTCTCTCTCACACTCTCTCTCTTGCTCTCTCTCTCTTACTCTCTCTCTCTCTCTCTCTATCCTACTCTTGTTAGTCTTTACTTATCCGAGGCTCTCTGTATTAGAATCCCCTCTCTTTTATCTTTCGTTATATTTCTTCCTTACTGTTGTGCTGTCTCTCTCTCTCTCCTTTTGCTCTTCTTGTTTTCATCTTATCATCTCTCTCTCTCTCTCTCTCTGTAATCTACTTTTCTCTCTGTTATATTATATTCCCTTCATATGATATCATCTTGCTTTTTATTGTGCTCCCTCTCCCTCTCTCTCTCTGTATCCTAGTCTTGTCATCTCCCTCTCTCTATCCTAATCTTGTTAGCGATCTCTCTCCCTCTCTTTCTCCATCCTACTTACTGTTATTTTTATTAATTCTCTCTCTCTCTTTTTCTTCATCTATTTTGTTCAAGCTCTCTTTATCATTCTCTCCCGTCTTCTCTCTCTCTTCCTCCCGTCTCCTACATTTCCCACATTTCTTCTTTTCGGATAACAAACAAAAATATTCCTGTCTCTATCCGTCTGGCTTCTGTTCTTATTGTCTTTTTCAACAGCTGTTGAAACACAAACATTATATTCAGCAGGTGCCAAAGTGGCGACTGCTCGACTAGGCGATACCCTGTAACTAAATAAAAATACAAATATCTAGATCTACTATTGACGATTAAGGCTAAGCAGCATCTGGCTGATTGTGCAAATGGGAATGTATATATAATTTCTATATATAGATCATGAAGGGAATTTGTCGGATCAGAAAATTTGGAATTTCTCGAGCGTAAAGGGTATACAAGAGGCCTAATCAAACCCCATTTCTTACAACTCCCAAACACAATTCTTGCCCCAAAAAAAGTAAAGAAGTAAATATAATATGCTTAATTCCCGAGTGGAGCTCGACGAGCCCCAAGTCTTCCCTTGAAATTCAGTTGCTTCTTAGCTGTGCCCGATGACAAAGTGTGCCCAAAACTAAACTCGTGCTCTACTGAAACAACTGCGATCTAAGCCTAAAGTAAACAAAATTAATTATTTATTCAATTTTTTTTTTAGTATTATAATAGGAAAGTTGATTGATCTTTAATTTAAGAGCGTGCAGCAAAAAGTTTCAAAGAAAAAGCAAAAAACAAACTTGTTTTGATTTTGAATATTTCCCAAATGGAAGTCCTTTCGGTAAACTCGTCTCTCTCCAAATTCGTCCCACTTTGTTAACGATAATGATTGCCCAAAAATGTTCGTGAACTCTGCCAGATAATCATATCACATGCAATTAGGGCACAGCTCCTTGTTAATGCACTTTTTTTGAGTAAACGCAAGAAGGCAACTACTTGCATACCCTTACAAAAGTTTGAGCATAAATTTGGGTGCTCTTTTTTCTTGAACTCTTCGAAAATATTTCAATATTTGGTTTGATTTATTGAAATTTAGTTGCTGAGAGTCAACAGCATTTGTATTAGATTCTTCCTTAAGGGTATTCAATCGTCGCTGCTTCTCTCTTGATATTTTCCAACATATTCTAACCTCGGCTGTGTTCGGCTCACGTCTGGCCAAGAACCCGAAGATTGCTTCGGCTGCGCATTTGAGAAGGGATCGTTGATCGAGACACACTGCCAGCTCGGCTTGGATTAGGGACAAACTTTGGATACCCCAAGAACGTAGAGTCAAGATTCCTAACCGAAAAACCAACCTTTTTCAGCCAAAGTGTATGTATATAACTAACCTATTTGTGATCGTGATAGAATCGAATTGATTCAAATTGTGCCCCCATATCATATTATATTTAAAGCCAATATAATGATCACATAGAAGTAGAAGCCAGCAAAAGAAAGATAGTAAGTATCTGCCTATAGTTCAGCTAGTACGTGCCCTCATAGGTAAACCCGCCATCTGAGTTTTTCCACGCTCGCAGATTGTTTGAAGCGAGCTGCGCACGTTGAGAGCTCACGCTTTCTCCAGCAGGCGAAAGAACTGATCTGCCGAGAGAAAGAACTGCGAATGGATTTAGTCGGAAGCCGTCTTCCACACACGCCGAAAGACCTGGCTTTACGGAGCAGAGTTCCAGTTCGTAACTTCTTGAGAAGTGAGTCGAAATCAATTTCGGAGCAAAAAATAAAGTTTTAAGCAAGATTATGTATATCAGAACGCGAGATAAATACTAAGAAAAGGTGCTTTTTGTACAAAGACTTATCCTATGTGAAATATGTCCTATGCGAACTCGGCTGCCAGTGCAAATATCTTGCTGAAACTAGGTACAGTTGATGCTGATAGCCACAGCTGGCATATATATTGAACCCAATCGGATCGGATAAGTTTGGCCCAATCGGATCGGTTTAGTATAATACAAATGAGTTTTTTAAGCAAACAAAAGATAAATTTCAAGTTTTGAGAACCTAAAATATAAATGAAGTTAAAAAGCTTTAATACCCTTATAGACATTTGCCTCATTCTTCGACCGATTCTTCCTATAGAAGCTATATTATATAGTAATGCGATCTTGATAAGATTTGGCTCAATTATAAACAGCATTGTTTAATTATTAAAATCTGGGTTTGGTCAAGATAGCTTGATAAACGAAAAAGTTTTCCATACAAGAGCCTACTTTTCGATCGATAGTTCCTATGGCAGCTATATGATAAAGTGGTCCGATCTTAATAGGATTTTGCATATATATGAGGAGCATAGTGAAACTTATAAATGTCGGATTTGGTCAAGATAGGTTGAAATACAAAAAAGTTTTCTATGGAAGAACCTAATTTTCAACCGATTGTTCATATTGCAGCTATATGATATAGTGCTCCGATTCGACTAGTTCCGACATATAAGCTGCTTGAAACAGAAAAACGGACCTAGGCAAAGTTCCAAGACGATGGTTTTGAGACTGGGAGACAAGTTCTCATAGAAACAGACGGACGGACAGACGAACAGTCGGACATGGTTTTATAGATGCTTATCTAGAATATATATACTTAATAGACAGCGAGTTGTCTTCTTCTATGCGATTCTATTCAATACCCCCCGCAGGGGCATAAAAACTTTTTTCAACGAGCTTTTTGGGCTTTTATCAGCTGACCCAAAACGGGGCAAGTAAGTATATAATCCAGCTTTATCGTCGAGAAAATAAAACTCAAATTGTCAATTGTTTCGTTTTCCTCTTCACCTTCCTCTTAGATAAAGCCACGTTTTTAATCTATTTGACAGTTTGGCCATTTGTGGTTTATGAAGCAATTAAATGAAGGTTCTTTGTATCTTGAGAAGCCCGTAGATAGCTCTGAGGTCTTGTGCTCTCTTCTAACTATATCATATGAAGACATTTTATCAAATTTGTTTTCGTTTTCATTTCTTTTGTTTTTTTATCTCTTCCACTTTTGATAATTGTACCGATTCCTGCAGCTGCTTCTTGTCAATTTTTAGCATTTAGTTCAATTCGCTCGCCAAGGCACAATATGTAAAAAAATAAACTGGAAATTAAATTTTTCAATTTTTGTTAAAATTTGATTTTCTCAGTTTTTACAATAGTTCTTTTTTTTTTTGAGTGTTCAGCAAGTTCCCAAATGCTCTTTAGCTTCTCTTGTCTGGCGGGAGAAGCGATCAGATAAAAAAAAATTAATCATAGAGTTTTATGTTTAACAAGAGTTATCATTAAACGCGTTGATAGCGTTTGGCAGTCACATTTCATTTTTCGTTTCCCCCAGCTGACAGAAGTCGCTCCTCGCCCGCCCGAAACCGAACCCAATTCCGCAGAACGATCGCCAGAGAAAACTCCCTCGACATGGCAGTCAATCTGAAGGCTCTGCTTGCCATGATCTTTGTCTTTGTCGGCTGCTGCAGCAACGTCTACTTTCTGGAGCTGATCATCAAAATAGATCCCGGCGCGGGCAATCTGATCACATTCCTGCAGTTCCTCTTCATTGCGCTGGAGGGTCTCATCTTCACCTCGAAGTTCTTCACGGTGCGTCCGAAGATCGCGCTCAGGGATTACGTGAAGCTCGTGGTGCTCTTCTTTGGCGCGAATGTGTGCAACAATTATGCATTCAACTTCAACATACCCATGCCCCTGCACATGATCTTTCGCAGCGGCTCGCTGATGGCCAACATGATCATGGGCATCATATTGCTCAAGAAGCGCTACAATCTGAGGCAATACAGCTCCGTGGCCATGATCACGGCGGGAATCGTGCTGTGCACTCTGGTCTCCAGTGGCGATGTCAAGGACAATACGCATCATTCGCTCAAGGTGGAGACCTCCTTTTCGGACGTGTTCTGGTGGAGCGTGGGCATCGCTCTGCTCACCGTCGCCCTGCTGGTCACCGCCTACATGGGCATCTACCAGGAGGTCATCTTCAAGCGGCACGGCAAACATCCCAGGGAGGCGCTCTTCTTTACGCACATGCTGCCCCTGCCCGGATTCCTAATCATGGCCAGCAACATAGCCCAACACTGGAACATTGCTGTTGCCTCCGAGGCGGTGGCTGTGCCCGTGCCTGGCCTCGGCTGGTCCCTGGGCTTTCCGCTGATGCTCTTCTATCTGCTGTGCAATGTGGTCACCCAGTACATCTGCATCAGCTCGGTTTATGTGCTGACCACGGAGTGCGCCTCGCTCACTGTCACTTTGGTGGTCACGCTGCGCAAGTTCGTCTCGCTGCTGTTCTCCATCATCTACTTCCGCAATCCGTTTACCCTCAGCCACTGGCTGGGCACTGTTCTGGTCTTCTTTGGCACCATACTCTTTGCGGATGTGCTCAATCAGCTGCTGGAGACGTACAGGTTGCGCCTGGAGAAGCGCTTCGAGGCGGCGCCAAAGACCATTGAATACACTCGCATTTGAGGCTTAGGCTAACGCATACATATAAATAGTTCTCTTCTATATATATATGTACATATTCCATGTACCTGTGGACGGACTCGCATCATATAAAGCATTCATTTAGGATAAGTAAACAAACTGTTTTTTTTTTTAATGGGACTCACTCAGCAAATAGTATGTGTGTGTGTGTGTGTGTATGTGTTTGTATATATATATATATGAGTTAATACTTAATCGGAAATCGGAAAAATCGTGTTATCAGTTCACACATTCGCACAAAAATGTTAACATGTAAAATTGAGATGCTCAGATAGGCACAGAGAACAGAACAAAACGAGTGGCAAAAAAAAAAAAATTAAATAGAATATATCAGATATATATATATATATAAATGGGATATTATATAGCATATCTATGTAGGTATAAAAAACACGATTCGTATGACAGTTGGACATGAATAGCTGGAATTATAACAGCCGCAAAAACGGTTGGCAAATTTAAGTACAACGATCCTATTGCTCATCCTTGTCCTTGGCGCCGTGCTTCAGAATGCGTGTGAATTCCAGATAATCAAACAGACCATTCTTGATGGGCGCCTCGCGGTACATCTCATCCACCTGGCCAGAGAGAGAGAGAGAGAGAGAGAGAGAGAGAGAGAGAGAGAGGGAGAGGGAGATAAGATGTGAAGGAAATTCGCAATTGCAAGCACTCACATCCTCATCTGTGAAACGATCGCCCATTGTGGTGAGCAGCTCGCGCAGCCTATCCTCCGGCAGCACGCCCATGTTCTCCTCGTCGAAACAGCCAAACGCATTCTTGATGACATCCTCCGGATCGGTGCCCTGCAGCCGTTCACCGAAGAGCGTCAGAAACATGGTGAAATTGATGGGGCCCGGCGCCTCATTCATCATCCCATCCAAATAATCATCGGTGGGATTTTTGCCCAGCGAGGCGAGCATATCATGCAGATCCTCCTTCTCCACAAATCCATCCCGGTTCTGGTCAATCATGTTGAAGGCCTCCTTGAACTCGGCGATCTGCGCCTGATCGAACATGGCGAACACATTGGAGGTGGCACGCTGGGCGCGTTTCTTTGTGGTGGCGCGACGTCCGGCGGTTTTGCGGGAAGACATCTTCGAGCTGTCTCTCTGTGTGTGTGTGTATTCGATATTGGTGATGTGTGTGTGTGTGTGTGTGCGGTTCGGTTTTCTAAGGCCAGAGTATGGAAAATGAAATAGGAATTAGCTGCAATCGAACAAGTCTATATATAGCCAGGGCATTGCTGCAGCGGCAAGTTCAGCAAAAGCTGCAAACTGTGTCAACATAAAAATGAAAAATAAACACAAATTCAATATGCAGCAGCTGCAACCGACTGCGCGATACCCTGCTAACAGTGCAAGAACCTAAGTTGTCAATTGACGCCTCACGAAAGTAGCTGAAAACTAGCTAAAAATATCTTTCAAAGCTTTTGTTTTAGACTATGTTAATATTAATTTAAGAATATTAAAAAAATTAAATATTTATCCAAGCCATTTCACTATTTGGCACCATTAATTACCAATATACAACTGTAAAGTGCCAAACCAATATGCCCTGCAACACTTTGTGAGCGGAGTATAAAAACATACACCGCACACACACACACACACGCGCGCGCAGCCGCGGCAGCGAAATATATATGTGTGTGTGTGAGTCATGCAGCCAAAATGGCAAAAATGACAACGTCAACGACTGACTCCATATGTGTGTGTGTGTGTGTTTATCAATGCGGTTTCGTTCAATTTCAATGAACAAAAAACACACACACACGCACACAAATACAAGCGCAGCCTCGCTTAATTGAAAGCCCATAAAAGGAATGAAAACAGCAGCCAAAAAGCGCGACTTCTGTGTGCCTGCGTGTGCGTCTGTGTGTGTGTGTGTCATCCCCACACACAGACGGTTGCGTGCAGCTGCTGAAAATAAGCCACAGCCGCGCCCCATTCGTTGCCCCCAAATGCGCTGCTATCACGAATTCCACGTAAATCACTTACAAAGCGTTAAACTGTGCTGCTGCTTGTTTTCATTTATAGGGCCGCGACGCTGACTCATACAGACAGACGCAGCAGAGGCAGAGCGCTGGGCAGCGCAGCAACTGAACGATCGCCGCAATATCAGCTTTGTACTGTTGTTTGCTTTCTGTTCTATTTGGCTCAATTAATTTCACTTATACTTACAGCTGCCGAAAGGTACGTCTTGTTTTTAATACTTTTGATTAAACTGTTGCCGCTGCAGCTAATTTCTTGTGTTGTATGATGTTTGCACAGATGACAAATGCTGTTTGTATCGATATGGACGATAGCTTTTATATTCGATACGATAAATGCACTTCTAGCCGACAGACAGCTCTGTGCAGTGTGGCTGTATTTTTCTCTTTTGGTATTTTAACATAACAGCTGTGATGTTAAACTAATGCATGGTAAGCGGGCGACCAACTTTGTATATGAATGCTGGTTTTTTTGCATTATTTATTACAAACAAGGCAGTCTGGGCCTCTCAATTAGTTATAGAATGTATTTCTGCTATTACTCAAAATGGCACTTAGCTTTTGCCAGCAATGTTATCGCTATACATATGTTAATGCACATCAATACTTGCAACGCCTCTGTAAAAATACCTAAAATAACTTACTACCTAGCTATATGCACATTGATTTAAATAAAAAATTGAATATTCAACTTGACCCATTAAGCACTTGTTGCCAACTCGCAAAACAGCTGCGCAGCCTGGGCACACTTTTGAAAGTTAGCTTCGATTTTAGTGTGACCAGCTGTCAGCTAGTAATTTTATGCCAAACATTTCACTGCTGTCATATTTGCGGCATATTTGCACACACAGCTCAGCCACACTGACGACAGTGGCTGAAATTCGAAGCGCAGCAAATACACACGGCAACGCAAGAAGGGCCAAAATAAACAGCAACAGCAACAGGGGCAGTCGACAAAACGGATTTATTAAATGCACATGCATATTTATTTATAAACAGAAACGTGTTATAAATGCGCCACAGTCGCGTCGCCTTGCCTCGTCCGTTCTAGTGCCAAGTGCAATTATCGAGCGCAGCCGCTGCCGCTGCCGCCTCCTTCGTTTGTTTTCGTCTTCGTCGTCGTTGTTGTTGTTGTTGTTGTTGTTTGTGTTTTGTTGTTTTGGGTGCTAATATTTTGTGTGCTCGTGGAAATTCTATTCAATTCTGTTGCGGAAATTAAGTCGTATATCTCTGTCTGTGTCGCTCGCTGTCTCGACGTGTGCGTGTGTGTGTGTGTGTGTGAAAGAAAAAGGTGAAACAAAAAAGGCGCAGTTGCGGCTGCCGCCGCCGCCGCAGCCACAGAGCAGCGCAGCGGCCCCAAAGCGCTGAACAGCGAAGCATTCGTATGCAAGATTTGTCGCTGTCGTCATTATTATTGAGCGTCGACGTCGCCGCGCTGCGTCCGGTTTAAATTCAATCAAGCGGCAAGAGAAATAAAGCACACACAACAACAACAAAAATCAACGGAAAAACCGAAAGAAAAAAGAAAAAAAAAGTTTAAATAAAACATTGCCAACGCCGCATTGTTGTTGTTGTTTTTGTTCTACGTATTATTGCCTTTGAACGAAGCTTTAAGCGCCTAACTACCTCGCCCCCGCAAAAGCGCCGCTAGCTTAACGAAACTCGCGATCGCGACGTGACCCACTCGTGAGTGCATTCAACTCACGCACGCACATGCTGCTAGCCACGCCAAGAACAACAACAGCAACAACAAGCAGCCAAAATGATGCAGCAGGAGCAGCGTCTATTGTGAATCTGCCTGCGAAACATAACGAAACTCTTGTTAAGCTCAAACCGAACGCGTCGTCGCCAACCGCAATGCTTGCTAACGTGCCGTCAACGTCAAGCGCTGTCTCTGGTTCTGCCGCTGCCGCTGTTGCCGCCAACGTCACAGCGGACGCTTGTGATGAGCGCACACGGCTTTTGGGCAGCACACCGACGCCGCCGCTGGCAGCATCGCCGCCGACAACGCTGGCGCTGCCTCTGCCGCTGGTCCATGCAGCGACGCATCCGTCCCGCAGCAGCAGCAGCAGCAACAACAATCACAGCGGCGCCAACAATAACAACGACAACGATCTGGAGGCCAGCAACAATAATTACAACAACAACGAGAACAATCGCAGCGACGTGGACGATCTGTCCGAGGAGACGGCCACAACGGCTGGCGCGGCCGACTCCAGCGATCAAAGTGATAAATTCAACCGCCCGCCCACCAATCAGAAAAAGCCCAAGCTCAGCAAGCTGGGCACCAAAAGCGTTGGACTCAAACGGTACGTCGTCTCAAAAGCTTTCTTCCAATCAGCTATCAATTAACTGACGTTTGTCTCTCCCTCTCGCTCTCTCTCTCTCTCTCTCTATGCCTCTTTCTATGTGTCCTGTGCTGTCTTCTGTCCGCTTGCAGCGTATCGTTTGGCTCTTCCAAAGGCTCCATGGTGGAGACTTTAGTATTTGAGACGCCAACGCCGCTCTCTGAGCATGTGGAGCCCAACTTTGGCTTCGATGCGGCCGACGCTGCCGGCGCTGCTGCTGGTCAGCCGCCGCATGCAATAACAGCAGCAGCGACGCATTTACCGCTAGTCAGCAGCAACAGCACTTACGGTGACTATGCGAAACTGAATATGGACGACAGCGGCATCGAGGTGCAGGAAGAGTGAGTATTCCCTAGAAGAAAGCAGCAACAAAACAAAAAGAAGAAGAAGAAGAAGAGAAGATGTTAGCACTAAGCATGTAATTAGTGCAAGCGAATTGGAATTAGAGGTTGGCGGTTTCGTTAAGTGCAATCAGTGTGCGTGACGTCACAGTTTTGGGTTTATTTATGCAAGCAATGCGTCATTCATGATGGGAACCAAAATTTAACGAAGCTATAAAACAATTAACCGATAAGTGTGAGAGAAATGAAAGAGAAGGGCAACTTACAGTTTTGATCAGTATTTAATGAACAGCATTTTATATCTACGTTATGCGGCAGCGAACGTGACGCCACAGCTTTAAGTTTATTTATGTAAGCAATGCGAGATACCTCATGGGAACCAAGACTTAACGAAGCTGACGGGCAAGCAATAAAAGTGTGGAAAATGAAAGAGCGGAGCAGCTAAAAAAGTTGAACAAGCGGAATGTTTATTTACGCAAGTCCTTGTTGAGCATGCAAATTGAACGAAACTGGAAAGCAAAAAGAGTGTTGATCACGTTTGAATGAGCACGATCTGCCCGTTTCGTTAAAGGGAGTTGCTGTGACGTCACAAGCGTTTGTAGTGCACAAACTTAACGAAACTGGACAGTTATTGCATGCGAGCATAGACAGGGTAAAATTTAATCAAATGATTTTTGCATAACTCGTGGATAATTTAACTTATACAAAATGTTTGTCTGCAATTCGTGCACATGAAATGCTGAGCTTCAATTTGACTCACGCGCCCATCTCTAGCGCGCAGCAGCTCAAAGTTAATGAACCCTTTTTTTACACTCTGCTTTGTGCACAAGTACCGAGTTCTTGTTTTCTTTTTTCTTTTTTTCATGTATGTGCCCTGAATTAGGCCTACTTTTATCGCTCATTAAAAAAAAAAAAAAAAAAAACAAAAATAAAGCACAAACGAGCATCAGAATAATGAGTTTTTAGTGTTTTGTGTGTTTTGTATGTATGTATTTTGGCAGCTTTCACTTGATACTTGAGGCCCATTTATAACTAAGCCTCTGGCTGAGCTGGCATTAAGCCTAAATCAGCCACAACCCCCTCCCCCCCTTTCCAGACCAAATAGCATGCAATGAACTCTGTGCACAAGCACAAACAGGCGGCAGCAACCCCGCGCCGCCAAAAGATAAACCCTAAACTTTTCAATCGATAATTACGCTGGAGTTAAAAAAAAAAACCAACTTCATTTTACGATAAGATACACGCACACACACACACACACAAACACAGTTAAACACAGGATGCGGCGCTCTGTTTACCAACTCGAGTTGCTCTTCCTCTGTCTCTCTCTCTCTCTCTCTCTCACTCTCTTCTCTCCCGGTCTGCCTCGCTGACCCATTCCAATTTGTTAGCATTTTGCATGCCACCACCAACAACTCCAATTGGAGTTTTTGTAACTGTTTCTATCTGCGCCGGCGCTGCAGTTGCGCGTTCTCAGCAGCAGCAGCAGAAGCAGCTGCCGCTGTAAAGCTTTGAATACCGTTAAACAGCGCTGCCGTCGTCGTTGCTTACATAATGGCGCGCTGTCTGCATGTTTGTGTGTGTGTGTGTGTGTGCATTTTAAAGCATGATGTAGGTCAACTTCATTTGGTGGTTGTTGACCCACATCTTTTTGGGCCTGCTTAGGTGCCTCTGTGTCTATCGCTATGTATGTGTATGTGTGTGTGGGCGTTGCTTATTAAATGCGCCACACCCACACAGCGCCTTAATAACTAAGCCCTGCCTTAAGCAGCTCATCGATAAGCCGCCCACGCACATTTGTTTACGTTTTGTTCTGTTGCCTTTGGTCAGCTCTGCGTGTGGCCTCATCGATAACACGCGCAATTGCCGATAACACGCAGGCTGGCGTTGCCAGAGCTGCCAAGCTTACACATTTTTGACCTTTTCCATATGCGTGTGTGTGTTTCCGTGTGAGCTTTAATTTGCCGGCTGGTCGCTCGCTTCAAGCGCCGCGTGATGTCATCGAGTGCCACTTGCTGTATGGAATACGCTTTCGTTCACAATATACGAACAACAGTTAGCTAATTTCGTTAGCACAGTTATCTTCGAAGTGCCGAAGTTGAAATACACTTGCTGTCAGAGGGCAGGTACAGTGGTCGCTCGCTAAACGAAACTAACTAAAAACGACGAGATTTCTTAGAAAAAAGTATATACATACATATGTACATATATATATTTTGCCCAAATTCTGTTCATAACAAAAGATAATTGATTATTATTATAGTGTACAATTGTATGGCATTTCTCAAAGTTTAATTTTGGAAAGTGTTTCCCTTGTAAAGAATTTCAATTCTGTTTTCCAAAATATATTTTCATATCTTATGGGTTAGGGCATGTTACATATTTGGTAATAAATGTATTATGCCCACGGCAAGGGTGTACAGCTTGAGAAGAACAAGAATAGGCAACAGCATTTGCTGTTATTGCTATTGATTATGTTCAGATGCGATGAGATGAGTTGGGCTGGGTTGGGTTTTAGGTGAGGGGAGGTGAGGTGTGGTGAGGTGAGGCTGTGGCATTCACAGTTGGCCCGCACCGAGACCCAGATACGGACCCGGACCCGGACCCGCACCCATACCCCGATCGGGCAGCAATTCGTTGGTAATTTTCAAGTGAATGTCTTGAAATTCGAGCACCTTGCGCTTGTGTGTGTGTGTGTGTGTGTGCCCATATTAATCTACATACAAGATATCTATTGTGAAAGTATGCGTGTGTGTGTGTGTGTGTGAGCTGTCAGTCAGTCGATTGATTTTCCGGTGCCCCACACACTTGACAAGCATGTCGGCAGGAAGAAGAAGCAGCAGCAGCAACAGCAGCAAAAAGTCAGCCATTGTCACATTTTGTGTATGTAATGCTAACGGTAATTGTGCCGCTGGTCAGTCGCGCAGTCAGTCAGCCCTATTACCTACATACACACACACACACACACACACGCACACAGAGACGCGCGCGCATTCTGTACGTGCGCTCTGAATAGTTTGTGGCGGCGGCAATCGACAACAATAGACACACAACGTCCCCAATTGTCAGCATCAGCGGCCGCTGCCGCCTGCCTGCCTGCCTGCCTGCTTGGCTGCCAAACGGCGCCGTGTGGCAACCCTGTTTATTAACTGTCAAGCACAGTTGCCCTGCCAAAAGCAACAACAACAAAAAAGAATATGGAAAACAAAAAACAAAACAGACGCGCGCTGCTGCTCCCGTTTCAATTCTTTTCCCCCTCCCCCTCCCCATCCCCCTTCCACCATTACTCATTCTCTGCACACACAGCTCGAGCGATTTCCATTTATCAGTCAGCTTCCCCAATGGCTCTCGAGATTACCTTTTTATATAGTTACGTGTTTATGTTTCTTATGTTATTATTTTTATTTTTGTTCGCGCTGTGTATAACAGCAACAGCAGCAGCAGCAGCGGCGGCAGCAGCAGGAGAGAGAGAGAGAGAGAGAGCGCAAGAGCGAGGATGGGAGAGCGCGAGCGTGCGCTCTTTGGTTGGGGCCGCTCTCTTCGCATTACTTTGCATTTTTGTGAGTGCGCAAAAAAAAAAGTGATGTCATGTTTGTTGGTTTAACAGCGTTGCCAGATGTGGCGCGCTGGCACATTATTGTTTGTTTGTTTGTTTGTTTTCATTATTACAATGTGCGTTGTTCCCATTGTTGTTGTTCATCTTATTGCGCATCTGCGACAACAACTACAACAAAAAAGGCAAACACGGCGCATTAAAACGGCAATTGGCGCAGCTCGGCAGTTTTTTTTTCCTTTCATTTTTGTTGTAACAGCTGCCAAATATCCGAAATTGCCGCCTTTTCTGTTTGTTTTCATTGTGGTCAAAGATTTTTGTGCGCATTTCCCAATCGGCTTTTTCTCTCTCTCTTTGCTTGTTTATGTTTTCTGCGTAGCAACAAAAATGTAAGAAAGTGATTCTAAAAAAACATTCAGCAACTAGTTAACGATCAGTGAAATCAGCTTTATTTGGACTAAAGAAACATGTTTTTCCAAAATGTAAATTTAAAAAAATTAGCTCATTTTCATTTTTGTACACCATTGTATATTTGCTTAAGCATTTATCAAGTTCAAATTGTGGAAGTCAACAAAATAGAATTCTTCATTCAGTTTGCCACATTTTTAGCTGGATTATTGCATGTTTTTAATAAATGTACAAATGTTCATAAATTAGGTCTAATAAGGATCATAGAAATTTATTTTACGAATTCATGTATTTGCTGCATAGCGCTTAAATACTTAAACATATATTTAGCATATATGCATGTCTAAATATAATTAATTTATTTTAAACATTTGTTTTTAGATGATTTTGCTCTTTGTAATATTTGCTGCATTTTTGGATTTAAATAATTTTTGAATATATTTCAAAAATACATCGCAGTTAATTTCCAGAACGAAAGAAAAAACTTGTCAGGTGGCAACCTCAACGTGTGAACTTCACTGTTGGAGAGCGTGCGCTCGCTCTCTTTTGCTCTCCGGCTCAGCAGCAGAGCGGAGCAGAGCAGAGGCAGCGGCGCGCGCGCTCCTGCAAACATTTTGTACGTGTGTGTGTGTGTGTGTGTGTGCGTATTGTATCTTTTACTTTTTAGCAGCAAGCTTGCAAGTTTAGCTAGGCAAACGCAGCGACAACGCCAAACAGCCAACAACAAACGAGAATTACGTGCGGGGCGCTCGTCCGCTCACTGCTTGAAATTGCCGTCTTCTTCTTCTTCTTTACTACGCCGTTGTTGTTGCCGTTGTTATTACATTTTTTTTTTGTTCTTTCGTGTTCCGTGTTGGTGAGTTGTTGTTGTTGTTTTTTCAAACAACCCCAGCAGCCCAGCGCGAACGCTCGCGAGAGTCGTGCAAAGGGCAGAGACAACAACAGTTCGGACGGACTTGACGGTGGTCGCAAAAGTAAAACGCGCGTAGAATCGCAAAAGAGGAAGCAGAACGCTGAAAGCACACAACGGAAGAAGAAGCAGTGCCAGCAGCAGCTGCCGAAACTCAAATTGTCAAGTGCGTGAATTAGTTGTTAACGAAAATTAAATGCCAGCCAAATAGCCAAATACCAAGTGACAGCAACAAAAAACAACAACAATTGCAAAGAGGACACACACACCTACACACACACACACACACACACACACACACACACATCCGCACGCAAGCAGCGCCGCAGCAGTCAGTGCAAGTGGTTGGTGTATTGGTTAGTGGGTGTTTGAGAGAGAACGAGAAGGAGAGCGGCAGAGGGCAGAGCGCGGGGCAGTTTGCACTCACTACACCCACCGCAGCAGTGTTGGTAAATGCATGTTTCTATAAATGCCCAAAAAAAACAATGGCAAATAATATAGAAAAGCAACAAAAATGGGCAAATTAAACAATGTGAAAGTAATTTGTGCCATTGTTGTGTGTTGTGATTCGCCACACACACACACACACTCACAAAAACACACTGTTACGCTTTGCCAGTTGCTGTTGTTGTCCATGGTGGGATGCGCGCAGTGAGTTCATCGCAAAAAATAATCCACACTAGCAGCCCCTCATACCCCTTCGTACCCCACACTCGCCCACAGGCCGCGTTTACCCGCCAACACCACTTCGCCACCCCATTTGCCACTCCCC
The DNA here is from genome assembly GCA_018903485.1 of Drosophila littoralis. Taxonomy (NCBI): domain Eukaryota; kingdom Metazoa; phylum Arthropoda; class Insecta; order Diptera; family Drosophilidae; genus Drosophila; species Drosophila littoralis. The sequence goes on from JAEIGF010000591.1 coordinate 6,071,340, forward strand.
ACGCGCGCGCTCTCTCACTCTCTCGCTCTCTCGCTCGGTCTGTTAATGCTCTGCGAACGCAATTAAAATACACTGCTTGACTAGCGAAGGCATGTGTGTGTGTGTGTGTGTGTGTATTGCCTTCAACAGTGTGTGTTAAAATATAGTGCCTTGTTTGTACATAAATTAGACATAGCTTTAAGTTTAGACGCTGTTCGTGCCCGCTGCGCCGTTGTTTTTTCTATATATACATACATATGTATGTATATATAAGTATACATATATATAAACATATGTGTATGTATGTATGTATATTTGTTTGTGCGCATATAATATGAATTCTATAATATGGCCATGTGATCGCATCTGTGTTTTAAAAAATGTTCGTTGAAAATAAAATGCCGACAGCAGCCGCGGCAGCAGCAGCAGCAGCAGCCGCAGCAGCAGGTACGCGCGCCGCAATGCAGCGCTGCTTTGATTGCATGCGATATGAACAAAAACAAAATGCAAGCCTTTTTTCCAATTGGCATGCAAATAAATTGCTGTTTGTTGTTGTTTTTGTTGCTGCTGCTGCGCTGCTGCTTGACGTCAAGTGCAAAAATGTTCAATTAACATTTCGTTCAACTGTTAATTTCATTTGCTGTTTTTTTTTTTTTTTAAACGTTACGCGCGGGTGGGGCTCAGTCACTGACACAAATCCACATGCACACATACGCACATATGCATACGTACGTGTATGCGTGTGTGTGTATGTATGTGCGTTTGTAATTTGTTAAATTAATTTACGCTGCTCTCATTGCCGCCAGCCTGCGTGCGTGCGTGTGCGTATGCGTGTGTGTGTGTGTGACGTCGCCTGAAAACTAATTGAAAGCTCGTCGGGCTGCGCTGCGCCGCTTTGCCGCCAAACTTGATGCGCTCATCGCCTTTAAAGAACTAACAGCAGCAGCAGCAGCAAGAACAAGAACAGCGTCTGGTCTGGAATGAGGCGAAGAGCGCACAAGTTCGCCGCTGCATTTACTTTCCAACACCTTGCACTTCTGCACTCGCTCGCACTCGCTCGCACTCCCACGCCAGAAGCTGTTTCGGTTTATATCGCGCAACAAGTTTTTAGTTTTTTTTTTTGCTCTTTGCTTTGGTTTATATATCTTGTTGTTGTCTTTCAATTTATTTGAACACACTTCAAAGGAAGTTTATGATGAGACGACAGCCACCTACCCCACCCGCCGTCTCTCTCTCGCGCCCTCTCTCTCCCGCTCTCTCCAAGCAGCTGGCACTTGAAAACTTGTTTTTCTGTGCTTGTAACTTTGCTTGTTCTTGTCACTCAGCTTGTTACAGTTGTTACTGTACTTGTTGTTGTTGTTGCTGTTGTCGCATTCGCATATCAATTTGGGCACATGACGTAAGCTTCACATGCTCAATGAGCCGCCGCCGCCAACAACAACAACAACAACAACAACAACAACAACAACAACAACATTAGTGACTGAATTTATGAAGTGTATTTGAAAAGTAAACAGATAAAACAACTTGGCGTCGGCTGACGAAATCATTTTAAATTCAATTCGTTTCGATTTCCATTCGATTTGTTACACCTTGCAAGTCTGCTCTTGCTTCAGAAATACCCTGTAATCATCAAAAAACACTCTGCTAAAAAGTCTTTTGACTGATGATTAGAATTCAAAGCCAGAGGCATCTACGACCTTATCAGTCATATATACTCTCGATCAGTCCATATATACATATATATATATTATATATACGCATTTATATTTCTGTCACAGGTTGACGTAATTCTTTGCTTGCCCTTAGCTGTAACACCCTGTATTTCTAAAGAACGTGCGCTTAAAACAAGTTTTCATAGAAAGATGTGAAAGTTTGAAATAGTTCAAATCGTGGAACCTTTATATATATATATAAATATATACATATATATTCAAAATTCATGTATTCTTCTATTCTATATTCCTATTCATATTTGTATTCAGACTGGGTTTGTTTAATACCCCGTTATCAAAAAAAAAAAAGCAAAAATAGATTCATATTTTTATTAAGGTCTTTGATCTTTGGTTCTAAACAAATTATATTTTATATGGCTCAGCATGAATACTCCAAGCGATTCGACTTGTCATAATATATAATTATAGCTAGCTTTCATACCCTGTAAAAAGAGGTAGTAAGAAAGAGTTGATCTTAGCTTAAATGGTATAAAGAGGCTTCTGCCTAGCGTTAACTTATCTATCTGATTCGATTTTCTTATGAGCCTTTCATCATGGAAAATGCCTTTATATATCTATATTTGTAATATATATAAAATAAGATATTCATATATATAGAAGATATCAGAGATTATTCAATATTCATCGATAACTTCAGGGAATATCAAGATATAGTCTTGATTTTTGGTATGCAAATGTTTTAACATATAATACAACTATACCGAAAGTTTTGCAATGAACGAAAAGGAAACACAAAAGTTACTTGAGGCTAATAAGTGATATTCCCCACATGAATGTTATATGAGAGATCTAGCTACAGGGTAGCAGCCAGTCGAGCATGCGCCATTGCGAGCATCTGGTTCTTAGCTTGTCTTGAACAACCTCGGCCTTTTGTATTAGCTGATCAAAAGACCAACAAGAAAAAAACAAATGACTGGCAAAATGGGCAAAACATCAGTCCAAAACTGTCCGACAATAAACTGGGCGTACGGCCAGATGGAGGGGGGCATGGCTGATGAACAGCGGCAGATAAAGAAGTCCGAAAAACGTAGATCGTAGATCACATCATCCAACAAAACAAGCTGCGAGAGCATTAAATAGAGCTAAGAATATTGCTTTGCGGCTCGTTTCAGTTTCCAGGAAAGAAAGAAACAAAGAAATAAACGAAACGCAAATACAAAAGCAAAGGCCAAAAATAGACTGAAAAACTTGGGAAAGTAACAAAGCCGGTAAAAAAAAAAATGAAGAAAAAAAACCAAATTATTCTCTTTTTCATCAACTCTTTTTCATGCTTTACGTGTGCTTCGGCTTACAGTTTTTGCGGGCAGTAAAAAAAAAGAAATATTAATAAACCGTTTTTCTTTTCTTTTCCTTCTTCTTTTTCAACTTCTCTTTTGCCAGCCATTTGGCTGCTTTGAGACTAGAACTAGTTGCGAATTATGGCGCTGTGCATGTTGCCATATTTGATATTTCCACACGAGAAACTCATCTCATTTCCATAATCGTCTTCTTTCTTCTTCGGCTTGTTTATGGATCTTACGAATGTGTTTCTTCAAGTTTGCGACTCGTTAAAATGATGCAATTAAATTTTGCATACGACTCGCTTGTTAGCCAAGTTATGAGTCACAACTTGGCCTGTGTTTTGCAGCGACTTTTCAATCTGACTTATTGGCCGCAGCTGTAGACCTTTGTAAAGTTTTCACCAACCGTCTCGGCTCTCGAATGAGGTCACAAATCAATTAGTTTAGTGCAGGGCTCGCTCTGGCCGCCACCATGGGTGGCCAACTCGAAAGGGAAGTGTTGAGCGACGCACTAAAGGGTTTGATACAAGAACAAATATGTATCCATTTATAAGCAGAGAAAATAATAATTATAACTAAGATAACAAACGGGAGTGGTTCAGTCGGGCGTGCCCGACTAGATGAGATATACTAGAAGATGGACTAGAATATAGGCTAAAAGACACAGACTAGAAGATACAGACTAGAATATATCTACTAGAAGAGAGACTGGAAAATACCGACTAGGAGATATCTACTAGAAGATAGACACGAAGATATATGCTATAGGATATCTACTAGAAGATAGACTGGAAGAAAGACTGGAAGTTAGACTGGAGGATACGAAATAGAAATAGAAGGATACTAGAAGATAGACCAGAAGATACAGACTAGAAGATACAGACTAGAAGATATAGACTAGAAGATATATACTAGAATATATCTAGAAGATACCGGCTAGAAGATAGACTGGAAGATAGACTGGTAGATAGACTGGAGGATACGAAATACTACTAGAAGATAGACTGGAAGAAACAGACTAGACGATAGAATGGGAGATAGACTAGAAGGTACTGACTAGAAGATAGACTGGAAGATGGACTAAAAGATACCGACTAGAAGATAGACTGGAAGTTAGACTGGAGGATACGAAATGGAAGATATCTACTAGAAGATAGACTTGAAGATATAGACTAGAAGATACAGACTAGAAGATATAGACTAGAAGATATCTACTAGAATATATCTACCAGAAGATAGATTGGAAGATACCGGCTATAAGATAGACTGGAAGATAGACTGGAAGATAGACTGGAAGTTAGACTGGAGGATACGAAATGGAAGATATTTACTGGAAGATAGACTAGAAGATACCTACTAGAAGATAGACTGGAAGATATAGACTAGAAGATAGAATGGGAGATAGACTAGAAGGTACCGACTAGAAGATAGACTGGAAGATGGACTGAAAGATACCGACTAGAAGATAGATAGATAGATGGACTAGAAAATATATAATAGAAGATACCCTTTACCCAGTGCCAAGCTGTCATTACAAATGTTTTGGCTTCCTTCCACACAAACATACAAGAAAACATCCAAACTTGCCCGATTTGCTGCTTCTTCTTGGCTTAGTACCACATTATGGCATAAAATGTTCCCAAGCAACTTCGAGAGACAATTCATAACAAGGAAGAGTGGTCAGGTCGGGAGTGCCCGACTAGGCGATAAGTCTGAGCCTTATCCTTAAATTGACTTTGAAATTAGATTTCATATTTGTAAAGAAAACGAAACAAACATTGAAAATGCGATCAGTTATTTCCTTGGGTCGATTGTAAAGTCAGAATATTCTGATACTTGTGCTCGTTCAGCTTGTAAAAAAATCGTGTACAATATATATTTTAATTGTGTTATATCTGAAACAAACGTGTACAAGAGCTAAGCTGTCGCAAATTCAAGCACCATTGAGACTTATCGAAAGGAAAAGCTGCTAAAAAGTCAAAAATCAGAGCTTGTTTATATTTAAAATACGCGCAAAAAGTTTCTAGCTAAGATTCAAGCCGATACTTCTTGACGAGTAAGTAGCTTTTAAAGAGCTCGTGATAAACCTTAGAGGTACCTTGTAACTTGTACCCCTTACATTATACATTCTAGATTGTACCTTATACCCTTTACCTTATCCCTTTTTCTTATACCCCGTTCCTTATTCCTTTTACCTTATTCCTTGTACCTTATATATTGTGCTTTTCACCTTATACCCTTTACCTTGTACCTTGTACTTTGTACCTTGTACCTCATACTTTGTATCTTATACCTTTTACCTTGTACCTTGTACCTTATACCTTATACTTTGTACCTTATACCCTTTACCTTGTACATTATATCTTTTAATTTTCGCTTTATACACTTTATCTTACATCTTTTATCTTATAACCTTGTACCTTATACCTTGTACCCTTTACCTTGTACCTTTTACCTTGTACCTTTTACATTGTACCTTTTACCTTGTACCTTATACCCTTTATCTTATACTTTCTAACTTATACATTAAACTTTGTAACTTGTACCCCTCACCTTATACCATTTACCCTTTACCTTATATCTTATGTCTCATATCATCTGTCATTAACGTTAACACGCAATGAGCGCTATTTTGCTTATAATTCTCAACTAGTTGAGGCGCACACTTAATAAGATCCTTTTGCAATTATTTGTTGTTCAAATTGGAATGTTTTCAATGTTCATCCTTCTAAGCCATTTAAGCAGCGTTGCTTTAAACAAGTTGAACACATTTCGTGCTTGTGATTCGCAACTGGTTTAGGTGCAGGCTTGCCTTAATGAATGTACAGAGTTGGTTAACCTTGTTGCTGGCATTTGTTTTTTTTTTTTTTTTTTTTGGTCACGTTCGAGTCGCAGCGAAATTGAATCAAATTGCGAGACATGGAAACCCTCAAGGGACACAAGCCACACTTCCCGGAACGGCAAAGTCCAGACCAGTCCAGACGCCAGTGTTGGGCAACGCCAAAAAACTGACTCTCGCTCTCGCTCGCCGGGTCTCGCGTGTGTGTGGCACGCGCTGAGATCCAAAGAGACGGGAATGTCAAGAGCTGGTCGAGATTTGTGCGGCCCGGTCTTGCCATGTCAATTTCCATAACTGAACGAAATTCAATTGAAGCTAGAAAAAAAAAACAAATAATATATATAATTGAAAAGTTCAACAAGCTCGAACGCAATTGGCAAATGACTTAATTTAATTGACATTGAATTTAATTGTGGGGCTGCGACGTGGTCGCGATTTCTTCTCTCGATTTCTTCTCTGCGAAAACTATTTCAATTCCCATTCCGAACTACATAACTAATTTCTCATTATTATTCTCTTGCAGATCGGAGCGTTCGATAGTGCGCGTTTCCATTTACCAAAGCAGTCAGCCGCAACAGATTTGTCCACCAGCCGAATATACGTTAACGAGTTTTTCTGATAATTTAGATAATACGTTTAGTAGCTACAATTGTAACTTAGACTATACGCAAATGGCGACGGCAACGATGCAGCCAGCCGGCGGCCTGGGCCCAGCCTATGACAGACAGCAGAGGTGAGCTCCAAAGCCCAATCAAACCCAATCAGAACAGCCTTAACCTCACTTTTATGCAACGTTTTACAGCACTGACTCCGGCTGGGATAATCCGTTTCGTCCCGGCGGCGATCTGTCCAGAGAGGCTGATGAAATTGTTAGCATGATACGTGGTAAGTCGAAGCGTTCTCTCTGCCGTTCTCTCTCGCTTAACGCTCTCTCTCTCACTCTCTCTCTCTCTCTGTCTTCCTTCTTTTTGCCAGGTGGCAAGCCCATCACGCCCACAGAGGATCGTACAATAGGCAATGGCAACGCACAGCATGGCGATGATAACTGTAATGGCGCAAGCACTGCAATTGGCGAGACAGTTACCAAAACAAATGTAAGCGCCACAAGAGAGTCATGTCACACCGCACACAAAATACTCTACCAGCCAGGCACATTGGTCTTAAAGTCCTTTTCGGCAGGAGGCAGCTGAATATAGAAGAGGCGCCTGATTGACATGGGCAAATGTCCATGTGTCCGCTAGTCGCTGCTTTACTGTAGTTCGTTTTGTTTACAATGTACAGAGCTGTTGGGAAAGCTGTGCAGCTCGTACTTCTATTGTCTTTTGGTGCAGTAGCTAGAGTTTAAGATATCTTCGGAAGTGTAAAAACTTATTTCCAAGCTGATTTTTTCTATATGCTTTATAATACAGCTGAGCCTTATTGATCGGGAATCGTAGTTAAGTTCTTAAAGGCCAAGTTTCTTCCAAGTCACTTTGAAAACAAAGTTTACTATACAAGAACTTAAATTTCAAACGTTTTTATCAGATGGCAACTTTATTCAGGCAAAATTTGAGTCTATGTCAAAACGTGGCACAGACAGTTCCGACAGACTTTCAACTTTAAACTCTATTCGAGAGCTGAAGTTCAGATTCTTATCAACCCATTTTTTAATTCATATACAAGCTGATATATGTTCAATTTATAAAATGGACATTTACATGCCGCAAGTGCAGGTCGCAGATATTGAAAGAAGTTGTTTTTGTCCGTTACTCAAAAAGACGAAATTCGTCAAATAGCGAGCCAGTTTCTAAATGATATATATCCTCATAACATCCAGTAAAGGTCTTCCATTAGGCCATAACAAATCTCAAATTTCACTTAACAGTTGCAAAGCTTTTTAGGTATTTATAGTAAATAATACTTTGATTAAAGTCATATCATTCAATGAAGAAAGAGTTCCTTTCACCAAATTATTGAGATATTACTCTTGCTCATGTTTTAGAAGAGATAAGCAAGCCATATTAAATGGACATATTTCTGGAATAGCTTCTTTCTTGTTGCTTTACAGTACTACAGTTTACCAAAATGCACTCGTTAAAGAAATATACTCGCTGGGGCTTAATCGTCAGAGGAAAAGGCATCAATGTAAATTTATTACTGCGTGCCATAGCTTAAATGCATTCGTTGAGGCGTGATTGGTAGAAAATAATCGTTGAAGCTCGCAGGGGTTTAAATGCACTCGTTTAAGTCTTGCTCAAAATCTCTCGCTTGAGTACAGTTTGTACTCGTTAAACTACACGTTAAATAGACACTATGAAATATACTCGTTGAAAAAAAGTCTACAATTTATACTCGTTGCAGTGTGCCGCAATTTGTATACATTCAATACGAATGCTAAAATACTCTGAAATATGCTCGTTGACTCACATTCGATACAATTTGTACTCATTCGACTCTAGCCGAAAGACAATCGTTGAAAAGTACTCGCCCAAATACATTTTTAGAAATCGTACTCGTTACAAAGTTACATAGAGAGTCGCTCAAATAGATTCTATGAAATCCACTCGTTCAAGCATACTCGCCACAATTCGTACTCGTAGTTACACATTCCTTACAATTTGTACTCGTTACAAGGCTCTTGCCGAGCGACAATCGCTGATGAAATCCACTCGCTCAAGCATACTCGTCACAATTTGTACTCGTTACAAAGTTAAATATTCGCTACAATTGGACTCGTTACAATTAGCTGGCCGAATTGCACTCGCTGAAATGCACTCGTTATAGTCGCTGCAAAATGTGAATTCTAATCTGGCTCTCTTTCTAATTGTCTTGCAGCTCTCGCAGAATCAAGCGACAGCACAAAATGGTACAAATTCCCACGGCAGCAAGGTGGCCAGCTCGACAGGAGCAGGAGGTGGCGGCGGTGGAGCAGCAGCGGTAACAGCAGCTGGCAAAGCGGATAGCAATAATGGCGTCACTTCTCTGGCTCAAGTCTCAAAGCAAGTGGTGCCTGGACCAACTTCGGCTAGTCACGTGGTTATCGACGAGAAGAAGAACAAGAAAAAGGGCTGCTGTGTGGTGCAATAATCAACGAGAGCGACAAGCAACAAAAACAACAGCGAGAGAAACACACACACACCCACACACCAACACAGACAAACACACACACACACACACACACAACTAGAGGCAGAATACAGACGAGACAGACGAAACGCCGAGAAGAAGCGAGCAGAAAGAGCGAGAGAGAGAAAGAGAGAGAGAGAGAGCGTAGAAGCCCAGCACAATGCATGGGCGTCGGGGCTAGGGTTAGCGACGGGGCGTATCATATTTAATGTTAATGTTAAATGCTAATTTTTTGAAGGGGGGAAAGCAAAACCGAAGCTGTTGATATTTAAATGCTGCTGCATTCAAACGCTTGCTTTTACAATACAATGCAATACAGCAAAAGAGAACAGAAGAAAATGCAATACAAAACAAAAAACTAAACGAAACACACACGAAAACAAAATGAGACGCGAGCTCTCTGAACAGAACAGAACAGAACAGAACGGAACGGAACAGAACAGAACCAAGAACAGAAAATGTAAACAGTAACAGTTACAGTTACGACCAACAGCGACAGCTAACAGTGCGCGCCTAACAGCGGCTGTTAACAGCTAACAGCAGCTGCTGTTGTTGGGCAAATTCGCTGTTGCTATCGCTGTCTCACTCATTAACTCAATGCAGCGCGCTATAGCTGTCGCTGTCTAACCCACGTGCAGTTGCAGCTTAACTTTAAAACTATGATATATATATAGAATGCATACGCACACTCGTATGCAACACATATATATTTATATATTTGTTAGTCTGGATATATATATATGTATATTTATGAAAAGCTGATGCTACAAAAACGAACAGAACAGCCGTTGTTTATTATGCTGCTGTTCATATAATTATATATATATATATATATTTTCCTTATTTCCTTCTTTTTTTTTTTTTGTGTAATGTAACTCGACTTTATATACATACATACATATAATATATATATATATATATTTTTTTTTCGTATTCGTAAAATTAGTGCAGCTTTTTAAAGGGTATTTAAAAAGTCGATAAAGAAAATGAACAGAAACAGTTTTGCCTGCATGCATAAATGAGAAAACAGAAAAAAAAAGAGAAAAAAAAACAAAATGTATTTATTTTTTATTTATATGACGATGAAAGTAATGAAATTAAACTAAATGTTAATACCTTAAACAAATTATACAACAAAACAATACAAAACAAAACAAAACAAAAAACAAATATACAAAATACACGCATATATACACATATACACACACACATACACGCACGCACTTAAAGCAAAGAGCGCGTAAATAAAAAGCTTGCAAAATTTCAAGAGCCCAGTTGGACTTTCACGCATGAATTACGCACAGAATTCAGCATGCTTTCAACTACTTACTTTTAGTGGAGTTAATACTTTTTCATGGGTTCGCTTAAAGCTTTCTTTTCTTTCATCTTTTAACAGGCAAACGTAAAGCTCATGTCAAAGCTGCAACTTTTGAGTGTAGCTTGAGATTTGCTTCAGAATTATACACACAGACACACACTCATGCGTGCATATGTATATGTATGCTTGTGTGTATGTGAGAGCTTCGATATACATATATATTTTTTATTTGTTCTTCGTTTACCGCAAACTGAACCTACATGCATATGTGTGTGTATATATCACAACCACCCACCCAAGCACACACACACACACACACACAGACAGCCTAGTGATATTTGTGCGTATGTCGCGGGCTTTTAGTCCAGCTGCAGCAAATAGAAAGAGCTAAACCAAATAGTAAAAGAGAACACCGAAATGGACCGCCACACACACACACACACTCACACTCACACACAGCGTAAGCATTAATGTGCTGCATTTGGTAAATGTAATAATAATATTAAACACACACACACACACACACACACAACAAGAGCGTAATAAAAGTAAAATACAAATTAAAAGAAACTATATGTAATAGCGAGCCCCGAAATATGTGCTAATTCAAATTCAAATAAAATGATAAACAACAACAAAAACAACAACAAATCAAAAACTAATGCAAAATCAACAGCAAAAAGAGCAAAGAGAAAAAATTAAATAAATATAAATGCAAAACATGAAATCAATATTTAATATTGTATATTTCCGATTCCAAAAGCAAACAAATGTTAAGTTATTGTATAAATCCTAAATAAAAACAAATTGAAAAACAAATGAAAAGTAAACAACAACAAAATTAACGAAACGATCAAAACTAGAGAGCTTTTAATTTTGTTCGTAGCGCGCTCTTAAGCGCAAGCAGAAACAAGCAAAACCATGGCACACTTCCAGGCGCGCTTAAAAGTGTAAGCAAACGAACTCTTAAGAGCGCGCTTGCAATTGCCGAGAGCGTAAGAGCTCCAGCGCATTGCGTGCATAAGAAGCGACAGGAAGAGCTGCAGGAAGCGAAATGAAGCTTAAATATGTAAGCAAACGCGCCCTTAAGAGATCGCATGCAGTTGCTGAGAGCGTAAGAGCTCCAGCGCATTGCGTGCATAAGAAGCGACAGGAAGAGCTGCAGGAAACGAAATGAAGCTTAAATATGTAAGCAAACGCACTCTTAAGAGCGCGCTTGCAATTGCCGAGAGCGTAAGAGCTCCAGCGCATTGCGTGCATAAGAAGCGACAGGAAGAGCTGCAGGAAGCGAAATGAAGCTTAAAAGTGTAAGCAAACGAACTCTTAAGAGCGCGCTTGCAATTACCGAGAGCGTAAGAGCTCCAGCGCATTGCGTGCATAAGAAGCGACAGGAAGAGCTGCAGGAAGCGAAATGAAGTTTAAATGTGTAAGCAAACGCGCTCTTAAGAGCGCGCATGCAATTGCTGGGAGCGTAAGAGCTCCACCGCATTGCGAGCATAAGAAGCGACAGGAAGAGCTGCAGGAAGCGAATTGTAGCTTAAAAGTGTAAGCAAATGCGCTCTTAAGAGCGCGCATGCAGTTGTTGAGAGCGTAAGAGCTCCACCACATTGCGAGCATAAGAAGCGACACGAAGAGCTGCAGGAAGCGAAATGAAGTTTAAATGTGTAAGCAAACGCGCTCTTAAGAGCGCGCATGCAATTGCTGGGAGCGTAAGAGCTCCACCGCATTGCGAGCATAAGATGCGACAGGAAGAGCTGCAGGAAGCGAATTGTAGCTTAAATGTGTAAGCAAATGCGCTCTTAAGAGCGCGCATGTAGTTGTTGAGAGCGTAAGAGCTCCACCGCATTGCGAGCATAAGAAGCGACACGAAGAGCTGCAGGAAGCGGCAGCAGCTGCGACTGCGCAGTAGCCTTTCACCTTTTGCACAATCAATTCAATTAGGCTAACAAATGCACATAATTCACTTTAACCGGCAGGCAAAACTTATAAATAACATTTATTTAATTAATCTTCTGTCAGTGCAAATGGCCTAAACGAAGTTTGTATGCCCTACAAAGTTGTCGAAATGTTAGCCATGACTTTGGATTGTTTTAGGTACGCGTTGATCCTTTTGCTCTTCAGCGAAGAGAGCGCCTGGAAGCGGTATGTTAATTAACATGAGTGAAATGCCAATTGTAAATTGTGTATTTTGGCATTAACAGAACTTTTTTCTTTTAATTTTTTGAGAGCTTTTTTTTCTGGTACTTTAATTTTTCCATGGTAAAAGTGTATTCTTTTAATTATTTTAAATTATCCAAAGAAAAAGCTAAAGAGGCAACACTGGAGATGAAATTCCTTTCACCTAAAGAAAGGGAAATTTGTTTAAGGGATTATAAAGCACGTCTCTTCCACAAGGGAAATATTCAATGTTGGGAATTGGGAAATTGTAAAAAAAAAACGTACCACATGCGCTTCGAAAAGTATGCACACCAAGCATATGCATATCGAATGTAAGATTAAGATAAGATATTGCAAGCTGAGTCGAAAAGCTGTGGCATACCCGATGCACAGGTGCATAGTACACCGCGGATACCCTACAAAAAGAGCAGTATGCTCATTAGAACAAGCGGCCCGTTGTCGGATTCGTTTTCGTTTTCGTTATCGTCACGAGTCGTAGATGTTGGCAATTTCCTGATGCTAAAACAAAAAGAACAAAATAAATGAAAAAAAAAAAATAGAATAGAATAAAATATAAAAAAAAAAACTCTCCGCAGCACACACGACTTTCAACTATTTGAAACGAAAATTTATGGCTGACATTTTGTTTTGTGGCTGCGTTTTAATTTATGAACTTAATGCGTTAAGACATTTATAACAATTTATCTGGATTTGCGATTGCCTCTTTTTCTTCTTCTTCTTCTGCTTCTGCTTCTTCTTCTAGTTCTTCATTTGGGATTTTGATGTTCGATTAATTGGCGGAGCAGCTGTCAATTTTTTAATTGCTGCGCCTAAGCAGCAGCCGGAAATATCCCATTGATACGCGTTTTGGTTAGTGTGTCCATTAAAGTGCCTCATGATAGTAAACGCACACGCACACACAGACACCCACTCACACACACGCCAAATGATGTATTACTCATGAGCTGGAAGATAAAGTGTTTCGGGCTTTGCATATCCAATCGATCCAACTATGTATCTACATATCTATCTAGCTATGGATCTGGCTAGTCGAATGTGTTGCTTCTAATGGCCAAACTTGTTTTGACCATATTCCATGACATGACACAACATACAGTGGCGGCAATAAGTCGCCAGACCAAAGCGGATCTGCGAAAGTACATAAAAATAAAACTTAAACAACAGTCGAGTTGTTCGTATATATTCTCCACTGAACTGAGCTATAGCTGAGATAAATATATATTTTATAATATAAGGCAACCCATCCAAGCATCCCATACCAGACTAAAAACCAGGGTATTTGCACGCCTATTATGCTAATGCGGCCGTTTAGTTTTGTCGGGCACTGTACCACCTGCCGCACCCTAATGAACCTAATTTGTGAGTGCGGTTATTCGTGCTGCTGCAAATTATGACAGAGCGCAAGCTAGAACAACGGAACGTCCAAAATCTGGCCTGCATTAAGAGAGCGAGCGCGCGGGCGAGAGCGAGAGAGTGCGAATGCAAAGAGCAAGGCGCAGTTTTTAATTGCGGCACGTGTAAGCACGAAAACACAAAGGAAACAAGAGTAAAATAACAATAACAGCAAAAAAAACCAAAACAAAAACCCGAAAAATAACAAGCAAGCAATTGGGTGTAAGCTGCGCATATGACACACAAACACACTCGCACACACATGCATATGTAAATGAGAGCGAGAGCAGGTTAATTTATGTGTAAAGGCAAATACAACAACAACAAATACAATTGACTGGAAGCTGCGCATGCGACGCACACGCGCACGCGGTTGGCGAGCTAATTTATATGAGCGCATGTCTGCCTAGCTAACTGTAACCGCCAAACCATTGTTGTGCAGGGGGGGGTATGCTGTTATTGCTGTTGTCAACGGCGCACGCGCCTGCTGCTGCTCTCAATGGCAGCGTACACTGTGTGCGCATGTGTGTGTGTCTGAGCAGCCGCCCATGAGTGAGTGTGTGTGTGTGTGTTTGTGCGCGCTTGGAGTCGCGCTGTCTGGCACTGTAAGCCCCATTGGAAGTGGAGCAAGTGTCTTCGGCGTTTTCCATTGATTGAGCCGTGTGTGATTTGTGAGCGTTTGCTTTTTACACAAGGGCGCTGCTCGCCGTTAAAAGCATAACAAACTAGCTGAAGTTGCGGCAGGTGTAAAACGTTTGCGACGGAGTGCGAGCTGCGAGTGTGTGCAAGAAACTGAATAATAACTGGAAGAATGGAAAGCATGGAAAGCACCCACAAGTTTAGATTCTGTGTGTGCACTTAACAGCTGCACGCTTAACAGAATGCAGTGCTATGCCTAACATTTCACTGTTAAGCATTTACATATTATGTTAATGATGGGAGCTGATTGAGCGTTTGATGGAGTTTTGATTGAAAGCATTTAAACAATTTAATTTTAGCTGGCAAACAAGTTTATTGAGTAGTTAAATTAAAGTCTTAGCTGTTAATTTTTATTGCATCTTGTGACTTGTATTTTATTCAAAAGGCTGAAACTCTAAAGCAGCTATTTTTAGAAGTGGCTGACACACACACGCACACACACACACGCACACACACACGCACAATAAACTTAACGAGCCGCAAAAACTTGCTCTGGTCAAAATTGTACAGAGGGGGCCGAGGAGGGGGGGTTTTCAGTGTTGCGGAAAACTGAAATAAATTTAACTAATATTTAATAAATAACTCGTCAAATGCTCGTACGGCTGAGTTGTGCCCGAATATGGTATTATTTATATTTCTCAACATTCTAGAGCGCGCCGTGAACGGACTTTGAGCAGGAACAATCGCCAAAACTTGGATTTATGATGGCTTATGCCCGAGTCTTGTCTGTTTTCTTTCTTGTCTCTTTTAATATAATTAGTATTCAAATTATAATTAAAAATTAAAACAGCCAGAAACACACAAACATAACGATTAGTTTTATAGCGTTTCTCTAGCCTTATTTTTTCTGTGTTTATGACACAATACGCAAAAAAGAGAGCATAAAAAAGTTGATATCTTTCCATCTACTATATATCTGCTATATAATATATATTATATGTACATATATGTTATATGTTAAATGTTATCTGTTATCTGTTATCTGTTATATGTTATATGTTATATGTTATATGTTATATGTTATATGTTATATATTATATGTTATATGTTATATGTTATATGTTATATGTTATATGTTATATGTTATATGTTATATGTTATATGTTATATGTTATATGTTATATGTTATATGTTATATGTTATATGTTATATGTTATATGTTATATGTTATATGTTATATGTTATATGTTATATGTTATATGTTATATGTTATATGTTATATGTTCTATGTTCTATGTTATATGTTATATGTTATATGTTATATTTTATATGTTATATGTTATATGTTATATGTTATATGTATGCTATATGTTATATGTTATATGCTAGTGTAAAGTTACATGCTACAAGCCTAGAGTGCAGTGTTTAGTGTACAGGGTATATCTGAGTCGAGCATGCTTGTTTTCATGCATTTTTCATAGGCCATTTTTGTTTTAATCGTACATTAATTTGAATTGACGATCATCTTGAAATGGGGAAGACAAATTGGTTGTTGTCAAGCTGCCGCCCTGCCACGCCCCAATTGGAACGCAGTTGAGATCATTGATGAACCGATCATTGCCGGGTAATCGCTTTATGAACTGGTTCCGCCAATAACTAAATTATGGCCAAATTCGAAATTCGACCGAGCGCCGCAAGAACATGCGCCTCGCAGATCCACCTACCCAAAAAAAAAAAAAAAAAAAAAAATCACACACATAAAAAGATAAATAAAAAATAAAATAAAAATTAAAATACTATAAACAAGCTGGCGAAAAAAAAAAAACAAGAAGACTTTACGTTTCGGGTAAAAGCAAAACGTGTTTAGCTTTCTATTTAGCTTATGCAAATTTCGACTTTGGTTATTTATTTGTAAGCCATTATAAATATATGCAAAAAAACGAAAGAAAAAAACGCGACAACAAAAACTAAAAACAAAACCAAAATCAAAATAAAAAAAATAGATGTAGAAAACACACGGCGTACATAAAAACCGCCATAAAAAGGAGCCCAAAAAAAAAAAAAAAAAAACAAAGAAAAAAAATGACAGAAATTTGAATATGCATAACCGGTCAAAGACCACTGTGGAGAACCAGAACCAGAACCAGAACTAGAACCAGAACCAATACCAACAAAACCTGATTCCAGTTCGGACTCGGATTCACGGACTCACGGACTCACGGATTCACGGATTCTGTTGCCAAATTCGTTAATGGCTGTCCCTCTGCGCGTGTGTGTGTGTGTGTGTGTGTGTGTGTGTGCGTGTGTGTGTGCCTGTGCGTGCGTGTGTCTTTTTTCATTCTACTCGCCGTTCTAGTTGGTGTTGTCCAGTGTATTTCCTTAAGCTCCATTTGGGCTTGGTCAAATAAACTGACTCAAATATACCTGCACCTGGCACATGTCACATCTAGAAAGAAACATATTTAGTTGACTTTTTCTTTAATAATACTAGTTAGTATTAGACGGCTAGAGAGAGAGAGAGAGGGAGAAGGCGATAGAGATAGAGAGATTCACAGAAAGAGATGCAAAATAGAGAAAACAAGTTAAGAAGAGAGAGAGAGATAGAGGGAGAGAGAGAGAGAGAGAGGGAAGTAGATAGAGATGGAGAGATTCACAGAAAGAGATACGATATAGAGAAAACAAGGTAAGAAGAGAGAGAGATAGGGAGAGAGAGAAAGGGAGAGAGAGACAGAGAGAGAGAGAAGTATGTAGAGATAGAGAGATTCACAGAAAGAGATACACAGAGCGTGGAAAAGAGAGAGAACAAGTGTGAAAGAGAGAGAGAGAGAGAGAGGGAGACAGAGGGAAAGAGATAGAGAGATAGAGAGAGAGAGAGAGAGAGAAAGTGAAAGAGAGAGAGAGAGACAGAGAGAGGGAGAAGTATATAGAGATAGAGAGATTCACAGAAAGAGATACCCAGAGCGTGGAAAAGAGAGAAAAAAAGGGTGTGAGAGAGAGAGAGAGAGAGAGAGAAAGAGAGAGGGAGGCAGAGGGAAAGAGAGAGGGAGAGAAAAAGATAGCGATGTTGTTGTTTTTACCATGCGAATCAGGCATAGCTCAAACATGCTCAAACCTTAGACTCAATAAGCACACCTAATTGTGGGCTTTGAACCAGCGACCACTCTTTAAGCTGGTTCAACGATTCCGTCTGTCATGCAAATCCAATAGAGAGGATGGAATTCGCCAAACTGCATTGACGAAATGCGTATTTATTGCTTTAAAAGTACTTGGGGCTCATCAACAGGCCCGAGCTGGGCGGGGCATATACCCCTTGCGTGCCTATGGGCACGGGTATACAAGTTATATGCCCAGTTAAAAATTATTTATGGCCTGAAGCCGGGCTCGACAAAAGCGAACAACAACACGAACAAGTTGGCCAGTTATCAAATTTCATCTGCCTGGATCTCGCGGTCTGGAATTATGAATAGGAAAAGAATAAAATGAAAAAAGCGACGGCACATGGCATGCAAATGCCATGAAATATCAATTATAATCATTTAAATTAATAAGCAACAAAATGCTCCAAATCTGACAGCTAAAGCCAGATCTAAGGCCGGGATCTGGCCCGGCGCTACATAGATCGAACGGGAGCCGGACTCCGAGCATTATTCTGAAGCTGAAGCTGAAGCTGAGTCCGAGATATTTAATGCACTTGAAACGTGTTTATTTTGAGTTCTTGATTTTTATATTTGAATAAATAAATATGAAATAAAAAATGTCATTAAATATTAATGCTATTTAATTAAACCTCGAACGGAAGTCCGGTTTTGGTAGAATCGAATGTTATCAAATGGAGCAGCTAATGGGTTCGGCTAACATGTTTATGGCTAAGAGAGAAGAAAAAAAAAAAAAAAGAAGTTGGCTGCTTTAATTGGCTTATGCTAAATATTATATCAGAACGCATTTGATTGGGGACTAGCAAAAAATAGTTATTACCCCATTTGAGACACATTTTTGAATACACTTTCCTAAATTTTACTTACATTGTAAGAGAGAAGCTGAGTAAGAGAAGTTAGGGCTTGGTAATCGCTCATTTGATGTCATAATGTTTTTTAAAGAAGATCTTAAAAAGTAAATAGACTTATCGCTGTAATGTTTAATGTGTTTTTTAAGGCTGCAGAGAGAAGCAAAGTAAGTTAGTTAGTATGAGTATTTATGTATAGGAATACATCACAATATTGTTGAACAGAGACCCATAGAATGGACAGCTATGGAACTAACTCTATATTTCTCTCTTTCTCTCTCTCTCTCTCTCTCTCTTTATCAATCTTGTTTTATTTGAAGAAAGAGACACAACATTTGGCTAGCTTCTTTCTTCTTATGATAAACAGGGCGAAAGTTAGTGAAGTTAGCTGGTATATTAAAAAGGTTCCTTCTTCTTCCTCTCCCTCTCTCTCTCTATCTCTCTCTCTGTCAATTTGTCTCCCTCTCTCTTTCACTCTCTTTCTCTCTTTTGCCTCTTTCGCTTTGTTTTGCCAAAATGCGAAATGCAACTCTGCTGGCTGCGTGACATAGCAATCAGCTTTTGCTATGGCTCTTGAGAACAAGTTAATTTTTAATTAGTTATAATTTATGATTTCAGCTAGTTGCTAGTTAGTCATGGCTTACAAATTTAGCGCATGATTCCATGCCACAAATCATCCACGCCTTAAAGTTTACATAATTTTACATATGGCCCGAACGAGTTGACCGAGAACTTTGAATCTGAAATGGATGCTGGCTGCTTCTTGGAAATCTCGTTTCTGTGTTTCTTCATAATTGCTAATTTATCGATCCGCGCGTTTTAATTGCCTTCTTTATTATCTATCCACAAACAATAACAAAAAACAAATACCCAAAAAAAAAATAAAAAAAAAAACATGGACAAAATAAAAAACAAACTTTGAATTCGGCGCATTTCAAAGACGATGCGTAACAAGTCGTTGCGCAGTTGTTGTCGATGTCGTCGTCGTTTCTTTGGAAGATCTGTTAATTTGCTTAAGGAATTAGGAGGAAATAAGAAACACTTTCTTTTCGCTGTCGCACTGTGAATTAACAATGCAAATTGACTGAAAACAGAGCAATAATTGTTATGTTATCGATAATTTATCGATATTTGCATTTTTCTTGTTGCTCGAAATGCCAAACATAACTGAGACTTTTAAAATTTTTTTGAGTCAGTCTCAGATATTACTGAACTTTTAAAAATCGACTTTTATTTGGGGGCGATTTTGAAGATGCGTAGAATCGAAGTAGGGATATCTTCGGTATGCTGAAGAAAGAACAAGTTCCTGGAATAGTGAGAAAAAGTTCCTGGAAGAGTAAGAAGAAATTCCTGGAATAGTGTGCAAAAGTTTATGCAAAAAGTTCTTGGAGTTGTGGGAAAAAGTTTCTGGAATAGTAAGTAAAAGTTCTTGGAATAGTATGCATAAGTTTATGGAATAGTAAGAAAAAATTCTAGGAATAGCAAGAAAAAGTTTATGGAATAGCAAGCAAACGTTCGCGGAATGGCAAAAATAAGTTCCTGAAAAAATTTAAGAAAAAGTTCCCGGAAGAGTAAGAAGTTCCTGGAATAGTAAGAACAAGTTCCTGGAATAGTATGCATAAGTTTATGGAATAGTAAGAAAAAGTTCGTGGAATGTCAAGTAAAAGTTCCTGGAATAGTAAGAAAAAAGTTCCTGGAATAGTAAGAAAAAGTTCCCGATATAGTAAGAATAAGTACCTGGAATGGGAAGAATAAGTTTCTGGAATAGTAAGCAAGTGTTCCTGGAATAGTAAGAATAAGTTCCTGGAACTGTTACTGTTCCAGTTTTGAACCAGTTCGCAGTCTTGTTCAGTTAACCTTTTATCTATATAGAGGAGAGAGTTTTTAGATGAACTGTTAACAGTTATCAGATAATCATCTGTATAAAACTCTAGGAGTTAACTCTACGACTCTTTTGTCTGGGAAAAGAACAGAAACTAGTTCCAGAAATCAGTTGGATTATAATGAAAGGGCAAGACCCTAAAAGAAGAGGCATGCATAAAGAATCTTAGATAATGCCAGGCTCTACTTGCTGGGCGGAGACTTGAAGCTATCTGATATGATTTATTTATGTTTACCATGGGAGAGTCCTTGGCTGGTTCCATAAATCAGTTTCAATAAAGACTCAATATCTTTTTAATGAGGAGATTGTGTGTAGCTCACATACATGAGAATGGATCGGTATTAAGCAGTTTTTATTTATATTTATTATTATTATATATTTATTCGTTTTCTTTGAGTTTCCCAAAACTCGTTCCGATGCCGCGCTTTGAGATCTGAAGAAGACATCACTCCGCAACTGTCAGTGGGGCGTGTCAAATGAATTAGTTTTGGGCGTTCGTTCATGTAGTTTGGGGCGCCAAGTTGTGTGTAGTCTTCATGTTTTTTTCATCTTCTATAATTTAGTTTATAATATTTTGTTTATTTTGTTGTGCCAAGGCAAAAGCCATCATCTTGATCGAGCTGAAGATCATGAAGAGCGCGAAGAACACAGCGTCGAATAGATCGGTATGGACAAATCTTGATCGGGCTGACAAGCTGCTGAAAACGCTTAACGTTTTCATTAATTCGAAAATTACCAGCAAAAATCGTTTGTCAGACAGAGAACATCGGGCCGGGCCAACATCTTGTGTGTTAAAGCTGATCAAAAAAACTAAAAGAGATTCGTTTGCAGCTAACACACAAAAATATGAATGCCAAACACGGCATTCGCTTTGGGTTATTAGGCATTAACGAAACATTCAAATCAACATTAATGATTTCCATTTATAAGCTGCGCATCCGGTCGGATTCGGTTTTTCTTATTATTTAAGTCTAAGTACTGTTACGAATTGTACGTTGAAAATTGGCAACAGCGCACAGATGTTAATCTCTAGCATCGAAATTTGGCAACAGCTGTGACACTTTGTAACTAAGCTGTGCTGTTTTGTAATTGAGGAAATTTGGCAACAGCGCTGCCCAACGAAAAAATATCAATATTCATGGGTGAAAACTGGCAACAGCGCAATATAGCCAATACTCAAAAAAATTGTGTTGCTCAGCTTTTTCAAGCATTTTCAGACACGATAATCAACATTAGAGCGTGATTTACATGCTGAAATTTGGCAACAGCGCCAAAAAGAATATCTATCGGTTTTTATGAAGTTTGGCAACAGTGGAACGTGTTTCGGAATTGAAAAGAATCTAATGCTTTTACTGGTATCAATCGTTGACTATTGAAATCAATCAGAAATGTTGTGTTTTTTTCATGACTGAAATTCGGCAACAGCGCCAAATTAACGTGCTGAAATTTGGCAACAGTGCTCCAAAAATATGAATTATTCTTTGTGAAAATTGTAGTAAAGCAATTAAATTTGTTCTCAACTGTTTTTTAAGGCTGAAATTCGGCAACAGCGCCAACTTGACGTGCTGAAATTCGGCAACAGCGCCGCAAATAGACAGCCAGGAAAAGATACTGATTGTTGACAATATTTTCGAGCGTATCGTAATCGAAGATACATGAAGATTCGCCTCAAAATTGAACAGCTACGCAGAAACATTGCCCGGCTGAGATCTGCATCCGAAATGAGGCGCAGGTCGAGCGGCGCTTGATAAATGTGATAAGAGCCCAAAACGGAACGACTAATTAAGCGAAGGTTAAGCGAGACATGCATTAACATAACGAACCGACTGGCAAATAATATCGAGAACTCGCTGCCGCACACCGAGAACGCGAAGAGCCCCGAGCTCCGAACAAAAAAAAAAAAACCTGTGGCCCATTTGTCAAAAACGTTGGGCCTAAAACATGGCCCATGCGTCGGCGTTATTTCCAGCCATTCAGTTCATAGACGTAATTCGATTAGCTCGACATGTTATCAAATTCAGGAAGAGCGGGCGCTTCTCTTCGGGCAGGGGGCTGGCTTTTGGGGCGGGGCGGCGAGGGGATCCACTTTGAAACTCTTGAGATCTGAAACAGGTATTTGAAATGGACTCCCAAATCGAACAACGACGAATGTCTCGCATATATTAGCGCTTCCATGCATGTTTTCCAATAAGAGAAAAAATACAAAAATTAATAAAAAAAAAAAAAAAAATATAAGAAAAAAAATTAAATAAAAAATAAAAATATTGTACGCCTTATAAAAAATGAATGCTACGCACAGATGTACATATATATGTATATAGTATACGTATGTATATGAGAGAGACGCACACACACACACACACACACACACACAGTCAATAAAAATCATTAAACCTAAACGCGTATGCTAATTTGATGATGGCGGTTTTCTAATTTGTTGTTTTCTACGCACACACACACACACACACACACACACACACACACACGCACACACATATAGACATAGATATAGATATGGATCTGTCTGCCCAGCAAACCAGATTTCTATGGCCCTACAATGAGCCGCAGTCCAAACCCGGCCCAAAAACAGTTACATCTTGGCGGATTATCGGCTCAAAGTGATCGCCAGTCGGAGGCTGCCCCAGCAACCCAGCAACCCATAACAAGCTGTGTGCCAGTGTGTGCATTGCCACCGAAGACAGTGCACGACGGGTTGAATACCCTGGACAAACGGCGCCTCAAACAATAAACTGCGCCAGCTCTCAGCTTGGGTTGCATTTATGCGTAATTTCTTTACCTTCTCTGTAAAATCTTACAAGAAATTTTCTTTGCTCCCGATCTGATCAATATTAGTTTTGAGCATGTCTAATAACGAGGCTTAATCATGACATTAATCAACACTTTGCCTCTAAAAAATATGCGCGAGTTATTTGCTTTGTTTGATATATGTATGCGAGTAGAATATATGAGAAAACTCTTATAGTATTAGGAATTCCGCAACATTTCTAGTTTCTGAGCTCATATGATTAATTTTAGTTTGTTTCTGAGAAATAAACATAAATATGATCAAATTGTGCAGGAACCCAAATCTATTGTCTCTAGCTCAGTTAGACTCTGAGTTCCTATAGATAGTAATATATTTTCTGCTTAAGTTTGGCTGCTGCTGAATAAATAAACATATATGCGATACAGGAGCTCACATACCAAATTTTGTTGTCATAGCTTGCCCAGACTCTAAGTTATTATAGATCATAAGCATATCATATATCATATAAATCGCAGGTTATTTTGTATTATTTTTCAAAGAAAACGCAGTGAGTTGTTAAGAAATTGAGAGTGATAAGATATACCAAGTCGTAACAGCCCAGCTCTTCGAGTCCCCGAGCTCATGTAGATTCTAAATAGGTTTTATTCTTCTTTCGAGAGGTAGAGATAAAAATGATAAAAAAAACAAGTAAGAGATTCTAGTCGGGACACTCTGAAAACTCTCTTTCCAACACCAAATGCAGATATATATATACTTTTCTAGAAGCTACATATCATGTTTGGTGACTCTAGCTCTTATTATTTACCAAATTGCTCAAAAATCAGGCTGTCGATATCGATTTTTATCGATTGCTTGGAAACGGAGTAAGTTATCGATTAACGGAAACAAACTCGATCTGCGTAGGAACTAGGAGAACCTACAGCTAAAGTCAGTAGCTCTTATAGGTTCTGAGATCCTTGCGTTCATAGATACGAACGGACGGACGGACGGACGGACGGACGGACAGACGGACGGACGGACGGACGGACAGACGGACGGACGGACAGACGGACGGACAGACGGACGGACATGGCTAGATCGACTCGGCTATTGATGCTGATCAAGAATATATATACTTTATGGGGTCGGAGATGCTTCCGTCTGCCTGTTACATACATTTGCATTTTGCACAAAAACATAATACCCCTTTTACCCATTTTTAATGGGTTCAGGGTATAAAAATAAGTCTTCGATTTGAAGTCTCTCGGCCCGCCGGACTGCGAGTTCCTATAGACTGTGTGCCGATCGTGATTACAGGGTATGGCGAGACGCAACGCGTTGACAACTGGCGACGTTCTCGCCATGTCCGCATCGGGCTGGGTGCTGTTGCGGTTCGTTGTCCGGTTCGGTTGGGTCTTCTTTTTTTTTTCTTCTTTTCTGTTTCTATTTCTCTTCTTTTTTTTTTTTTTGTTTCTTCTTCTTGTTGTTTTTTTGCGTGCGCTGCGACGCCGGCAGCGTTGTTTTGAGCTTATCAAAAGACCATATATAAGGAAACAAGAAGTGGCAGCGTTTGTATTTATTTGTTAGAACCTGTGCACAACGCACCTCTCGCTGCGAGTCTCACAGTTTCCACTTGCAGTTCGACTTGGGATACCCTTTTTTTGCCACCAACACACACACACAAAAAAAAACATGAAGAGTTTTGTAAGTTGATTGATAGTTAAATCATAATAGAGCCAAGCGCACTTCGAGTGATATGTGATCAAATAAAAATCTATAAAGTAAAATTAAATTTAATTTAATTCAATAAACGGCACATAATAAAACATAAAACATAAATCCTGGAGATCAAAACATTTTTTTTTTTTAACGTGTTTTCCCCATAAACAATAAAACCGCTAAAGTGAACGAATGTGTTTTTAAGTGTTACCATATTTTTTTTTCTGAAAAGCACAACAATCTCTTAAAAACAGTGTGCCCAAATGTGCAGCCTTAAGTCATATCCTTGTGGCTAAATTTCTATATAAGTTGCATGATCCTTTTTGAGAAGAAAAGCGCCAAAATATATTTGATATTTATATTTTATAAATTTCATTTAAAGGCAGCTTCAAACGAGACTTGAATTCTTCTCTGCATTTAAATTCTGGCTTACTTTTTTGCTATTTTTGCCGGCCTGCTAATTAACATTGGGCAACTCCTGCAATTGGCGAGCTCTTTAATCTTCAAATTGAACTTTACCTTTTTTTTCTTTTTGCACTTTGCTAATTGGCTTCATTCACAATGTGCGCTGTGCCTGGAGCCGTTAGTCCAGGCAAAGAGCGCCAGGCTTAGCTCCAGCTTCCAGGCGCTGCTTTCCCGCTCTCTCGCACACATTCCAGCAGCTGCGCGCTCTGCAACTGTTAAACAGAATGAGAAAAAAAATGAACAGCAAATCTTATGGCACAAAGAGAGCCAAAGCAGAGGCCAAACATTGAAACGGTTTAAGCTCTGATCAAGTAAATCAAAGCCCATTAGCAGCAACAACAACAACAGCAAAAACAACAACAACAACAGCAGCAGCAAAGCTGAACGAAACGCGCGAGACAAAGCGACGGCAGCCAAGGCGACGGCGACGACGACAGCGGCGAAGACGCTGAGAAAACGCCAGCAAAACGCGCGCGCTCACGCTGCCGCCTTGATTAATTGCTGCTGTTTTAAACGCCCGTCGTTGTGGTTGTTGTTGTTGTTTTTGTTGCAGCGACACGAAACAAAATAAAAAAAAAGAATTAAAACATGAAATGCATAAAACAACACGCGTCTGACACTTGGCACGGACCACAAGCCCGTGATTTATTCAGCGATCGTTTAAATAAAATAAATAAAAAAAAAAAAGCAAATAACATGGCACACATTTCCATATTCCGTTTTTTCTCGTCGTCTACTTCTTCTTCTTGTTGGCTGTTAAGTGACAGCGTCATTTAAGCTCGCACGCAAAACGTGAACACACAAATCATCAAATCAAACTAATCGCATAATCTGCTTCTTCTCTCTTCTCTCTTCCTCTCCCTCTATCTGTCTGTCTCGCTCCCACAGCTGGTTTTGTGCTTTGCGGCGCTGGCGTTGGCCGATGTCAAGCATCTGACAGATCGCAATCTGGACCTGTTCAAATACAATCCCGGCGATATCTATACCCTGCCCGAGGACATCGATGATGACAAGCCGGCCGTGCAGTTCAGCGGCGATGTGATGAAGGCCAAGACCGAGAAGCTGCAAAACATAAATTCGGGCAAAAAATATAAACTCGAGTAAGTGTCAGCCGTTGGTCGATTAATTATCGATAACAGCTTCAGCAAATGCCAGTGGAAACAATTTAAACGCGTTTAACGATTTGCTTTTCATTTCGACATCGATTCAATATATTTGAGGTTTTTATGAAAGTTTCACGTTTTGAAAAGTAATTTTACGGATGTAACTTCTACTTCATTAAAACGAGTTATCATTTCTTAAGAACTATTATCGAAATGAAACCAGCTTGTTCTCAATCGAGTAGAAGTGAAAACGAGTTGTAATCGATTCGGACTCAAGAACACCGAAACGAAAACAAGTCGAAATGAATCCGAATTTACTTTTGAAAGCGAATATTTCTTGTAAAACAAAATATCTATTCGATCGATCAAATAACAGCAAGAAAATTGGCGTAGCAGAAAAAGGAATAAAACAATTTTAACGATTAATCGATAACAATAATTGGAATTTGCTGGCGAATCTGTCTATAGTATTTATACATATATCTATGGCATTTATGTAAAGTATTTCCAAGTGGAATTGTAAAACTATCGATAACGATTAATCGATAACAGAAGATATGATTAACTGGTCATTCTGTCTATAGTATTCAAATATAAAGTATTTATGAAAAATGTAGTTCTAAATGAAATTCAAATACTTCACTCCGATAACGATTAATCGATAACATTTCGAATTTGCTGGCGAATCTATCTAAAGTATTTATGTATCTAAAGTACATATGATAAAGAATTTCAAAATGGAATGGTGAAACTTTCGATAACGATTAATCGATAACAATAGTTGGGATTTACTGGCGAATCGATATATAGTAATCAAATATATAGTATATATGCAAAATGATTTCTAAACGAAATTGTGAAGCTTCACTCCGATAACAATTGATCGATAACACGCCTGAATTTCACAGATTGAAGACCCAGAACGGCATCGAGGTGAACAGCGTTGGCAAATTGAAGGACGACAAGACCTTTGTGGTCAGCGGCTCGTATTCGTTTACCGGAGCCGATGGCAAGCGCTACAAGACCCGCTACACGGCCGATGAGTTCGGCTACCATCCCATCACGGAGCTGGATCTGGACCTGCCCGAGTAAGTGCAGCATTTGCAGCGATTTAAAGAGAAGAGATAACTTAATAAGTAAATTCCTTTGTGCAGACCTCAGCAGCTGGTGTCCGCCGGTCAGAGGCCCGCCGTGGATCCGAGCAGCCTGTTGGGCAACAAGAACCGCTTCCAGTTCCTCCAGCAGAGCCTGAATCTCGAGCAGGGCGGTCCGCTGCGCGGCAGCGGCCAGAGCGGCGACGATTACAGCTACAGCGGACCCGGCAGTGCCTACGGCAATGGCCTCGGCGCCGACAATGCCTACGGACCCGGCTCCGACAATGCCTACGGACCTGGCAACGGCAATCCCTATGGACCTGGCGGCGCCAGTGTCAATGGCTACGATTATCAGCCACCCGCAGCGCCCTCGCGTTTGTATCTGCCCACGGCATAGGTGGCTCAGGCGTTAGCCCCTGTCCAGACCCGCCCAGCCCAGCCCCGCCCCGTCCTGTCCTGTCCTGTTCCGCCCCCAAATTAAGACCTTTGACCCTAAGCCCAAGTATTTAGTTATAAGCGCAACCTCCCAACAGGCAATTAACAAGTAGCGAAATTTTTTTTTATCATCTTTTAGTGTTATATGTATACAATATATCCCCTGAAACCCTGATAATCCCCTACACACACACACACACACACACACACACCTACACACACACAAGAACACAAGAACACAAATACACGTACACAAAGACAAGCCCAGACACGACGCAAATGAACATGACAATGAATCTATATATGAATATATATATGTATATACACTGAGTGATATTAGTAGTAAATAAAATGGCTAAACTAAGTTCGATTTGTGTTTTATCTTGAAAACGAGTGGAAAAGTCCCTGCTCGGGCGCCAGCACTTCCACTTGAAGTAAAATTTACTTATTTAACGTTTGCTAGTGAAAAATAAGATATCATTGAGGCTCAGAACTTGACAGATATATGTATATTACTCAATCATGCTCTGTCGCCTTTGTTTCCTCTCAGCATCAAAGTGAGGTTAAGTCCGGTTGCATTCTGCATATAAAAGTTAGGTTAGATTTGATTTGTGGATAACTTAAGCCGAAGCTCCTACTGGTGATATTTCGGTCACAATTTACTCGTATCTGCTTCTTTTTGCTTAATAAGCTCCACTTGATTCAAGCTTATTTAAACAGTAAACAGTAACAGGTGAAAATCTTATCAAAAGTGGGTTGCAAGCATATATCCGATGAAACTGTAATTATTCGTAAAGCATAATATAGCCATATGTTTGCTTTTTCAACTTAAAGGAATCTTAGTATATAGTCAAAGTCCCTGCTCGGGCGCCTTGGTCTACAAGCTGGTGTTAAAGTCGCTTGTAAGTTTGCAATGAGCTTTATATTAATAAGGTTTCGTGTATACTAGTAAAAATAAATAGTATCTTATGGTAAATGGAGACTTAAGTTACATAGCTGTGCAGCTTTTCTTGTTGCAGTCTAACAGCAGGGAGCATAGTCATGTTTCCGCATTGTAAATTGTGGAATCGCCCAAAAGTATGCTTTGATTTATTAAGATGGCGCTTAAATTACGTTTGTGCCCGGAAGCTTGCAAATATTTGTTCTTCTTGCTATTTAATTTAACTCATTTTGGTAAAAAAAAATAAAAATTGTTTTCAAATATAGCAAAGTCCCTGCTCGGGCGCCGTGATGTGCTAGTTCGCATCTAGCAGGCTTTTCGCTCAATACTGTTTAAATAACAAGATTAATAAATAATAATTAATTGAACACTGTGGGCAAACTTAAATCAAATCCAGCTCGAGGACACAACTGCGCTGATCCCTGCTCGGGCGCCATTTTCGGGTACAGTCGCGCCAAAAGCTTTGCTAGACCAGCGCGGACTGGCCGAGCAGCGCCTCGATGCGCTCCCGCGCCTCCACATAGGCCACCATCACCTCCTGCAGAGTGGCGGACACGGCCGGCTTGTCCCTGTGGCCGGGCGCAGGGCTGTCATCGTCGTCGCTGTCCTCCGGGGCGAGCAGGTGGCCGAGCGGCTGGTGACGCTGCTGCAGCTTCTGGACGCTGAAGAGCAGCGTCCCGGTGCTGCGCATGATATGCGAGCGGCCCGCCTCGAGGCGGTTGTGGATCAGATTGTCGCGCGAGCGGC
The DNA here is from genome assembly GCA_018903485.1 of Drosophila littoralis. NCBI lineage: Eukaryota > Metazoa > Arthropoda > Insecta > Diptera > Drosophilidae > Drosophila > Drosophila littoralis. The sequence goes on from JAEIGF010000591.1 coordinate 6,100,940, forward strand.
TCTTAAAGTAGCCGACAAAGTCGAACAGCGAACGGCCGCCAATGAAGTAGCGATTGAGCGCATCCAGCCAGCTGCCCATGGGACGGATGCACTGCAGCCGCAGGCCGGCGGACACGGCGGCGGGCAGCGGCGACAGCAGCGAGCACGCGAAATGGGCATAGCCCTCGCAGCGCTCGCGCTGCCAGCCGTCGACGCTGATCACCTCGAAGTAGATGTGGAGCAGCTGGTGCGGCTCATGGGACTCCTCGCAGAGCAGCGTCAGCTGCCAGCAGTGCGAGAAGTGGGCCAGCCTGGCGGCGCCGCCCGCCACGCTGGTGGCCGTGGCGCCGCGCAGCGGAAACGGATCGTTCGGATTGGCCGGCTCCAGCAGCGTGTGCGACGGCGGATTCACATAGTAGCGCACATGGATGTTCGGATACTCGAAGTGCTGGGCCTCGTGCAGCTGGAGCAGCAGGGTGACGCGTCGCATGCGCTTCGGCGGCAGCTGGAACTGGAGCAGGCGGCGCAGCGAGGAGGCGCCGCTCCGTTTCGCTTGATAGTAGCTCACCAGCTGCTCGGCGCTGGCCTCCGAGCCGGGCAGCGAGTCGGCCGGCGTTGGCAGCTGCTCCAGTAGATGCTCCAGCGGCTGCGATGATGACTTCGCGGCGGCCACGTCGATGGCATGATTAAACCCGTAGGCGTATAGCTGCCGGCAATCGTTGTCGATCTGGAGCACGTAGTCCATGTCGTCGGCGGTTGTGCTGAAGTCCGGATAGACATAGAGCAGGCCCTCTGCCGGCTGGTAGCGCAGGCTCAGCAGCAGCGTGTCCCGCTGCAGTTGCGCATAAACGAACATCAGCTGGTAGCCCTGGTCGTGCAGTTTTCGCGCCTCCGGCGGCCAGTCCGCGTCCGGCAGCTCGCGCAAGTCCGCATCGATGAGCGTGTGCACGAGGCAGGTGCGTGCCGCAAAATTGGGATCGTCTGGCGGCGGCGCCGGCTGCGTCTCCACGCTATATTCGGATATGGCCAGCGAGGAGAGCGGCGGCGTCTTGGAGCGCGCCGATTTCCGCTTCGATTTGCGGCGCCGGCGCACACGGATCTGCTGCTCCGCCTCCTTACGCTGCACGCGCAGCCGATGGCGCCGCTGCAGCTCGACAATGTGCCGCGTCCAGCGATGGTAGCGACGCTGCAGCGTCGAGATGCACTGGCTGGCATCGCCGTAGCGCTCCAGCTCCGTGCGACTGAAGTGCTTCTGCTGCCAGCCGATGCACAGGCTGGCCGTGGATCCGTTGCACAGCTCCGGATTAAGTGCACTGAAGGCGGCGTCCACCGGCTGCTCGCCCAGCTGCGAGTGGCTGCTGCTGGGGTAAGTGCGGCCGTCGGCGGCGGCGACGACGCCGCTGCTGCTGCTGCGGCTGCGACTGGTGCGGCTGCTGCCCGGATAGTCGCTGCCCGGATTGTAATAGTTGTAGTAGGTATAATAGTTGTTGCCGTATTGATCCTCGTACGGCACATAGATGAAGCAGTCCGACCAGCCGACGCTGCGCGGACTCTCCGGATAATGATCGCCGTAGCTGACTTTGGCGCCCGTATATTCAAATTTCGGCACGGGCAGCCATTCGCTGACATGTCGCAGCTTCAGCTCCAGCCGCAGGTTGGCTATGTTGCCCTTGACCCGATAAATGCCCGTGCGTTTTGGTGCGCTGCTTTTGTACATTTTGCACGTGAATTGTCAAAATTATGTTTGTTTTTGTTGTCCTCTTTTTTTGTTTTATTTTGGATTTCAATTTGTTTTTAGTCGTTATGGCAACGATAGCACATTTCGATTAATCGACTGACAGAGCTAAAAATACTGAAAGTGTGACAGATATTTGGCATTTTTCTAAGTGGCGCGCAAACTTTTATTTAAAAGTTAGCACATTTATGCGCTCTTAAAAGTGCGTTCACAAGCAGCTTTGGCTTTAGCTGAAAGCTAACTCCGCTTGTTGCTTTTCTTGCAAAAGCTCTGCGCTCATTTAAGCTGTTTTTTTATTATGACAGCAGACGCACATATCGCTTGCCTTGCGCTAAAAAATACCAAAAGGCGCTTTAGCTACTTAGTATATTTGTGTGTGTGCCCAGACCTGCCAACTGGCTTCTAGGTGTGTGCGCGCGCGCGAGTTTCAACAAATGAGTGTGCGTGCGTGTGCATGTGTGTGCGTGTGCATGTGTGTGCGTGTGCTGGTGCGCTTGTGAGCTTTCCACTGCGCTTGCCTGCAGTGTTTATCGCCAGTTGCTTTTCGTGCCGTCAGTTGTTATTCTGCTGCGCTGCGTGCTGGTCGTGCATAACGCGTTTTTCCTCTGTCACGCATTTCAATTTGCTGTTAACACATTTTCGTTACGTTACGGTTCGTCTTTAGCTGTTCTCTTGTAGTTTTTTGTTTTTTTTTTTTTTTTTTTTTTTTTGTAATTTTTGTTTTGTACTGCTTGCGCTTTGCGTCTTGTGTTGCGCGCGCGCACATTGAACAAAAACAAAGCAACAAATTCAACGGCAGTAAAAAGAAGAAGAAAATAAAAAACATCAACTTTAACTGTTAAACAATAACAATTGTAATAATTGGCAGTTTTATTAGTATTTTACGCCACTGTTCTACTTTTATAGGCAGTGAAAGTGTTTTTTTACTTTTGTTTTTTTATAACTCCGTTTTTTTTACTGTTTACACATTTATTTTGGGGACTCAGCCAGTGTTTTTTAATTGCCATAAATACTATTTTTGCAGCAATAAACAACAACAGCAACAAACACACACATAAACGACAAAATGCAGCAAAAGGCCGACGAGGTGAGTGCAAACCAAGTGAAATAGATCAAATAAATAATGCAAATGTGAAAAGTGCTGAAAGAAAAAAACGATCGCAGGGCATGTTGCTAGTGTCCTCGGCCACAATGTTGCGCCGCACATCCTTGTCAACTTTGCTGATGAGCTTCAGTTCTTTGCCTTTGCTGTGCGTTGAATTCGCTCTGCTCTCTGTCAATGTTGCCAGTGTCCTCGGCTACTTTGTTGCGATTCACATCCTGTGCTACCTTTGTTGCTGAGCATCAGTTCTTTGGCTTTGCTGTGCGTTGAATTCGCTCTGCTCTCTGTCAATGTTGCTGCTGCGCCCTAAAATGTTGCTAGTGTCCTCGGCCACATTGTTGCGACGCACATCCTGTGCAACTTTTATTGCTGAACTTCATTTCTTGGACTTTGCTGTGCGTTGAACTCGCTCTGCTCTCTTTTGTTGTTGCTGCTGCCGCTGCCGCTACCGCTGCTGCTGTTGGTGGTTCTTGTGCCGTGACGTTCCACTGACTGATTCTGGAATATCATCATAGCAACAACAACAACAAGAATCGGCCTCATTGTACACGTTTATTTCTTCTTCGTTTGTTTGGTTTTTCATTTAAATTTTGTTGTCTATTCATTATCATTCCATGTTTTTTGTTGTTTTTTTGGCTCGCTTTTATTGTTGTCCTCGCACTATTTGCACAGTTGCTCTGCTCGTAGCTCTCTTTTTCTGCTGCTCTCTTGAACTATTTGTTGCGTCTGCTCAAATGCTGCTGGCCTCAGCCGCAGTTGCTTTCATGTTTCATGGGCATTGTTTATATACATTTTTTTCTCTCTCTCTCTATTTTTTTTTCGGCTGCTTTTGTGTGTGTGTGGCGGCCGCAAAAGTCAAAGTCATGGCAACATTTGACTGTTGCGCGCTGTTGTTGTTGTTGTTGTTGCTTTTAGTGAAATTTCTTGGGGCGATTTCTTTGCCCGAAAACTTCTATTGTTTGCTTTTGGGTCTCTGCTGCTGCAGCCATTTGTCAAGCCCGGGATGAGCACATAAAGATCTGTATCCACAAGTGTGCCACAAGTGCCAAGTTCGATAAACAAACTTGCGACCCAGAAGTGACAGCAACCGCAACAACAACGACAACAACAGCGACAACAACAAGAGCAACAACCACATAAATCAACAGCTGTTTTTACAACTCATTTAGCAACAGCAACAAAACATAAATTGCCTGCGCCTGAGCAAAAAATGTTCATGAGCCAAGTCCAAGTTCGAGACGGAACCAAAAAGCCGTCTCTGGACGGGCTCAAATGCTGCATTTAGCCTTGCTGCAGTTGCAAGTAAAAGTCGAAAAACCTGTAAAGTGACTGGCAACACATCGAGGCAGGCGGGTGGGAGGTGGGTGGACAGCTTAGAGGAGATGATCGGAAGAGGGGTGGAGGGGGGGGGGGGCGCTATCGAAAGAAGATGACTTGTCCATGACCCAAATAAATGAAACTAAACGAAACTGGAAGACTGGAAGATAAGGTGTGCGTGTGCGTGTGCGTGTGTGTGTGTGTGTGTGTGTGTGTGTGTGAGGGGGAGAGGAGCGAAAAAGGGGGAGCAGGGAAAAGGGGCGGTCAACAACTGAGTACAAATTGTCACGAGCTGCAATTCGAGGCACCCTCATGTGCCCACATAAAGCAAATTCCGGCAAACTATTGGCCAGAGTTGCCAGATTTTGGCAACAAGAAGTTGTAGAGTTGCCACTGGAGGGTCTCTTTGGGCAGGAGGAAAACCTTGATGAAGTCTCAAACAATTTCAGCTTTTTTAGTTAATGACATGATATCAAGGAAGATATCTCCCTCCATGAGCTAAAAAGCGAGCTGTTGGGACGTAAAGTTTTCCATGTGTTCCCCAATTCGTTGACTGTTTACTTTTGCAAACTAATTCCTTTTCGAACAAAGCCTTTTCGGGCGGAAAATGGTTGGAAAAATGGATGCATAAAATTGTAATAAAACTTGCGCCGAGCAAGGCCGGGCAATACGAGCTAGATCGTTTATCATTATTGTTATATCATATACTAGCGGGTATTCTCCAGCCCAGCCCGTGTCTAAAAATTGTAATTACAACTTTTTCAGCCCATCAAATCAACAATCAAGAGTTTCCGTCCATATTAGTCTTATGCTGAGCATCTGGGAGTCAAGAAAAATAAACATTTCAAGAGCGTTGGCTTTTTCGAAACACGTCTCAAATGAATTTGCACAAAGATCTTTGAAAGTTGAGGGTTCAAAAAAATGGAAAATGCTTCAAAAAATTGTTCTAAAAGAAAAAGTTGAATAAGTTCGACTCTAGAGAGCATTATATTGTTTTTTTTTGTTTCTCCCATTTATTCTTAAGCCCAATAAACCTGCCCTGCCTTAAGTTTTTTCCCAGTATTTCTGCTCTTTGATAACATTTTTCGCTTAAAAAAAAAAAAATTAATTTGCGTTTGTTTTGTGCCTGCTGTCAAAAACCGGTTAGAATTTGTTGTATTTGTATTTCTTCCTATTTTTTGATTTTTTTTTTTTTTTTTTTGGTTTTATTATTGTTGCGGGCTGTTAAAATTTCGCTTTCAGACGGCGACAAATTTTTCGACCAGTCGAAGTGAATTTTCCCGTTTCTCGCAGCCGTTTTCGCTGAAAGTAAAAATGGCAAAAAAAAAGGAAGAAGTTAAATAAAAAAAACCGGTCAAGCAAATTGATGCAAATGCAGATGCAGATGCAGATGCAGATGCGGATGCAAAAGCGAAGCTCAGCCGCGGCTCAGCCCGATAAGTGGCCATTAAAGTCATTATTTTTCGATTGTGGCTGCAAATTTATTTTCAAAATGTAAATTGAATATTATCAAAAAATAAAAACAAAAAAGAAAAGAAAAAAAAACGATTTAATGCGCAATCATCGCAAAGCCCATAATTAAGGCTAAACGCAAGCCAAGTAGTTAACGGATGAGAAGCGCGGGGAGAGGCGCTTTGGCTACCTGCTCTTGTTGCCAGATAGAAGAAGAAGAAGAAGGCACAGCAACTATTTGAAGATGGCTGCGGCGGTTATCAAAGCCAAAGCCGAAGCCAAAGCCCAAATCCGAGTCCCAAAACTCTGGCCCCGAAAGCGCCTCGAAGAGCCAAAGGCGTATCGGACCAAAGAACTCAACTGTAATTACGTCTGGAGTAGGCAGCTAGATGGCGATCAGGGAGGGAGGGAGGGGGAGGGGGGAGGGGGAGAGGCAGGCAACAACAAACAACAAACAGAGACAAATGAAAAACGCAAACAACGCCAACAACAACAACAAAAGCAAACAAAAAATGCGCCAAACTCGAAACTTGTCGCTGGCGATCGTCGAGCGAGCAAAGCGTTGAGTGTGGCGAGGGGGAGGAGGTGGAGGAGGAGGAGGAGGAGGAGGAGAGAGGAGAGAGGGGTGCATAATGGGGAGTACAAGCTGAGAGAAGGTGGAGGTCAATGCCTGGTTCAATGACACTTGACCCTTGCGAGATATTGTATGTTGAGTCTCTGCCAAAGTGCGAGGTTGAGAGAGAGAGACAGAGCGACAGAGAGAGAGAGAGAGAGAGAGAGGGAGAGTAGAACTGGAGCAGCAAAAACTGCAAAAAGGAAGTTGCGAATAAATATCCAAAGCTTGTTTAAAATCAACTCAGTTCGAGTCAATCCCAAGTTGAACTCAGATAAATCGAGTTAAGAGCCAAAGCTCAGCAATTGAATTCTTGGGCAATTGAATTCGAGAAAGTAAGCAAATCTTCGGCACGCCGAATTTTCAATACTCTTCTAGGCGCAAGCCTCAAGGCTTTGCGGATGTGTAAGCAGGCTGAAGCTGGTAAATGCTGAGAGAACATATTATACATCTTTGCCAAGCATAAACTCAACCTACGACCGATATAGAGCTATATATAATAATATATTAGTGAGATTTTGATAAGATTTGGCTCAAATGTAAGCAGCATAGTTTGAATAGTTACAGTCGAGCTTAGTCAAGACTTCTTGATAGACAAACGTTCGCCATGCGAGAACCTACGTTTCGACCGATCCTTCCTATGCCAGCTATATGATATAGTACTCCGATCCTGCCGGCTCTGACATATGTACTGCCTGCCACAGAAAGACGGAGCGACAGAGAAACACACGGACGAATAGACGGACTATAGGCTATATCGACTCGGCTGTTGATGCTGATCGAGAATATATATGTACTTTATAGGGTTGGAGATGACTCCCTTTAGCCGTTGCACATGCCATGCCACAATCATAATACCCTCTGCAAGCGTCAGAAAACACTTTGAGAGAAATTTAAGCTTGGCTTCTACGGCCAACTATTTAGTTAATTATGCTTAATATTGTTGAAGATGGAAAGAAAAATCTATACCTAATACGCTCTGAAAACTCTTACAAAAGCAATGCACAAGTTCGCAAATGATTGGAGAATACATTCCAAGAATATATTCGGAATGAGTGTAGGGAAACGAAAAAGAAAAAAAATTGCCAAGAGCTCAGGAATCGTTAAAGCTTTAATTGAGCCTAAAACTTTAGCCATACATTTTGTTAAAGATCCCTAACAAAGGAAGGAAATTTTAAATAAACTGCATTATTTCCTAACATTTCCCATATTTACAATATGTCTTTCATATTGAAAGAACTCGAAAGACTTTCAAAACTAACAAAAAAAAAATATGACAAACTGGAGGCGAATAAAGTAACTTTTTTTGAGCTTCACTATAAAGCAGGATACTGGAAATAAAAGTATTTCCTTTTTGTGATAAAGCCCAAACTAAGGAAGTTGCCAAACGAGCTCAAAACTGGGGCAAAGGTATTTTCGTAGATCATAAAATGGGCAATCAATTTATGTGCCTGCAACTTTGCTTGCTCGCAAATCCAATTCAAGCCGCCCGCCGGGTAAACAAGCTGAAAGATTGAGTAAATAATGTGCCTATTGAGTAAATACTGTAAATTCTGGTAAATACGTAGAGCTCTTTGTTCTTGCGGGAAAATATGAGGCCCACTTTCGAGCGCATTTCGCTTGCACTGAGATCGTAAACAACCGCAAATAAAACGTAAGCTTGTGCATCATGAATTTCACTCGAATGAAAATAGTTTCTTTTGGCCAGTTCTGACAATGAATGAAGACATTATCAAAAGATCGCCCGAAGCTGAAAAGCCAAAGATTACGAAATCGATGCATAATGCACGAAATACGCATAATCATAAGCATAATAATGATATCGTAAAATGCAAATGAGTGCGAAGTGTTGAAAAGTGAATGTTTTATTTGTAGTGTTGTGAATGTTATGCATGCGGACGGACTTACCGTTAGGCGCACATCTTAAAGCAAACAAAAACGAGACGCAAAGAAAATATAAACACAAAAAAAAAAAAAAAAAAACGCCCCATAACAATGCAACTTTTTTCCCCCTCCCGTTTTTTTTTTGAAAGTTTTTCTCAACTGAACTATATAAGTTTGTATTTAAGTATTGCTCACATCTATCATAATGCAGTCGCGTATCTAATTAATTGCCGCAACGCTTAACATTTACCGTTGCACTGCTCCAACGACTGACTTAATAGTTTTATAGTCCCCCCCCTCCCCTCCTCCCCTCTCTATTTGTATTTTATAACACTGAAATCAATTTTGCCAGCCAAACCGAAAAGAAAGAAGAAAGAAATAAGCATGTCAACTCAATCAAAGTGAAAGAAATCGTCACAGCGCTCGACTCGTTCGCGATTATCTCATAGACAGGTTGGTTTATGCTCTGGTCTATAAATATAATCGCAGGCTATATTCACATTGAGCATAATTGCTGGTAAATAGACGGCAATTAGTTCATGAGCTTTGAGTGTGTGCGAGTATGTGCCTCACGCTTTTGTCAGAGCTACAGATAGATAGAGCTCTATGCTATAATTTTCGATTGATTTTTGTGTGGTATTTTTGGTTTTATTGATTCACGACCTGCGATTAATTTGCGGGTTGACGCAATCGCTAGCTACAGCTGGAAATAATAGACTACAGTGAGGCACAGTGGGTGCAGTGTTGGTAAACTTCCTTTTTGTTGTTGTCAGTGTTATATAACGTGCTTGTATGAAATGTTAAAACTTTAGCTTGATTGTGATTTTGTGAATTTCTGAAGTTTTTTCTTGTTTGAGAAAGTTTCTCATTAACTACAGGAACGCAGAGTGAGTGCAGTGTTGGTAAACTAGTTTTTGTTGTTGTCAGTGTTATATAACGTGCTTGTATGAAATGGTAAAACTTCAGCTGAATTCTGACTTTGTGAATTTTTGAACTTTGTTTTTTTGTTTTGGTTTGAAAAAGTTTCTCATTAATTTTTATTCTATTCCTTTGTGTACTCCATATAAAGCTATTAAAATGGCTAATTAAGCTGTTAATAGGTTTGAACTCAGCGCCTCGTACAGCGTATATCAGCTCAGCTAAGCAATATTTTTGGTTGTTTTGATAACATCCCCATAATCATAAAGCCCCATTAACCATTCACACACTAGACCCAGAGACTCGGAGACTCGGAGGCTTGGATGAGTCTAGACAATTGAGTTTTGCTTATGAGCATATCATATAAGTATTTCACGCCTGTCGCCACAATAAAAGCTATTTACCGAATCCTATTGGAACTCAGCGACTCGATCAGTTGGGCTTTGCAGATTCTTGGACGTATGAAATTTTGAATAATTATTTTCCCACTGGATTGATGCATCGAATTCGAGCACTACAAGAGTTTATGACTTGAAATTCACTTTAAAATTTATTCTCCTTTCTTTCCAGAACTTCATTCATTTTCATTATATCGTAAGATATAAAATTATTGCTTATTATGAAAGCCAGATATCCTCTTTTCATTCGATAATTCCTGATCATGAATCATTATATCGATAGATATCGATACCTTTTATTTAAAGGTAGAACCTTGCGCTTCGGTATGTAGATAGAAAGATTGTGATAGATGCCCTATTAAGGTCCTGCAAATTTTATAAGGATCGGACTATAAGAACCGAAGTATGTATGAAAGAAGAAGCACAGCCGCTGCATTAACTGCGGCTTGCTTGTGTGTGTTTATGTATATAGATATGTGCATATATATGTATATATATGTATATGTATGTGTATATGTATATATACTTAGTAGGAAGCTAGAATGTGTGAAAAAGCAGCCTTGCGCTGGGCTTAGGGCATCTTTTAGTCGGCTACCCCCGAAGATCGCACTCTAAATTGTGTTTGTTATTATTTTTCTTAAGTTTCCTCACTTCTCTGAAAGCTTTTCGTCTTGCCACATGTTTGCTTTGCTTGTCAAGTTGAAATGTTGCTTTTAAGAGCCCGAGCTTCGATCGCATTTCATTTTGTTTTTATGAACTTATATGCGCCTATAATTTATTCGTCTGTCTGTCTATCTGTCTGTCTGTCTGAGTGTTGTGTTTTTTCTTCTTCTTCTAGCTTGTGAACTATTTATCTAGTTTTGAATGCATTTCCATTGTTCGAAATTGTAGATTTGATTAGTTTCGCGTGTTGGCCTTATGCGAGGCTTTCTACTGGGCATCACGAGCCGAGCATTGTATGCAAAATACACATCTATTTTTTTCGTGGACCTGCCTCAATTTAAGGTATTGTTTCAGGTCTCATATTGGTCGGCCGATTTGCATATCAACCTTAACCCATTGGCACAAATGGGTGACTGCAACCAGTCATTAGTCTGAGACGCACACACTCACACACACTCACACACACACACACATACGCACACTCGCGCACACTCTCTCTTTCAATTAGCTACAGCCCAGGCAGGCACAACAGCTGCGCGTTTTCCCTCAGCCGATTGCATTCACATATGAATATGGTAAAAGTATCAATTAGTGGGCGTGTGAGAGGGGCGGCGGGCGTGTATTTCTTGGGTAGGGGGGTTTGGGTCTGGAATTTTGCTTGGCAATTTGTAAAAAGCATTTTTTTTTTAAATATTTTTTCTTACGATTTGCGCTAATTATAATTTGTAAGTTGGTTGCATACAAAAGGCGCATTGTTGGGCTTTTACTTTTCGCACAGTGTTGTATAGGGCTGCAGACAGGGTTGCCACCCGGCGCGGAGTGCATTGAATTTGAATGAAAGCAAGCGGCAGGCAGGCTGGCAAATGTCAATGGCAGACGACAATGAGCCGAAGAGTCAAAGCGTGTCGCATTTTCCATCATCAAATGCCTAACAATGCGCGCCCAACTCTCTGGCACTTTCTCCAATTGAATGGGCCCCAATATGATATATGGCACATGGCACATGGCATTTGCCGTATGCCATATGGCATTTGCCATCGGTATTTCTAAGCAATTTGCTAGGCTGCCCACGAAATTACAATTGTTTTTCTTTTTTCGTGCCGGCTAAAATCGTAAATATACTTCTAGATATGGCCGCCTGTCGGGCTATATAAGTCAAGGTTTCAATCGCGCTGATAGCTTATCAAGTGCATAAGCTGTTCCAGCTGCACTCCAACATATGGTTCGGATCTGCCTATACATACACATACACATACACATATATATATATATATATATATATATATTGTATATATATTGATATGCCACATTTGGCTGCAACTCCATCCATCAATGTCAGGGGCGTTGGGCTAATTAGCGTTTTGTGGGGGGCGCGCATTAAATTCACATAAAATTGCAAAACTCGTGAGTAAAACACAAAGTCAATTAGCAAATGGGGTGTTTGCAGGCTTAAGAGACTGTTATACAACCGTTTTATAGCTCCTGAATGACAGTAAAACAAACGTTATACGACTGTTAGACATGCGTTCATCATGTGTGTGTATGTCATACATTTGCCATACGACTGGTAAACAACTTTTAAGCGCGTTCTGTTCGATTGTTAAAGATCAAGTGAATACTTCTTTATCAAAGAGCTATTATTCAATACTATTAAGCTCTTGTACCACTATAATTTTGCTGTAAAGTGTCTGTTATACAAATATTAAACACTCTAGTACAATTATTGCATGTCCAGCTTTTTAACGAGTGTCGTACAATATGGTGTTATACATCTGTTATACAAAATTACAGTTCTTTGCGACTGTCATATAACTGTTCAAATGAGTTTTTTACAACTGTTATACGCGCTTCTAAAAGAAGTCTATGTTCGTATATTTCTTTTTCCTGCTATTCTTCTATGTAGAGCTGTTATACGGATATCCTGATACTGTTGAAAACATATTCAAAACATGGCTAAGTCCATATTTACTCAAACAATTTTTCTTCGTCATTTGGTTGTCTTTCAAGTGGCCTTACCATGTTTGGGAGTGTTATATGAGTGTTGGACAAGTGTTATACGACTGTTAAATGCATATCTCAAACGCGTCTGAATCTATATTTAAATAAACCAGGTTTTTCACGTCAAATTGTTGTCTGCCAGAAGCGCTTTCTGTCTTTTATCTAATCACATTTCTATAGTCGTCAATGTGAAATAAACAGCTGACATTGTGGACGAATTTCCAACTGTTATACAACTTGGTCAAAGAAGACTACAAGAAACCCTGGTGTTACTATTTCAGCACATTCAATCGCTGGCAATACTTTAAATGGTACACGGCAAGCTTAAGAAACTGTGCTACAACTGTTATACACAAAGCCGAAATTCACCAGAATCCATATTTCCATTTAATATGTGTTCTGCGCCGCATTCACTGAGAGCCAATTGGCATTTGGGAAGCACACACAAGTCAAATCGGCGTTTATCTAATCAAAAGTTCCATTAGTCGCAGTCATTTCTACTTATTTGCGCGCAACTGTACAAGGTACAGGGCTGATTTAAACGCAGACCTTCTCGATTTATTATATATCAATTATAGAAATGATTAGTTCGCGAGCAACCAATGTGAGTAAGAACCACTTAGGGCGGATGAGTTCATGTCTATGTAATTTTGTGTAATGCTTCTATAATGTGTCTTGTGTTTTTTCTTTGCCTTCCTTTATCGTTTTTTGAAGTTCTTGCTCTCAGATAAGCGTCGTAAATTTAAGCGTTGCCAATGACTCAGAGCCCCAACTAGCTGAACTTGAAAGACATGAAGGCCCAGGCGTCCAGTTATTTAGCCAAAAGCCAACGTTTGTTTGTATAATCGATAACAAAATGATAGCTGATAAGGCATTATCAGGCGTAGATTTCCACACAATACGTTCGGATCGCTGCGGCGCCAACAAGTTCGCACTGTTCTCTCTCTCCCTCCGCTCTCGCTCTCTCTCTCTCTCTCTCTCCCTCTCTTGCACTACATGTGTATATATATAAGTATGAACTATTTGAACCTTATATAGCGGCACTTGTTCAGATAATGCCTGCACCGAGGCCATGTTACATGGCGCACCTGCACGGCGAATGAGAAGCGCGGAGAGCAGCGCTTCGGCAATTGGCAAAAAGGAAACCAGATAAGATACTTTGCAGCCACTTTGGCTTTTTACCAATTTACCGTGTGCCTGTTTGCACACAACAACAACAACGAAAACAACAACAAAAAAGTAATTGAAATGCCAGCGCTAATTATTAAAAAAATAAAATAAAACAAAAAAAAAAAAAGTGCCCTTCCCGACTGCCATGACTCAGACCGCCGCGAACAACGTGTATTCAATTTGGCCAATCGAATTCCCAGGGGAAGTTTCTGCCAAAAAAAAAAATATACATTTGCGAATAGACATTTGTCAGAAACGCATCTATTTTGGGCTATTGCAAACAATACTTGCCGCCAGATAAGCGCAAAAGCAAAAGAGACAATCAGCAAATTGTGTCGCAGGCAGTAGAAAAGCAATTTACGTGCACTCAAGTACTTGCAAATACATTCGCAAGCGCGATGCATTTGCTTGTAACTTGTGAATGGTGCGAATGTTGAGCCGAATGCATCGAATGATGCAAATAGAGAATGTGAATAAATAAAATATAGGAATGAATGTGAAAAAAGTAGACATTTCTGAGACATTCATTTGCAAGTACTCGTAAGTACAATGTTCATTTCATTTGGTTGTGAGTATGAGAGTTTCGATATGTGCAAGAAAAAGCCAGAGAGTTTTCGTGTATTTGATAAACATTTGATATGTATTCGAAGAGCTTGCCAATGATGTATGGTGATTTCTTTCGTATCTTCAGCCATGACACCTCTTGGTAAAAGTTGCCAGCTATTTGCCGAGTCTTTTAACTGCTTTAAGGCAATTTGCAGCGATACACTAATTAACTTGTTCTTAATATGCTAATCGTTTGTATTTGAATGTATTCTTTACTTGGTTCTACCAAGCACTTGGCGCTTGCTTACACTTCATTTGCTTGAGCCCACAAATATGAGCTGCTCTTTAAGCTAACAATAGATCTGATTTGAAAAACTCGCTTGCAGCAACCAAGTACTTGGTATTTGCGAGTGAATTGCATTCATTTCATTCATTCGTTTGGGTTAAGCGTGAATTTTGGAATTGATTTGAAACACGCAATTTGCATTCGTTTGTTTTGGAAAGTATTTTGAATATGTAAAATGTGTTAACAAGCGAATGATTTGTTTGTCATTTGAAGAAGGAGCCCAAGTGTGTGTGTGTGTGTGTGTGTGTTGCGTGTGTTTATAGCACTTCCGCCGAGCAGAGTTGCCAACCTGCTGGTCAATTGTGAACGTGTGCTGGCCTCTCTGTCTGTCTGTCTGTCTGTCTGCCCGTCCGTCTGTCTCTCTGTTTGCCCGCCTGTCTGATGGCTTGCTTAACGGTCATATACACTAAGTAGCGCCATCATCAACATTATCACCATCATCATCATGATTGTCAGCATTATCATCATCATCATCATCACGAACACAGTAACATAAATAAGACAGCTGCGACAGCGGGGGCACCGTTAATTTGAATGCAAAAAAAAAAAAAAAAAAATAGACGGCGACTGGGAAGTCGCACTTATGGCTTGCATATATCTATATCTAGCTGCCGCTCTCCCTCTCCCTCTTCCTCTCCCTCTTCCTCTTCTTCTTCTGCTGCCACTCTTTGTCTGTCTGTTTCGCATGTTGCATTTGCATTTTCGTTTTGGTGTTGCGTTAGTTAGTTATTTATTTGTGACATGATTTGGCGTTTTATTTGCCTTCACTTCCCTCGACTGCCCGCCACGCCCCTACCTCCCTCCTTTCCCTCCCTATCTCCCTGCCTCTCACTCACTTTTAATCCGTTAATCTTGCTGCGCTTGGCCATTGTCATCAAGCGTCGCCATTTTGTTTCTAAAAGCGTGGGAAACGCAATTTGGATACAGTTTTTTTTCTTCTTCGAAAGTCTTCTGACTGTTATACATTTGTTTAAATTGGCTTAACTTTGGAAAAAAAAAAACTTACAAGATTATAATAATACTTTTTAGCATTGCGCCAAATTGAAATTTAGCTAATTTGGGCTTTACGCTTTGGGCCTGGCTGCCTTTGGCTCAGTATTTAGTGGTTAGTAGAGTGTAACTAGGCTAGTTGAGCTGCATGCTAAACGACTAACAAAATTACAAGCGGGCTGGCTTGACGGCGACTGTACCACACAGCGTTTGCTTAAAGCGTGCGCTGTTTAAAATGCTTTGCAAACTGTTATACAACTGCTTAAACACTCTAATGATTGTTTAATTGACTACAAAATGGCTTAAGAGCAGCGAAATAACTCTTTTGCAACCATAGGCCGCTGTTATACAAATGTTATACAAGCAATATACACAATCATGGGCAATATTTTTATACCATCATACTGTTATACAATGTATTAGCTGTAATACTTCTATTTTAAATCTAATGAGATTGGGAGAATAGCTTTTATTTTTAGCGAGTTGCTGTTATGCGCTGTGATTCTAATGGTATAACAGCTTTTACTTGCATGCTTTGAAATAGCCTACTGTTATACGACTATTATATGAAAATTCTAAAGTTATTTTCAATACACATGTTAATCTGTAGCTTGTATAGGTTGTATACCAACGTTTAATTGTTCAACTCTTAAACTGTTATACTATTGCCAATAATCTCTACTCTATCTTTATTTTCTTGCTAAAATAACTAACTTATTGCATGTTATTTAATTGCCAACTGTTATAATACTTCTATGTGGCTTTTTTATAACTGTTATATGCCTGTCATACCTTGATTTCTGAGCTCTCGCACATATCGGCATGCATTATCTGCTCTAATCGAACTATGGCAACACGTTTTTTTTTTGCTGCTATTATAAAACTGTTATAAATCACAATCTCTGGCATTTGGCACACCAAGCAAAACGCATTTAACACTTGGTTAAAACAAATTCAAGTGCAAACGTGGGTGAAAGGCATCATCAAACACACGGAGCACATGACAAATTTCCATGGTATTTGGCTTAACCGAGAGCGAGAGAGAGGGGGAGGGGGGAGGGAGAGGGAGAGGGGGAGCATGGTGCAGAGGGAGAGGCCTTTCACAAGAGCCCAGCTAACGATAATGATAATGATTATGATAATGATAATTTTTATGAACATGCCAAAGCAAACAAACCGCATTGAGCCAACACAAAATATGACGCTTATAAAGTGCAGTTAGCATGTGTTAAAGACGTCTAAACACTTTACCGCTAAGCAAGCCGCTAAATGTCATAAAAAAGCAGAAGAAGATAAAGAAGAAGAGGAAGAAAACGCAATTCAAGACCCTGCACCAAGTCTCTGTGGGCCCCATGATGGTTCGCTGTCCACTGTCCACTGTCCATTTACCGTGGGCAACCGGCATTTCATTCAAATGGAAAACCCATTCATACATGCCGGCAGAGCTGAGGGCTCAGAGCTGACAGCTGGCCAGCTGCTGTTGGGGGTGGGAGTTGAGTAAGCCAACCGTAAGTTAAGATCGCTTAAATTATCCAAAAACAAAAAAATTAAAGAAATCCCGTTCACATCAAGCAACGGTCAGTTTGTATTTCTATTATGCTGGCTGGCATTGAGGCCACGGCTAAATTCGCTCCGCCCCGCACTTTCCCGAAAAATATAAAGTAAAAAACTCTTGATTATACGGCCAACCTGGTCTGGCCACACTGAATGGGATGTTACTAGCTTATGTAGTTGGCTCAAGTGCCACAAAAGTGGTTTCACTTTTGCATTAAATTGCCTAACGAGTGGGTTTTCCATCCCAAGCAACATATTCCCGGGCTATTGTTATAAGTAGATCTTAAGTTTGGAATACTTTAATGCGCGCAGCGCTAAAGGGGATTTCTTGTATCTGAAAGGGTTTTGTTTTGTGCTTAAGAACTTTACTGTATGATTGCTTTTATCTAAAAGGTTTCCTCTTTCTGCTAAAGAGGTTTATTATATGTATAACAGTTATTAGTAAGAGATTTTTTCTGCCTTTCAATATGCTTTATGAGAAAGAGCAAAAGTATTCCCATCTTTTTCGATGCTGAACTGAACTACAAAAAGCTGCTTAAAGTGTAAGCTGTTAAAATGATAAGAAACTGTTATACGCCATTGTGTTGATTGATAGAGAACCAACCAAAGATTTTGACCATAAGCACTTGAATAAAACAGTTATAAAGCTATGATACAGCTGTTAACACCTGTTATACAACTGTTACACAGCTGTTATACAATTGTTATACAAATGATACATAGCTGTTAACGTATATTTGCATGCTTCTCAGCGGGCAGAGTAGATGATCAAGCATCAATCAAGATGTATTGTCAGCTTTTAATTGATTTATTCTAATGCCGTCTCTGATGTATCAGAGATTGACTAAGTAGAATTAAGCTTAACTTTCAAATGAGATTTCAAGTGGTTTACTTTATTTTTTTTTTGACAAAGACAGAAACATCTGGTCTATTACTTAGGGAAACAAATGCACTTAAGCACATTTTCTATTAAGGGTGCGAACGGTAGAACTATGCATAAAGTTTTAACTCAATTGCGAAAGACTATTACTTTATGCTGATCACAAAAGCTGATTTTAATCAAAACTTTAAAATAGAAAAAAGATCATATTAGATTGTTAATTTTAAATGGATAATAGACCAGATGGGTTTTTCTGTGGGAGAACTAAGAACCATCTGGTCTATTCTTTTAATCAGCATGGCCATGACTGAGTCGGATCACAAGATGAACCTTATATCACATGACTGACTCAGTTCCTATTTGTATATATGTGCTCCACTAAATGAAATTGATCTACAAGCTTATAAACATGGGCTAGATCTGATGGGCGCCAATAACATGGTTGGAGGGAAACCTATTTCTCAGGGTCTTGTATCTTATTTGTTTACCCCCCTCCTCCCGCTATTTACCTTGGCGGAACAAAGCAACTCAATTAAAAAATTGACAAGAGCCTGCCTCAGTTTACAATAGAGTTTTTGTTTTTCTTCCTCTAGTGCTTGTTTCTGTATCTGAAGCGACAAACGTGCCGCAAATATTTGCCATTGTTTTGTTTCATTTTGTTGTTGTTTTTGTTTTTGTTTTTGTTTCATTTTCTGGCAACATTTTTCAATCAAAAGCGACAGCAAAGCAACGTTTTAATTACAAGCCAAACAAGAAGAAGCGGCCCCAAAAACACGGCAATTATCAGAGATACGTCTACATTAGAGCCGAGACGTCTGCACTTGTATCTGTATCTGTGGCTGCCATGTATCTGGCATTGTATCTGTATCTTTTACGTGCTTCATGTAGCGTGGCTTTTACCAGCTGCTGCTGCTGCTGCCTCTGCTGCTGCTGCTGCTGTGGGCCATCATCATAATAATAATAATAATAAAAAGCGCCAGCGCGCGTTTCAAGTTCAGACACGCAAGCCCCTCAGATGCAGATACAAATGTATCTAGATGCGTTTGGCTTTTAACTGCTGCCCAGTTGTTCTCCGCATGTCAATGGCCCAGGGCAGCAGCAGCAGCTGCGGTTTGGTTGTTATACTTGTTGCACTGCTGTCATACTACATGACATAATGTGAACGCCCGTCTTGCTTTCCCCCCTCTCTCTTTCTTTCTCTCGCTTTGCCCCGCTCTCTCCCTCGCTGTTTGCCCCTTTGCGAATGCCGAGCACGTATTCTGGGTTGCTTGGCCTCATCGGGCATTGGCATGCACTGTTTAGAGTTAGCAAGAGACGCTGGGTGACATAATTTTATTTGAAAATGCACATATGACATTGGACACTTTCAACTGTTATACACAACAGTTATACAACACAATATACGGTTTACATTTGGTATTCACTGCGAACAGCCCCTGCGCTTGCTTGCAGAATCTACAAGTACGATTTGAAAGCAGTTATACAACTTTAAGACGGCTTTTATACGACTGTCATACAGCACATCTGCTTGGGATAATCTTAAGCAAAGCGCGCTTGCTTACAGCATCTACAGGCACGATTTGAAAGCTGTTATACAACTGTTACACGGCTGTTATTCACATATTAGAGGTCTTTTATTTGTTTGAATTCAGTTCTATGGCTATTCCTAAATGTCGCAGCTAATTTCATGTGCTTACACTTGCAACCAAAAAACTAATCGCACTGTTATGCACGAAGCGGGCGCTTCCGAATGTGTGTTGCTGTAAAAAGTTCTTTGAACTAGCCTTATGACAATTACACGACTGTTATACATATATCTCATTGTCATATGATTATTCCTCAAATATACGAAATAGTTCCAATTGCTGACCGTAGCTAAATTTAGCAGAAATGTTGCTAGTCAAGCTGTTATTCATGAATCACTTGCTACAAAAGCTGTGATTCTGGCTTTTAGGGAACAAAACTTGTAAAGGGCCGTATAATAGAATATGCATTGCCTTAAAATTACTTTTATACAAGTGTTTTATACTGCTGTTATACAACTGTTATACATATGTTTTTTTAGTATTCAACTATGCAAATTAACTGTAACTTTAGACAAGAGCTTAAATATACAAAATCTAGATATCTCAAACTGTTATACATGAACTCAGCTCATCTGAAGAAAGTTTCATAATGTTTGGTAAAATATCACACTTCACAAATGGCTAGAATTCTGTTGAAATGTTCCATGCTTAAGTGTGGCTGTTATACAACTGTTATACTATAAGGCCAAACCGCAACACACCCTAACAGACATAGCTCACACCTCTGCCTGACTCAATCACATTGCGATTCTCATTGGAAAACCCCCCCAAACTAGTCGCAAATTGATGAGAGACGCGTCAGCGAGCACTTAACCTGATGAGCTAAGCAATCAATTAAACGTGACCTGGTCGAAATTCAATGGGCAAACAAGAGCTCTGATTTTTGATTTGGCCCGGTCACGCAGCCTGCCTGCCAAATGACCCAATCGCAGTCTTTTCTTTATTTCTCTATTTATTTATTTTATATATTTTTTGTTGTTGTTGGTATTTTTATCAATTTGCCGCTTATCAGGAATTCATTTTGGTAAATAGCGGTCCACACGCCTGCTTAGGTACATATACGTAAATGCGTAGTGCCCAATGCCGATCCATAAAGTCACGCAGATAAGAAAATGGAAAATATTTATTTGACTTGAAGAAATAAATAAAATCAACAATAGCTAAGCAGCATATTTTAGGCATTGCGTAAAGTTACAACGACCTTCACGAAAAGCCCGCTAAGTAAAGCCTTAAGTATTGATATATCTCTTTATACAAAACTGTTTGTCATGATTGACTGACTGATTGACTGATTAACTGATTGATGATCAGCGCACATGTTCACTTAAGTTACCTTATGTATTGGAGGTGCAAGCTTCGACTAAGTTTTGGTTAATTCCACCCGCAAGTGTGGAAAACTCGCGAAATACGATTGTATGCAACATTTTTGTTGACCAATCAATCGGTCTCAAACTCATGTTTAAAAATCTTTGCTCAGAGGTATTTCAGGCTTTTCGGTAGACTTTCTTGCTGCTGTTTCTAGTTCAAATTCATACTCACACGTGTTCCACACTTTTTGCAAAAATAAAAGCTTTGCCAGCGGAAATTTTCGAACAGAAGCTTGGGATTTTCTCTGATCGGCTTCAAACTTATTCTCATAACAGTTCATAAGAACTTAATGAATACGTGTTTCAGTTATTTGGGGAATTCCTCCCGCAACCTTTGTAAATAAGCGGAAAACTTTAGCAGGGGATTTTGTTAAATTTCATCTGCAAGTGTGGAAAATAGGTGTGAAACTGCATTTCTTTTAATCCGATCGATCTTAAGCTGATTTCTAAACATCTTGTGAGAATCTATTCTAGAAATCCAGGAAAAAAAGCTTGCCTCGAGCAACGCCGGGTAATATTCGCTAATATGAATATATAGATGTATATATTTATCTTTCTATTTTCTTTTCGCTTTGTTTAGCAATTTGGCCCAGTCGCGAGACGTGACTCGGTCTGTGCACCAAGCCACAGATTTGGCCAAGATTTGGGGCCAGGTTGTGTGCCGCGACCTACCCATGGCGAATACGCTTAATAATAGCAATTCGGGCATAACGGTAATTTGTAATATGCTCATGATATGGCGTCATAATTGACACATGCTCCAAGTGCATCCGTCTCAGATATCGAATTCTCCAAAGATTGAAGATATTCGTTGTTGCTGCTGCAAGAGAATAGATCACGATTTATCCAATAACTGGGTCGATCGCACGAACTGCGAGTATCTATGACTGTGTATCTACACATCTATGTATCTATGTATCTGCATTTGTGTGTGTGTGTGTGTGTTTGTGTCGGAGTTGGCGAAAGAAACGCTTGAGGAGGTGTTGATTTCTGTTGTGTCTTGTTTTACAAGCGAAAGAGAGCCGAGACGATAATCGATAAAGCATAAAGGCCTAGTAATAGTAGGTAAACTAGCAAATGCTCTAGATACTTTGCAGAACGAGCTAATGGCCGGGCAGCCAGGCAGCCAGGCAGCCGAGGCTGTTCAACTAATCTGTATCTGTTATACGATATGATTATATAGAATTTAAGAAAAGATTGTAGCGTTTGCTCCAGAAAACAATCGCCCACTTGAAATGAAACTTAATTTCCAAGTAAATTAGTCTCAACACTTAAGAAAAAACAAGGGAAATGAAATTAAATCAAATTATGACAAACATGTTTCCAACTTGTCTTCCAAAAACTTTGACAGCCAGAAGAAAATTAACAATATACTATAAAGGAAACCTTTCAACTAGAAAGAAACTTAATAAAATTTGAAATTGGGATAAAAGAAGCAAATATTTGAGTTCAAATCAATTGGATTTCAAAACATGTTCTGAGATCTTACAAGGATTATACAAGAATCCATGTGCCGAAAAAGAAAGCAAAAAAGCTGAACAAAATCTTGGAGGTTATGTCAAAAGTAATATTTCTTAAATGCAATAAACTTTTTACGAGTTTTTCCTTGATTAATCTTAAGATCGTTCCCCTCAGAAATGTGTTACAGAGCTGATTCCGGGTTCGATTCTCAGCAACTTGTCATTAGTAAGCTTCGAGGTAAAAAGAAAAAAAAAAAAACACAAGCAGAGTTGTTTTTTATTTAAATCTTAAAGTGGATAGATTATCAGTTAATCTTGAAAAGATTGGGGCAAAAAAAAAGTGGAAAATTACAAAGCTAGAAGCTATAAATGATATTCACAAGAAATGCTGACAGTTCTCAGCTGTTAAGAGAAAACTGCCAGCAGAGCGAAAGATGTTAAAGAAGTGTAAAAACCGATAAGCGATGTTAGAAAGGTGCCGCAAGGTGGGAAGGGGATCGAGAGAGAGAGAGAGAGAGAGAGAGAGAGAGAGAGAGGGAGGGAGAGGGAGGGGTGGAGGCAATGCAAATGGCGTGCAGCTAAAATCAACAACTAGAGACGGCAATTTAAATGTTGGCTGGCGGGCAGCTGCCACGCCCATCGAGGCATAAGCACACAATTGAAGTACTTTTTTATTGGTTTGGCATCCTTTCAACAGCGCTATTAACATTAGCATTAAGCTTAACATTAATGTTATCATAGCTGTTGCTCTTGCTCTTGCTGTTGACCCAAATGCCTAGCAGGCCAAAAATCTGAGTACACACCCCCTTTTTTTCCTCGCTCTTCTTCTCTTTCTCTTCTGCTGCTGCTGCTGCGGCTGCTGCTCTTGCACATCAATTTGGCATTGTTGGCACTTTTTGTTTTTGCACGCTTCGATTGCAGCTTCGTCGGTCACTGAGAGGAACAGAAAAAAAAAAAATAGCCAAAACAAAAAACGTTAAATAAATTGCCCCAAATACGTGTGCAGCTGTTTTTGTTGTTGTTGTTGTTGTCGTTTTTGTTGCTGCAGCATCATCAAACTTCATTATCAGCATTAACATGATCATCAGCAGCTCTTAAATACATTATGAATATCATGCTAATACGCTGATCACTCGCCTGGAAACGATAGCTCAGCCAGCGCTGTCCACTCAGCTGGCTGCGCTGCCGACGCCGACTGCGCTGCCAATTGTTGTTATGCTTCTTCTGCTAGAAGTGGAGCAAGCGTCGGGTGTG
The DNA here is from genome assembly GCA_018903485.1 of Drosophila littoralis. Lineage (NCBI taxonomy): Eukaryota > Metazoa > Arthropoda > Insecta > Diptera > Drosophilidae > Drosophila > Drosophila littoralis. Next base: position 6,124,152 of record JAEIGF010000591.1, read on the forward strand.
TAAATGTGCTGGAGCGTGAGAGCGCACGTTGTCGGAGAGCGCGTCGGACAAAGCAGCGTGCGAGAGCAAGTCACGGTCACGTTTCTCGTCACGTTCTGTTGTGCTTTTGCGCTTCTGCTGCTGCTGCTGCTGCTTCTGCTGCTGCTTCTGCTGCTGCTTCTGCTGCTGCTGTTCTTCATCTTGTTGTTGTTGTTGTTGTTCGTAATTTGTTCTTTTGCTTTGCTGTTTCGTGTACCGAGCTGATCTTTGGGCACATTTTGCATGCGCCAGAGCAGACAAATGTCTTTACGGTGCTCAGGCGCTAAGCTGCTGCTGCTGCTGCTGCTGCTGCTGCTGTTGACCCCGGCCACATGCAAATGAGTTCAGCTTGGGCCAGCGACTTTGGCTTGGACATGCGCTATCCCAATTGCCGTTATTGCAAGCAAAACACAAAAAAAAAAAAAAAAAAACTAAAAGTTGCGGTAAAGTGGAAAAGCAAGAGAAAGAAGGGAGACAGCAGGGTAACAACAGCTGTCAAGTTGGCAGCTGCTGCCATTGCACTTTGCAGCTTACATGTGTGCCTGTGTGTGTACGTGTGTGCGTGTGTGCATGTGTTGCTGTCACATGTTGCCAACGAGCAGCGACTAGCAACTTGTTGCGGGCACTATCGAAACTTCCGTTTTGTACAACATTTTGGCATTTCTTTCTGTTTTTTTTTTTTTTTTGTTGCTGCCAGTGAAAACGACAGTTTAGCTTTTTGTGGCTGTTGGGGTTCGTGTTTGCGGCCGTTGTTTAACGCACAATTGAGTGAAAATCTGCAACGAATTGCGCAAAAATTTGATGAGCCTCGCGCGCAAAATGTAAGCAAATTGCATTTGTTGCCGTGTTGCCGTGCGGCCGTGTTTCCGACTGGCTTTTTGCCCCGTCTGCAGCTGCGCCTGACTACTTATTGGCTCTAAATGCTCGGCAACAACATTTGCTGCCACTTTCTAATGCGACAGCGGCAACAACAACAGCTATGCGGAAGCAACAGTCAACAGTCAACAGTCGACAGTCGACAGTTGACAGTTGACGCACCCACATAAAGACCCCAAGCGCCCAAAGCCAAGACCTCAGGGCTGAGCTAGCGCCCCCTGGCGCCCTCTTTTGGTCAATGCGCTGACCCGCAACATGTTGCCAACAAAATCTTTAACCTCAGAGTACCACACACACACACACACACACACACACATATACAGGCACGCCTCGGCCCTCCCCCAATCCTCGTCAAGCATCTCTTGGCCATTTCTAGCATTGCTGGCACATTTCATGCTGCACATTTTTGCCATTTGTCGCCGCTGGGGGAAGCGTTTAGACGGCAAATTGCATTTAATCAGCACAAAATGCAGCTGGAATTTTTCTGCTCAAAGAATCGTGAAATCAGCCACAGAAAGAACTCGACTGCTGCAGTTGCGGCTAATTGACTTGTCATTTGGCCAACAAACACATGGGCAACAGCCGAGCAGTGTTGTAAAGCAGCGCAAGGAATGTGTTAAGGGTCAGTTGCCTCGTGTTCTTGTCAAACTTGACATGCACTTAACAGCTGTTCTGCTTGCCGTCTACACATTCCTTGGCCCTGCTGTATAACTGTTTATGCAAGGTTAAATAACATCATGTTGCTGTCATTCATTATTATTGTCAAAGCTGACAATCACTTTAACATGCTGTTGACGTTTATTGCAAGCCTGCAATTGCGCTGTTTATCATTAGCTTAGCTGCCTGTCAAAATTTAACAGGCAACTTAACTTGCTGTTAAACGAGCAGTGTTGCCAGTTTCACTCATGATTTCGCTGTGCATGCTGCATCATTGCGAAAGTCATCTACTTGTCAAATACTTTAACTAGAAGTTACAAATTGCAGTGGCTTCTCAAACAAAGACTGCAAATTGTGTCTGCTGCAATTTGTAATCAATTAAACTGTGCTACTTAAAAAACAGCTGTTGGATCTGGCTGGCTTTAGATAATACCCTGATGACAATGAAGCTTACTTCAAGCTGAATGCTCTTTGATTTGAATGTCAATTCTGAATTAAAACAGGTGTTCCATCTGCCTGGCTCTGTGAAATGCGTGTGTTTCCAAGGTTTTCGCTTGACTTTTCGCTCTTTTTAATTTAAGCTTTAAACACACCTAAAGCTTAAAGCCCGAAGCTTTAGTTCAATTCAGTTATTTACGTTTTTTACCAAAATTCAAAGACAGAAACAGAGCTTTAATATAACTTGGTGAGCTTTAAGTTGGCTTTTGCGCTTATCTCTGTCAATCGTTTTCTCTCTATATCTCTCTTTTTATCGAGCATTTAACCCTAACTATTTCGGTTTCTTAGTGCCCATATAGATCGTTACATAGATATCTTTCAGTCTAGCTTTATCTTGTCTCTGTCTCTGTCTTTCACCCTAGCTATCTCTGTCTGCATTTGTATCTGTATTTCTCTTTGTATCTTTGTTTTTATCGCTAGCTATATCCATCTTTCTATATCTTTCTCTATTTCTATCTACATCTTAAGTTGTTTCTCTCCACGTATGTCTCAATTATTATTTGTTTCCCTTTCTTTATTACTATCTATATATCTAGCTCTTTCACTGACTTTGTTCCTATCCCTTTCTCTGTCTCGAAATCTATCCTTCTCTCTATCTCAATCTCCATATCATCTATATCTATCTCTTTCTCTATCTCTATCTATATCTCTACCACCAGCTTCTTCTCTATGACTCTCTCCATCTGCAAATGCACTTATCCCTTTCTCTCTCTTCCCATCTATATATCTACCCCTTTTTCTATCTTTGTCTCTATCTCTATTACTTTCTCTATCTCTATATTACCTTCTCTCTTCTATCTCTATCTATTTAATTATAGATACCTTTATTTCGATATCTGCCAACTTAAGATCTATTCCTCTCTCTCCCTCTCTCGCCATTTCCCTTTTTCTACCATCCATTGATTCTTCTCTTTCGCCACTTTCTCTCCCCTTTCTCTCTCTCCCTCTACCCATTCTCGTTCTCTCTCTAGCCTGTTGTCGGCCAGTTTTGTAAGGTTTCTCTAGCTGAACTCCTTAATGAAATGGAATTAATTGAATTTTACCGCCTTGCTTTTCACCTCCAGCTCTGGCCCCCCTCCCCAGCCCACCCCTCTCACCCACACACACACACACACACACATATTGAATTACACAGCCCGTTCAACCGCATCCGCGTAAAAACTTCCCATTTTCAATTTCGTTTTCGTTTACAATTTTTCATTTCCATTTCCATTTTTCTCATTTATTTCAATGCATATGCGATGTCATAACTTTGAGGTCGCCTTTGTCACGCCCATCATCCATAATATGTGACAGCAACAACAACAACAACAACAACAACAGCAACAACAACAACAACAACAACAACAACAACAACAACAACAACAACTTGTTGTTTATTATCTTTGTTATTGTTGCTGTTGATTTTTACTTTCAAACACTTTTACTCTCGATTGTTTTTTGTTGTCGTTGTATATGTTTAGCATTTTTACGAGCTGTTTTGCCACCGCTGAGCCCCGAGCAACAATGCAACAGTTCGCCCTCCCCCTTGGCCCCCCCGCCTCCCATGCCCCTCTCTCGTGTGTGCTTTAAGCCTTTTGTTTTGGGCGGAATTCAATTTGCGTCCAAATGTCACGCAACTTTTGCGATCGCACGCATCAAAAGCCGCTTTGCGAGCTTCACGTTACCTTCGTCCCCCTCTCTCTCCCCCCCTTCCAACCCACCTGCCACCTGCCCCCGCCCTGTCAACTTCTTTGCCTGCATTTGATTGGGTGTCGCTTTGTCTGCGGCTTTTTATTGTCATTATTTGTTGGCCATCATCCGCTTTGTTCAATTGTGCAAGCCGCTTCGATAACCCCCCGCCCCCCTCCCTCCCTTTCCCCACTCTCCTCTAACCCCCTCTCCACTGTAACGCATCCAGATCTGCGGGCCACAGCTGCAGCTGCAACATCTCCAGTTCATCACGTAATTGTCAGAGGCTGCAGTTCGCTTGAAATTTCAGCCTAATTACAGTGTTGCCTGCCTAAGTGGAACGAACTCTTTTGCCATGTGCAAATATATACCCTATAAAGAATATATCAGACTTGTTATTTGTACATCTGACTGCCTAAGAGTGTATACCCGATAGCCTTCATCGCCATGACTACAGGGTATAATTAAATTATTTACTTTTAATCGAATCCCACGCAGTTGCACAACATTCAATTAAGTTTTTTTCTTAAATTGTCGAACTTAGGCAGTTTTTACTGTAACTGCGCTCAGTGAGTGTATGCTCATTCACGTCCATCATAGGGTATTTGCAGCTGAGCTCTATATACTTGTGCAAAGGGCTCATAAATTCTAGCTCTCATTTGCGCACACGTTTGACTACTGCTAAATTGTATTTAAAGTTTGTTCCTCCTAGGCACTCTCTACTGTAGCTAATGCAGAATGGGAGAACTGACAAATGCGCGTGGAATATTGCATCCCCATTTACGCCTCTCTTTTTATTATAGGGTATAGATGAGTTCGTAAACTAAAGATGACAGCACATTAAACTGGTTGCTCTTAGGCAGTCTCTACTGTAGCTGCTGCTGCTTCAGAGAGCCCGCTGCTTAAAGCGTATAACTACTTTTGAAAGCTGTTTCCCTTAGGCAGTCTCTACTGTAGTTGGCCAGCTGGCTGGCGGCATTCGTTGCGCATCGTTTTGTCGTCATATTCGATTACATTCGATTGGTAATCGGATCACTTCCTGCTTGCCACACACACACACACACACACACACTTAAAACAGATCGAATTGCCTAACCCCCTTCTCCGTCTCTCTCGCTCTCTCTTTTTCTCCTACAGAAAATGGATCCATTGATGCGCATCCAGGAGGAGATCAAGGAGGTGGTGCGTCGCGAGGAGGAGTACCGTCAGCTGGCGACGGTTGCCGCCCTAACAGCCACGCCTCCAATCAAAGTGGAGGCCGCCTACGAGGCGAACTATGCCACGCTAAATGGCAATGCCGGCGAACTGGAGACGGAACGGACTCATGAACAGGATCAGGATCAGGATCAGGATGAGGTCGACCAGGGCGTTCTGGTCACCGCACAGCCGGCGGCAGTCACCGCGCTGCTGGTGCCCAGCGAGGAGCAGTCGCCCTCGCTGGCCTCCAGCGTGAACAGCAACAGCCACAAGGAGGAGAGCCTGGACGAGCAGCACTCGGATGACTCCGGCATATCCGCCTCCTCGCTAAAGACCAAGAACAACAACAACAACAACAACAACAGCAAGCTGGATGGCAAGGCTGGTCTGAAGCTGAGCCTGGTGGGCAGACAGGAGTCGCGCTACATTGGACCCAATTGCTACAACTTGACGCCGGAGCCGCCGCAGCAGAAGCTGATGACGCGCAGCCCCGCGCCGACCCAGGCCCAGCAGCTGCAGCAGCAGAAGCGCCAGTTCGCCTTCCACGGCGCCACCAAGGGTGTCATGCAGCGCTTCATTGCCTCCCACGGCAAGCTGCAGATGGGCAGCGTTGGGGCCGGCAACAGCGTTGGGGTCAACGGCGGCCAGCTGTCGCCATTGACGCCCAATGGGAACAGCCCGACGCTCAAGCTGAACACGCGCAATGCGCTCGCCTTCCTTGAGTCCGGCAGCAGCTCGCCGCTGGCCCTGAACCTGAACCTGAACAACAATCACAACAACAACAACATCGGCAGCAGCAGCAATGGGACGAGCACCCTCTCGCAGGGCGCCATCGAGCGGGACTCGGAGGGCAGGCCGCTGAGACGCGGCTATGTGCCCGTCGAGCAGAAGATCCAGCGCGAGCTGCAGGACCTGAAATCGCGCGAGTCGGAGCTGAAGCGACTGCGCAAACTCAACCGACAGCACATGCTGGAAAAGCTGTAAGTGCCGGTCAACCTTAAGGCAGACATCCTCGGATTAACTCTTCCCCTATTGCAGCCAATTGAGCACCGACGACGAGGCCGATGCGGACGACGATGACGACGACTCCGAAGTGGAGCACTGCTACGGACCAGGCAAATTGCGCAATGCACAATCCTCACTGGAGCTGGAGCGGGAGAGGTGAGCATTTCTACGTGATGGAAGTACCCAAAGGGGTAGCTAGATATGTTGAGGAGTTGGAAAGTATCAGGGATTGTTTGGAGAGAAAAAGTTCAAGCTGCAGGTCTGTAGGTTAGAAGTTTTACTTCCCTTCCCTTTCTAGGAATTGCCAATGGAGTAAGTTATCTCTTAAAGATCTGCCATAATAGTGCTAGAGAGGGAGAGGTAGTGAGTACTATGTGAGGGAAAGAAGGTTAGATAGATATGCATTAGGTAAACGTTTGGAACTTTGGAACAAATTAAACATTATGTCTCATAGTGCACAAGGAGATCCCTTCCGTTTGATTTCCTTCCTTTCATTCCTTTCCGGAAGAAAGAAAGGGAGAATAGATATAGATAAATATGCTGAGAAGCTAGAGAGATTGTGTATATAAAAAGAATCCAACTTTAGGTCTATGTCGTAATTCCATTATTATCTGACCTTTTACTTTGTATGACCTAACGGGTTTCCTTTGCCAGGAATTTCCAAAGCAATAAGTTCTCTGTAAGGAAATGGGAAGAAAGGAAAGAAATGGAAAGGAATCTGTAATGTCAGTTAGTTTTGATTTCGGGATATAGTTGAGGAATTGTTAGCTAGGAACTTGTAAAGATCTTCAAACATTAGGGAATCTGACTTGATATGGAGCGAGCGCATCAGCATGTGCTTTCTAGTTGTGTCTATAAGTGGACGTGTGTTATTTATTGAAACTGACTACTCACACGCGTTTCCACTGCTCTCTTGACAGCAACGACCTGGAGCTGATGGGCCACAAGTCTTTGGGTAATCGCAGCCTGAACGCCGGCGCCGTCCTGTCGAATGGGGGCAATAACGCCCTGACCACAACTGGCTCCAACTCGTTTGGCATGCGGCCGGCCATGTCCCTGGCCGAACTCTGTGACCTGACGCCGGAGGAGGCGCCCTCCTCGCATCGGCTCATCGCGCAGTGGGAGAGCCTGATCAAGAAGAATGCGGAGGGCATTGAGGCGGCCATCTAGAGAGCTGGCGGCGACCAAAGCACACCAAATTATTATTGTAATGTCCCAAGCACTAAACAAAATCCAACCGCCCCCCAAACCCCCACGGAGGTCCCTTAACAAACAACAATCAATTTTTTTTTTTTATTTGTAAAGCCAAGTTGGGCTGATATATAACGTATATAGCATTGGATCGAGCGGTATCCATTCATATACGATCAACGAATTAGTATTTTTAAAAGGCATGTACTTAAAACAATTGTGTTTCTGTAATTTATGCAAACGTGTATGTAAAAATTCTTGAGATCTGTTGTAAATAATTCTTCGTGTTTCAAGTGCAAGTTTCGGCCCCGACTTGTCTATATAATTTATTGAATATAACCTTACCTACATATATACGCGTTCATATATGTATACAATAATACTATACAAACATACGTACTTACGATGTGCGATACCAATTTTGCGAAAAACGATTTAATAAAACATTCATGTAAATCGATCTGGTTCATTAAATATTTATATATCGTATGGAACGGATCTTTGCGGACGTCCATCGAATATTCTTTTCAGAGGGGATATCTCCAGCTCGGGCATCGCCTAACAGGCTCTCAAAGAGGACAATGTGTTTGGATCAAAAGAAAACGCAATTCCTTTCCACATTCTTAGAGATACTAAAAGGATCATCAAAGATGCAAAGACGCGAAGTGCTCGATATCTCGAAAACAAAATGTAATATCTTCTAAAAGTCGTACGGAGCTCTACTACTTATAAATAGGCCTACAAAAAATAAAAAATTTTGAGGGTTAAATTAACATGTTTGACCAAAAAACGATTCGTTTGTAAAATCAACCTTTTTGATGATTTTCTTTAATATCTCGGCCAAATAATGTCCGATTTTGGAATAATATGCCACTTTAGGCTCGCAAGGATCAGTATTATCGATTTGCATTAAAAAAATGAAAATCTAAATTTTATCCCAAATCGACAAAAAAAGCAAGGGGTTGCATCACGTTTTTTCTCGAAATCGGGGTTTGTTCGAAAATCAAAATTTTTTAATGATTCTTTTGTTGAATATCTCGGCTAAATATCGTCCGATTGAAATGTTATACCTTTTTGAATTCGTACGGATCCCTACATTCGATTGGATTCCAGGACATGCGATCAGTTGGTATTCCGAAGGAATTTCCGATAGTTCCGTGGCTGGATATCGATAACTATTCAAACACAACTCATATTTATATAATGTTTTTTTTTTTTCAAGTTTTTTTTTTGTTATATTTTTATTAAATACATTTCGTTCATTTTTCTTGTTGTTTATTAAATTTGTATGCATTTGTTGCTGTTCATTGTGTTCATCTCTCATTATTTTATAATGTATAATTATTTCTCATTTGTATTGTTTTATTTTATTTCTGGTGTTTTTCGGTTTACTTATAGTTTGACACATACATACACACGCCTGTGGGTTATGTATGTGTGCATGACAGTAATAGAATGCCTCAGAGAGAGAGAGAGAGAGCGAGAGAGATGGAGGGAAAGAGAGAGAGATAGAGACAGCGAACTCCAGTTGGAATCGAATCAAGAACTCGGCAAAAGTTCAAGTTTTCATGCGGATTAAGTAAATACTTCGATTCTGCTGCACTCACACATGCCTCAGCTGTGTTCACACTACTCTTTGGCTCTTTGGCCTCTCGCATTCCTGCTGCTCTGCTCTTGGATATTCTAGCTACTGCTTGCTGTGTACTTTACTGCCTACTGCTGGAAGCCTCAAAAAATTGTTGCTATACTTAAGATTTGCGTTTACTGTTACTGTGATTTTCACTGTCTCAATTTTGACTGCTATTTGCTATTTGATGTGAAATGGAAATCTTATGCATAGAAATTGCAAATAAAATCATATATTGGATCGTATAGTTTGTATATATTAAATATAAGTATGTATTTACAAAAGCCGTTTACAACTTGCAGCTGGACCAAGCTAAGCTGTGTGCACACCCAGCTAGGTGTGAACGAGCTAAACTCAATATATATATATATATGTACTATATATATATATATAATATGTATGTATATATGCACTCGATGTGTGTGTGTGTGTGTGTGTGTGTGTGTGTGTAGGTGTCTGCTCTCTTTCTAACTCTAGACAGTGTTGCATAACGTAAGGCTTAAAAGTGTGTGAAGAACAAAATGAGTATTGAAAAAGGTCTGCTTATTGCACAGCGTTGCCAGACTTAAAGTATAAGTATTACAAATTAGGTAACAAATAACACAAATTGCTAGTCATAAAAATAGGCATACAATAATAATAATATTAATAATATTAATGATAATAATACTTAAATACTTTGGCACACATAAAACATAATTTGCATTGGAAATCATAGCTGTTAAATGATATAATACATATTTAAAGTCGTTTATTGCACATATGTATATGGATAATGCTGTCACATCTGACAAAATACTTGATCTTCTCTCTTATTTTCTTTTCGCTTTCGCTTTCGTTTTGTTTTTGTTTTTCTTTCTTGTTTGCTCTGGAACCAAAAAACCATTGACTGCTCTTTAATATTGTGTGTTGTATATATAATTATATATATAATAATATATATATATATTATATAAATAGTAAGAATATATACGTATATATTAATATATATCTTTCATAATGTGCTTAGTTAGCCCGTAATTAACTTTTCGCATTCTACATATTAGAAACTAACACTTAAAACCGACATTTTCATATGCGTTGCTATATCCTTGCCATGCGATATCGATGTCGATATCGATATCGTTATCGTTATCGGTTATCGATAACGTTACACAGCGCTCTATCGAATTCTACTCATATCCAATAATCAAAAGCGCTTTGAGCGTTCTACTTTTGCATGCCTGGCCTAAAACTAGGAAAAAAAATACGTTTGCGTCGCCCGCCTCTAGATAAGTTACGATAAATCTAACTATCGATTTGTATGATCGATAGACATATATATATATATATTAGTTTGGAACATAAAATTAATCAACAAATTTGTTTCCTTGCAATTGCTGTCCCGCTTCAAAGAAAACAAAAAAAAAAAAAAACAGACGAGAAAAGCGCAAATCCTAAACAGTTTAATCTCTTCATCGTGTAAATGTGCCGTGTAAACGGGGCTCAAAGAGTTCGTGATCGGTGTGTAAGAGTGTTAGAGTTTATGCTACGTAGTATTCTTAGACTTTGCAAGTATTTAATATACGCGTGATAATCGCTAGATACGAATAGATACCAAATTCTGTGTGTTCCGGTTGCACTTATCGTGAATTACGAGATTCGTGTAAACGTGTTTAGATAAAATCAACAGAAAAACTAGAGGAAAAACCGTGTACTACGACTAGCAACTGTCAAGTGCTCCTTTGTATTAGATCTAGGTAGAGTTTATATGTATATGTATATCATGTATATATATGGCGTATAAATAATTCATTTGGTTTATGCGATTTGCCTTTTTCTCGTATTGTCTGAAAGTGCTACGTACCTTGCTCTTTTTTTTCTTCTTAATGTTTCGTTTAACACTAAGCTACATAGTTCGTGTTTCCTAATACCCTTCTCTAGCTTTGACTCATTTGCTTTTTTCGTGTTCTGTGTGTGTGTGTGTGTGTTTGATCCAAATGAAAAGTTAGAGCCTAACAGAAGTTGGTGAGTAGAAACAATTTTAGTTAAGACTAGAGCATATAACTAGTGCATACCACTCGTCACACATGTATATATATATATATATATGATATATAGAATATAGTATCTAGTATATATAGTATATAGCTGTATGCCACTTGGAGAAATAATCTGCTTTCATTTTCGTTTTATAGGCTATCAATATGTATGTGGAATTCTCTGCTGTAACAGTTAACAGTTAACATTTAACAGCCAACAGTTAACAGTGAATGGCTCTGTTAACCCTGTTAACAGCTGTCATTTACAGCAACTGCGCTATAACCGGCTCTATGAGACACATGTGCTCCGCTCCGCGGACGGGCAACCGATTCAGGCAGAAGTGTCTGATCATATCGGGCACCGTCTCGAAGGGTCGACTGAACTGGCCCAGAATGTATTGGCCGGCCTCGTTGCGCTGGATGCGCATATGCATAAAGCCCTTGGCGCCCCTGCGAGCGAGAGAGAGAGAAAGAGAAAGCAATAGAGTAACATATTTGATAATATCAGGTCTAATATTATTTGATAGCCTACTTGAGCGACAGGGAGTAGTCCTGCTTGGTGGACTCGCAATTCCGCACCAGAAACGAGCCCTCGGACAAGGGACGTAGCGTTGTCTCCGCCTCAATGCGCGTAATGGAGCCGTGGTACCAGCTAGAGAGAGAGATAGAAAGAGACAGTATAAGCATAACTAAAGACTTTTCATTCTTTTCAATTAACAGTCAACAGTTAACAGCCAAAAGTTAGCAGAGAAGAGCTAAAAGCAGACAACAGTTAACACAAAACGGCTAACAGCTCTGTTCACTCGTTAGCTTTATGTAAAAGACAGAGAGAGAGAGAGAGAGACTCTCAACGCACCCCTGACGCTCCAGTGGTATGGTCACATCAATGAGATCGACAGCCGTTACGTAGCCCTGGCACAGATTCATGTTCAGCTCCTTGTGGCTGCTCAATCCGCGTAGATCGAGACTCCCAAACTGTTTGTTCACTTGACGCGGCTCGTTGAGATTCAATGTGAGATTCTGACGGAAAAGCGTCGTGTCTGCAACGAAGAAGAAAAGGCAGAAAAAGAGAGAGAGCGAGAAAAGAGAGGGAGAAGAGAGATAGATAGATATATAGAGAGAGAGAGAGAGAGAGAGAGAGAGGGAAAGAGAGATAGACAGATAAATAAATATATAGATTGAGAAAGAGAGAGAGAGGGAGAGAGAGAGGGAGAAAGAGAGAGAGAAAGAGCGAGAGCGAGAGAGGTAAGAGAGAGAGAAAAAAGTGTGTTGGAGATGAGAAAATTGTACTTGAATAGAATATTTTTTGGAAATTATATTTCAATTACATTTAAAAGCAATTTTAATTACCCGAAAGTAATTTGATTAGATAAAATGAAAGTGGAATTAATTGGATAGATTAAAGGAGAGACAGCGGCAAATTTGACTCACCCAGCTTTGTGGCCAGCTTCTGGTCGTCGCGCATGGAGTGGCTGGAGGATGCCTGCGAGATGCCGCTGGACTCGGTGCTGTGCATCAGGAGATTGTTGATTTCGGCCTGGTTGGCGCGCAGGCGCCGTCGCAGCTTGGGCATGTCGAAGGGCAGGTCGCCCAGGTCGACGGAGGTGGCGCTGCCCGAGGTGCAGGCGGCCTCCTGCTGCAGCGTCTTGCGGCGTCGCAGCTTGGGCATGTCGAAGGGCAAATCGCGCAGCTCCTGCGGCAATGCGGTCGAGCCAGCGCCGCCGCCGCCGCCGGCAGCAGCTGCTGCAGCGGCTGCGGCAGAGGCGCCAGTGGAAGCGCCCGCTGCCGCCGACGAAGAGGTGTCCGCGGCGCTGCCATTGCCCAGCTGCAGCTTGGGCAGCGTCAGACGCTGCGTCAGCGCCAGCGTCGTCGGCTTGCCGTCCTCGCGCGAGTGCAGCGAGATGCCGCTGTCCGAGCCGAGCAGCTCGTCGGCCAGATGCAGCAGCGCCTTGTTCGGCGGCGCTGCGGCGCGCTGACTGCGCTGCTTCGTCAGCAGCTGGACAGGCGCAGGGGCAGGGCCAGAAGCTGTGGCATCTGCTGTCTTGCCGGACTCCTCCTGCTGCTGCTGCTGCTGCTGCTGTGACTGCTCGGAGGCGCCGCTGGCCGAGGCCGGCTCTTGCGAGGACTTGTCCGATATGGGGCTGAGTATGTGCAGCTTGGAGTGCAGCAGCAGAGGCGGTCGCAGCGGATAGGCAACACTCGAGCTGGCGCTGGCGCTGCCGCTGCCGCTGCCGCTCTCCGAGCTGTGCGAACTGAGCGAACTCGAGTGGCGCGACTCGGAGCTGGAGGTGCTGCGATTGCCCTCGCTGGTGCTGCTGCGCAGCGACTCCATGCTGCCGCCGCTGGACGAGGTGGCGATGCTCTCCGTGGAGCTGTAGTTGTGGCCGGCGCCGCGTCTGGACGGCGGCTGCAACTGCTGCGGCTGTCCGTGGTGCTGCTGCTGCTGATGATGATGCTGATGGCGCTGCTGATGGGCCTGGGCGCTGCGTCGCAGCTCCAGGACGCGACCCGATTCCAGGACAAAGCTGCGCGGACGACGCGCAGACGCCGCCGCCGCCGCCGCGGAAACGGACGCCGAGGCGGATGCAGAGACCGAGCCTGAGGCTGAGGCGGAAACGGAAGCCGCAGCCGAATTGGAATTCGAGTTGGTTGAGGGCGGATTCACGTAGGCGCTGTCTGAGGTGAGACTGTTGTCGTTGCTGCTGGCGCACAGCTGCAACTGTTGCTGTTGCTGCTGGCGCAGCGACGACTGCAGCGGCAGGCGCAGGTCCCGCAGTCGCGGATGCGCCGGCTGCGCCGCCGGCAAATTGGGCGCGCTTCTAATGCTGTTCATGTAGCGTTCGTGCTTGCCGGGAAACTTGATGGGCAGCGGCGCGGTGGACGGCGGCGAGGGCGTGTATCCGCGCGCGGGCAACTGTTGCGAGGACGCGGCAATTGCTGTCGACTGCAACTGTTGCGGCTGCTGCTGCTGCTGCAACTGTTGCTGTTGATTCTGATTCTGCTGATCCGAGTTGAGCTGCAGCTGACTGAGCTCCGCCTGCACCTGCAGCACCACCTGACAGTGCCCATCCTCGGGCGAATCCTGCTGCTGCTGCAGCTGCAACTGTTGCTGCTGCTGCTTTGGCTGCTGCTGCTCCTGCAGCGCCTGATTCTTGCTATTCTTGGCGCGTTTGCATTCGAGTCGCGATTTGCTGAGACTCGGCTTGGACAGCGGCGCCGGCGGCGTCAACTCGTTGCCGTTCCCATTGCCGTTGCTGTTCAGCTGCAACAGCACCGAGTGATTGGTGATGCGATCCACTTCGTCCAGATCATCATCCGATTTGGCTATTTTGCAATCGAAGGCCGTCTCGTAGATTTGTCGTCGTCGACTGGCCATGTTGTCAGAGTCGTACTCCCCGTCCTCCTCCTCCTGCTGATCCTGTTCCTGCTCCCCTTCCCCCTCCCCTTCCTGCTGCTGCTGCTCGTCTAGCGCAGCTGGGTCGCTGCAATTGGTGGCTGGAACTGTGTTCGATTTGGTGTGATTTGCGGGCGCACATTCGATGCACTCGTGCACGCCATGCGGATGCACATAGAAGATGCTGCGGGGCCTAAAGTATTCCTCGAGCTCGTCAAGCTCATCGGCGGCGAGGCCAATATGGCCTTGGCCGTTGTTGCCGGGCGTCGGTATGCAGGCTCCGCACACGGCTGCTGGGCCCAGCAGGCGGTGCGGCGGCATCGACCCGCAACTCGGTTCGCAGGCCAAGTCCGTTGGGCAGCTCTTCAGCAGCTCCCCCTCGCCGGCGTCGCAGTGCTGCAGCTGCAGCTGCAGCTCCCCCTCCCCGCTGCCGATGGGCAACTGTTGGCTGCGCGGCTGGACGTTGCACGTCTTGCGGACCAGCGCCAAGGCCCGGGCGTGCCACTCGCGTCGCTTGAGGCACTCGCTGCAGTCGGACTCCTCCGAGGTGCTTGTGCTGGGCGTCTCGCAGCGTATGATCCGCACGCCCTCCTCCGTGAAGCTGTACCGTTTCGGTGTCGACTGTTCGTTTAAACCGATCTCCTCGAGCTCGTTGGCTTCGTTGTTCTCCTCCTGCTCGTGCTCCTGCTCCGGTTGGTGCTCCTGATCCTGCTCTTGCTCGTCGTTGTCCTGCTGCTGCGGCGCATCCAAGCTGCTGCTCTTGCGATACCCACCCAGCAGCTGGGCCTGCGTCTGCTGCGGCGGCTCACTGGCCGTCGACTGGCGGCACTTTTGCTTCGCCTCGCGGTCGAGAGTCTGCCTGCTGTCCGGCTCCCTGTCCTTGGCCTCCGACTTGTCCCGGCTCTTCAGCAGATCCGAGTAGTAGTAGGGCGACGGCTGACGTTTGCTGTACTCCGTCTGTGCAACGGTCAATTTGCGTGGACTGCGCTGCAGCTGCGCCGGCAGCGGTCGCACCAGATCATCCGATATGCTATCCGGCGAATTGAGCAGAGCTCCTGGCTGACCAGCTGCTGCTGCTGCCGGGAGTTGTGGCACGGCACGCTCTACTTCCTCGTCTATGTCCGCCTCCTCGTCGGAGGATTTGGGTGCCGAGGAATCTGTAAGCCAAAAATCAAGTTGATTAAATCGTGCATAACATTTCCTTCAACCCATCCCACCGCAACTTCTTCCCCGGGATCAACTTCTGCAATCCTTCTACTCATCTGATTATTCAAGTATCTGAATGGATCTCCGATCCTCTAGTGTACATATTCTCGATCAGAATGGATTGAGCTCAGTTTTATCAACGCGTCCTTCTTGGAAACTTTTTATCGATGGCTTACCCCAATATCCATAATATCGATAAATGTCGATTTTGAGTAATGTTTTTTTAAGCATAACTCGAGGATTATCAGAGCTAGATACGCCAAGCTTTGAATGTAGCTTCTCGTATGGCTTATACAGATTAGGAATAAATCACTTTTTTGGATACCAACCCCCTTTCCAGCCACAACTGAAAAAGTCATATCTTTAAAGCTACCTTCTTGCGCCTTGGTATACACTCACATTTAAGCGCTAGATTTAAGTCTTGAAAATTTCCAATGGATCGAACTTTCAACAGCAAAGTTACTCAAGAATGCATTTTCCTTAGATAGCATGGGGAGCAGGTTAGAGGAAGCGCAGCAAGTGCTTATATCTTCTAGTCTGTTGGGTTAAATGCCAAAGGCAGATGTGCAAACTGTCAAGAACAATTTAGCCAGCTGCCAGTCTGAGGTTTTTGTTTATAATTACAAGGAATTACAGGCAAGTGCCCGCTAGAAATAAGCACAGCTTGTCCGCAGTTAATTGAGTCGCCAGGCAAATGAGCCAAAGGCCAGGTCGCAGCAGTCCTTGCCAGCTGGCGCCCATCCTTGGAGTTACTTTTTTGGCGCGTCTCTGTCGCAGTCTATTAGGCGCTTGGCTGCCCGGCAATGCGTTTCTCCTTTTCTCTCTCTCTCCCATTCTCTCTCTCTCTCCCACTATTTTTCTCTCTCTCTCTCGCTTTTTAAGTCTCAGTCCAATGGCTGCCAGTCGCCATTTAACGCCTGGCTGATCCCTGCAGCCGCAGTTCGAGCTGTGCGCCAAGTGCGTCTAATTGCCACTAGCTCGTAATGTTAATGCCCCCCTCCTACCCCTCTTTATCTCTCACGAACCTAACCTAACTGCGCCCCTGTCTGGCCAGCTGCTGTTGCTGCTTTTTAGCTATAGCTAGACATCTATTTATTTAGCTTTTAGCATTTTTTAGCTGACGTCGCCTGGAAGTCTGCACTGTTGTGTGGATAACATTTGTTCAACTTCTTTTCTTTTCGGCATTTTTAAAGCTAACCACAGCATCTAGCTTGATTTTTATCATATGCTTACGGTTATTATTATTCAGTTTCCTAGCTTAGACAACTTGGACCTAGCGTCGATCAATCAGTCAGTCAATCAGTTGTTTTGTGGCAACACGAGCTAGCTGTATGGTATTTCGGTTGATTTCACCTCATTTAAAATTGCTACCTAGAAGTATGCACCAATTTTTTGTATACTTTACTTCATGTTGCCAGCCTATTAGCATCATGCTGTCAGCTGCTGTAGCAGACAGCTTTTGGTTGACTTGGCTATACTTCGATTAGCTGGCATTTATATAAAAACCGCAGCCTAAGAATATGCACTACTTTTTTTGTCTACTTTACTTCATATGTGCCGCTCATTAGCAACATGTTGCTAGATGCTGCTGCTGCTGTTGTTGCTCACCTGAGTTATAATGGCTGCTGCGCTTGTCCTTTTTGTGATTACCGTTATTATTATTGTATGTGGAATGGCGTTGCAGCAAGTGTTGTTGCTGTTGCTGCTGCTGCTGCAGCAATTGCTGCTGATGTCCGCGCGGCGTTGGCAACGTTTGCAGATGCTGCTGCTGCTGCTGCTGCTGTTGTCGCTGCTTGTGCGGCGGGGCCGAGCGGCGTTTGGCCTTCTTGTGGTAGACCTTCTTGTGCTGGGCGTGGTGGCGCGTATCCTTCGGATCGGAATAGCCCTCGATGAGCTTGACGGATGCCTGCTTGATGTTGCTGTTGGGCAGCGGCGGATGCTGCAAAGTTGCGCGCTGCTGCTGCTGCGTCTGCTGCTGCGGTGCGGCTGGCAAAGTGTTGTTGTTGTGCGCGTGCAACTGCTGCTGCTGCTGCTGCTGCTGCTGTAGCTGGTTGCTGTTGTTGCAGCTGTTGCTGCTGCTGTTGTTGTTGTTGCTGTTGCTGCCCAAAATAGCTGCTGCTGCTGCTGCTGCCGCTGCGGTCGCCGCTTGACTGGGCAATGTCGCCAAAGGGGCGGGCGGTGGCGGCACCGCTGCTGCTGCTGCTGCTGCTGTCGATTGCTGCTGCTGCTGTTGCTGTTGCTGCTGCGACGCTTGTTGGGCTTCGTTAAATGGCAGCTGTGGAAGGGGAAATGCAAAAAGCGAATGAGATAACGTTTTGTATTTTCTTTCTCTCTATTTATTTGACTTGTATGTTGTTGCTGTGGCAATTGCAATGTGGTTGCGACTAATTTGATTTGCGTTTCAATTCCAATTTGTCGGCGTTTAATTAAAATTTGTGCGTGCGTCATGTGGGCGATGGCCAGTGGGCGTGACCTGTGGTATGCCTCGGCACGTGTGTGTGTGTGTGTCTGTGTGTGTGTGTGTGTGTTACGGTGCCAACTCGTTAAGCGCTTTTAGGTTTTCCTCCACCACAAAGAGATAAAAAAGCCCAACCAAATGTCGCCTACCTTCCCACAATGCAAACTAGTTGCTTTTCATAGTGAACTTGCACTGATTTTTCAGTGGTTAAGCATATTACATAACATTACATTGTAATAAATTGCCAGTTGCATGTCTGTTGGATAATTGCATAAATTGAGCTCTGAGAATCGTTTGGAAGACCTCTCAGATGCAAATATGCCAACACATTTGAATCTTGTTGCCCAACACTGAAAATATTGGTTCGAAAACTAATGTGAACCAAAATGTTCATTCATTTTCATGTCTGTTAATGATACGAAATAAAAACTGCTAAGATAAGATAAGAAATAAACAGTTTTAAAACTCTTCTGATATGGCTAGGAAAAACAAACGCAAATTGTCCTTTGCTTAAGAACTTCGTATTCCTAGCCAACCAATGTACGGTCTGTGGACCTTGATGCAAGGTCCGGCCATCATTCAATTATGTATTTATTAATTTGCTCCATCTGTCAATCTCTGCTGCTGGACAGAGCAACATAATGCAGAAACCATGTTCCCTGAGCTCGGGACCTTCCGCCTCCACCCAGAGTTCCGATCCGTTCAGTTCCGTTCAGTTCCTTTCGGCTACGTTCGGTTTGGTCCGGTTCAGCTGCCGTTGTCCATCTTCCATTTGAGGAGCTTTGGAAGGACAGCGTCCGACACACGATGACAAATAGCTGCACATTACAGAGCTGCAACAGCAGGTCGCACAACAACAACAACAACAACAATGGCAACAACAACAATGGCAACAAATGACATTAACGTGTCCCTAATGTGCACACATTATAGGCGGGCAGATTCGCCTCTTTATAGAGTGTGCCTGCGCAGGGGCGTAGAGGCGTGCAGGCGGAAGGGGGGCCTGCTCGTAAATATGCGCATTATTGTTAAACATAAATTTCCGCTGCAAGGCGTGTGGACCGAGTGTATTGGGTGGGCTGTGGGGCTGGGGGTGGATGGGTGGGGCATGTTGCATGCGGAAATTGATGCCATAACAACAGCATAGGGGGAGGGGGGTTGGGGGATGGGTGGGGCCCACGCTAAGCACTGTTGGCTATTGTTGCCGGACTTGAAATTGAAAGGAATTTTTAATTGAAACTCATAAATTAAGCGTCAACTGCTGCTGCTTATCGAATGAACGAGGCACACACACACACACACACACACAGACACACACACACACAGACACTCGCACACACACTTCATGCTAAATAAAATGCGATATGCACCTCGTCTCCTCCCCCCCTCACTTGCTCCTAGCAGCGGCATTGTTTGAGCTTAGGTTGCCAGCACTGCTGAGAACTCAACTCAATTCAAAACTCATAAATGCAAAGCCAATATAAATACCACCCACACACACACACACACACACACACACACACACCTCTAACAAATGGCATATTGATATTGGGGTTGATCTTCCGTCCGTAAGTGCTTTTTATTTAGAGATGAGCAGGTTTTCAGTGCCAAATTTGACTTGTAGATAGAGAACTTTCTAAGACTGTAAATATTTATATAAAAAATCCCTAAACCAATCGACTTTTTACTGTATTCACATTTTTGTTTTAACTCAAATAGATATTTTGCTGTTTTTCAACACTTGCTTCGAACATTTTTCGACAAACAAAAACTTGACATTAAACTAAATGAGGCTGAAGCTCAAGAATCTGACTTGAAGAAAGAAAAAGTAAAATTAAGACAAATTTTCATATTTGAAAAGAAGTTTAGCAAGAACAAAAAATTTTCCTTTTAGCTGAACTAAATATCAAGTTCGAAGGAATTTTGTGTACCCAAAAAAAGCTCCGAAATATTAAATACAGTTAATACGTAGGCACTATGCCTGCTAAGTCCAGGGTTCGAGCCCCAGTAAAGTTAGCATTAAAAATATGTGTGTGAAAATTAATCGTTTCCACGAAATATAAAATTAAAGAATTGAAGAGTTTTCTGCACTTTTTAACATACGTCGATTTATCGATTTTAATCGATAGGTTTAATAAGAAAAATGTTTATAATGTCGCTTAAAACCAAGCGATTTTTTTCAACTAATTTGCACATTTCGGTTCTTTGACTTTAACACGTGCTCGTTGCGATAGTTTTTATCGTTCTTTCTCTTAAGCCCCTTGTCATCTCTAGTTCTTTGGATCTGGGACTGGGGTTGGGGACTTTGAATTGAAATCTTTGCTCGCATATTGTGCACACATATTGCTCTTTAAATATTTGCCCTTGATTATCGGCATACGGGGATTTTATACACACGGCTCGATTGGCCCCGCCCACAAAAATGTGTCTACCAATCAATCGAGGGGGAAGCGCGCCTGTATTGGTGCGGGGAGTCGGCACGGCAGAGCATGATGTTCAGGAGTTGGACTAAAGGGAGGGGAGTGTGGGAAGTTAGGGGGGGTGGGGTGGGGTGGCAGGCTAGACAAACTACAATCAAAATGGTTAGACGAATGTCTAACGGTCGTTGTTCTTGTGCTGCTTCATCTTCTGCTTCTTCTACTTCTTGTGCACATTGTTGGCGTTGTTGTTGTTACCGTTATTATTGCTGTTCTTGCTGTTGTTGCTGTTGTTGCTGTTGTTGTTGTTGCTGTTGCTGTTGTTGCTGTTGTTGCCCGAGCAACGTGATTTTTATGCGCACGTTAATGAAAACGTTGCCAGATGATGTTGCGGCTGATGATAATGTTTGATGATGATGAGCATAATGATGATGATGATGAGCATAATGATGATGATGATGAGCATAATGATGATGATGATGATGTTGATTTGAAAGCAAAACCAAAGAGTTTTCTGGCGCTGCTGTTGTTGTTGTAGTTGTTTGTTTTATTCTTTCCATTTTTAAACGTTGCGCAGGACACATTTCGCAATTCCTGTCTGTTTTATCCCGACCATGCACTCATCCACACCCCCCCCTCTCTCTCCACCCACCGCTCTTTCTATCTCTAGCTCTGTCTCCTTGTCCATGTCTGCCTAATGCTTATGACGAGTGTTTGCATTTGCTCGGCATCGGGTATCATAACTTTGTTGTTCGGCAACAAAACGCAACCGTTTCCCCCAAAGTCTGAACTCTTGAAACTTTTGATAGAAATACGAAACTTGGCCGGGAGCGGCAATAAGAGTTGGCAACAAGGGTTTTACATAACAGTATTAAGAAAAGCATTCGAAAATTTCTCTTAAATCGCATAAACTGTACTAATATTATATAATTCGGTATATTTTATACACAATCCTAACGAACTCGGAAACTGGGAGAGCGGGAGAGCGGGAGAGCGTATGCAGATTCTTCAGAGACTTTCACAAACTTTTAGAAGTAAGAATCAGCATATATAAATGCCTGTATCTAACATTTTTTATTTTATTGCATTTTTTGACAAGTGAAAAAGAGAGAGATGAGTTCTTTGAGGAAAGGAGACCAAAAAGCGCTCGTAAAATATGCTTCAAATGGTTTCCGTCTCATATTTGGAATATGGTCTTAGGGCCTGTTAAAAGTTCTAGGAACGATTTCTCTTCTATAATCTAGGTGGACTCACAATTTGGACAAACAACGTTATGTAGGGTATACACAATTCGTTGTTGTTGCTACAATTTGTTATTTTACTTTTCGATTTCACTTCTTTTTTTCCATTCTAGTTTCTAAGCCAGACAAAGCGACGTATGAGTAATATGTGACGTTGTCAGCAACAACAACAACAACAACAACAACAACAACAACAATGGCACTCGCAGCTAAGTTATTGAAATAAACAAAAAGGCCACAAAAGCAACACACGCATGCACACACACACTCACACACACACTCACACACACGTGGCTTTTGTTGTGTGCTGTGTTGATTTCGCTGAGTTATCGCTGATATTACTCCATGGAGAGTAATAGAAGAGCTGAAACAGCAGCTCGCTAAACAGACGACAACTCTTACCAAGTGCACTTCACAGTGCAGCCCCAGACAGGGGCGGCGGTGTGCAGGGGGGAGGGGGGTGGAAATTGAGAGGGGAGGCGGTTGCCAACGTTTTCATATCGAAAAATGTCGCGCGCGTTGCCATTAAAACGTGAGTTGCCACCAAAAAAAAAAAAAGAAAAAACAACAACAAACAGGCAAAACACAGCCAGCATTTATATGGCACACACACACACACACACACAAACACACACACGGGCACATACACACACACAGCTAGCCTGCAGCTTTCATATGTGGACACGCGTCGCGGCTGTTTACGCAAAACAAAAGTAAAGATAAAATTACATTAATAACAGAGGAGCACAGCAGTAAAAGCACATCAAAAGAGAGAGAGAGAGAGAGGGAGAGGGCGAGAGAGAGCGAGCGAGATGGAGGGCAGTTATTTGAGCAGCGGCAGGCAGCCAAAGGACATGGAATCCAGCTAAAGAGGCGCTAAACGTTAACGCTTTGGGCCATTGGCTGGGCTCAAAGCGAGTGCAGCCGAGGGGAGTGGGGCCGAGGGCAGCAGGTTGGCTAGTAAGA
Organism: Drosophila littoralis; assembly: GCA_018903485.1. Lineage (NCBI taxonomy): Eukaryota > Metazoa > Arthropoda > Insecta > Diptera > Drosophilidae > Drosophila > Drosophila littoralis. The sequence goes on from JAEIGF010000591.1 coordinate 6,146,595, forward strand.
GGCGCAGGCACTCAAAAGAAAATATTTGGAAAGGCGGCCTATTGAGCGAAAATCGGCTTGGTGCCGGGGTGAGGAGCAGTTATGTGCACAAAAGTCCACTTCGAACTGTCAAACAGATGCATTCGAGCGAGTATTCATATGAGTGCATGTATGCATATGAGTAACAGTTCTGTTCAAAAATTATTTGAGTATTCAAACTACGTCTATGTGTAGCATAAAAGAGCAGCAGCCAGTGAAACGTTTACGCATAATCAATAAGACACACGACAGTGACAAGCGTAGGTCAGTGAGTGGCCAGTAATACATTTACGAATACGACACTAAGAAGAATTGATAGAATACCTTTGTCTAAGCAAGCAAAAGCAATAGAGCCGAGCAAAATAAGCAGACAGTAACACGTTTACGAAAGCAGAGACAAAGAGAGAGAGAGAGAGCGAGAGAGGAAAAGAGAGAAAGAGAGAGGAAAGTGAAACTTATATAAATGCAGCATTTATATGTTGATAGACGAATAGAAGAAAGTTTTCCAATGAAGAGCAAAGAAAGTGAAGGTATGACATGGCAAGTTAAGCAGATCGCAAATATGGAACAAAGAATATCGTTAATTAGGATCTATATCTATATCTAGCAAAACAGCGCAGCCTGTGAAGGCTGTGTAGAGGAATTGATAAAGAAATTATGCCACACACAAGCATGTGAATTACCAAGCTTAGTAAGCAATCAGCGAAACGTTTACGAATGCGATACATAAAGGAATTAATAAATTAAAGGAAAGAGGGAGGGAGGGAGAGAGAGAGAGAGAGAGAGAGAGAGAGAGAGAGAGATATAGCAAAGAGAAAAGAAATCTAAATGCAAAAAGGGATAGGTTATGAAATAGGAATGGAAATGGAATAGGAAGACAGTGAAACTTTTGCGAATACAATGCAAAGCAGAATTGAAAAACGATTCATTTTGATCGAAACTGTGATTCCTTAGTTACAGTTAGCTTAGATCAACAATGAATATTTGTGAACATAGCTCCAATTGCCCAGCGCTGAGTAGCGCCGCAATCTGCAAGCCAATGAAAACATTTGCTGCGCAATTCCGAGCCACATTCACGACACACACTCACACTCACACACACACACACTCATGCACTCACACTCAAACACTCACACACTCGTTGGGGCCGCTTGCGGCTAAACAAATTTCAATAAAAAGAAATTCAAGTGGCAGGCGGCATTTTTTATGCGCCTCCATGCGGGGCGCAGCAGTTGCTTTCGCTTTCGCTTTCACTTTACGACCAATATGCAAAAGGACAATACCAACAACAGCCAGGATAACAACAATGGGAACTACAGCAACAGCAGCAACAACAACAACAACAACAACAACAAGGGAATACAATATAGGAAAAAATATATTTCGTATGGGGCCATAAAAACTGAAATTCCAAGCTCCGCCCCGAAACGTAACATTTTTTCTGCGGACTCTCTCTAGATAACGGGCCGAGATTTTTTGGCGCGGGGCAGCATCGCCATTTGATTTGTGGCAACATTTGCTGCAGGCTCCAAACATGCCCCCCCCACCAACCGACCCTCCTTTCCCCCTTTTCCCCTTTCGCCCTTTCCCTGCGCGTTGCCCTTGCCCTTGCCTCGGGCTGTTTTTGTTTTCATAATACTTAGTATCTCTGGCTTTGGCTGAGGCCAGCTTCAGCTTTTTTATGGCTGACCACCCGCTGGGCAACGGCAGCTGGGGGGGAAAGGGGGAGGTAGAGAGGGCGCGGGGCGCGTCATTGCTGTGTTTTTTTTTTCGCAATATTTAGCCAATAGACTTGTGCATTGTTTGAGCGCCGCTTTGTTTCGTGCCGGTTAAATAATCAAAAGGCTGGCAAATATGGGAGAAAATGAGGAAAATGCTTTTCATGCTTTTCATTAGCGCATTGCCGATGCGCCTGACGTTGTCCTCCCCTGCCTCTGCTCGTCCTCCTTCTCCTCCTCGTCGTCGTCGTCGTCGTCGACGTTGTTGTCGTTGGTGCGTGCAGTTTATCAATTAGCTGCCCGAGGGCAGTTAATTGCTTTTTACCAATGCAAGCCCCGCCGGCTCCAGCCCCAGCTCCAGCCCCAGCTACAGCTACAGCCGCAGCTCCAGCTCCAGCCCCAACTGCTGCACAGTCTGTCTATAGCCAAGATTTATCCACAGCAAATGCGCACTTAAAGCTTTAATGCTGCCAATTTGCAGGCTTGCACAAATTTTACAGCAAGTTCACGAACTGGTTCATTTTTGGCTTTGCTTTTAATTCCCTAAATTAATAATAATAGATACATTTTGTCTAACTTTAATAAAAACTGCGTTTCTGTAGAGCTTTGTGACCTGTTCGTGAACCAGTTCATGGCTGCCTTTAAAGTCTAAAAGATATACCCCTCACTTTTTCTTAAGCAAGGAAATTCGTTTGTTTTGCTTTGTGAACTGATGCGCAGTTGCTGTGATATTCTTGGTTCGTGAACTGGTTCGTATGTTCGTACTTCAAGGTATCCATTTAATATATTTACAAGGTCACAGCTTTCCAGAAAGTTCATTTTGTTAAGTTCGCGAACTAGTTGGTAAATCTTTTTGAACTTAAGCATTGATATTGGTTCTTTTAAATGTCTCTCGTCGAATGATTCTGTATTTTGTCGAAGCTTTTTAAATAGTTCATTTGCTTAAGTTCACGAACGGGCTCATAAGAATTTCTGAAGTCAAGCTGCGAATCTGGTACTTTATATGTTAAAGTCATACGTCAAATGAGTGTGTATTTGGTGAAAGCTTTCTAGAAAGTTCGTTTGATTCGGTTTACGTGCATCTCAATATTACTTGGAATTAAGGATTCAAAATATTTATATTTGTAAAGGTCGAGAGCTGTCAAATATAAGTATAAATAGCAGCCTATGCATAACTTTTGCGAACTGGAGCATTTGCTTTTTGTATACCTATTGCGCACATACACTGAAAAGTTCAACAACTTTAAAAGCCTTTTAAAAGCCGCACTTGGAACAGTTAACAGTCATTTTAATTTAGTGTTCTGCTTGCGGAACTAGTTCATGGTTCAGTTGTACTTACAAATTCAGTTTGTGGACTTGGCGCTATCCAATGCTCTGGATTCGTTGGTATTGCCTCGGCCAGGCAGGGATCGAAACTGGACGGTCGTTTCTTAACAAAGTCTACAGGCAGGCTGTAATCATCACAGATGGCAATCTGAAAGCAGAGAGAGAGAGAGAGAGAGGGAGAGAGTGAGTGAGTGAGTGAGATAGGCATAGCGAGTGGGAGCCTTCACGCAATTCGTATGCTAAAAATAACATTTTCAAGTTGAGCCAAAGAACACGACGCGTGCACCCACGCCAAGAGGCCACAGCTGTGCTTACACGCGCGCACACACACACACACACACACGCACACACACGCACACACACATACACACACCTTGACTTGTTAAGAGAGCGAGAGAGAGGGAGAGAGAGGGAGGGAGGGAGTGAGAGAGTGAGAGAGAGGGAGAGCGAGTGACGCTGCGTCATCAAAAGTGTTGAAACATAATGGCTAAATTACAGTTACAATTAAAAATGGCGACGACGTCTTTGAAAACGCCTCGAGATTCTTCTGTCAAGTGCACCGTCGACAAGGTGGGCAGCCGCGGGGCGTACTACTGCCCACCAAAGCAGCAACAACAACAACAACAATTAACGTAAAGTGTGTGGAAATAAAACTGCATGAAAAGCGCGTGGCCAAGGAGGAAAAGGGTGCGGTCAAAGGGAAAGGACCGCCCACTCAACCGATAATTATTATAATGATGACGATAAAGACTTGAAAAAGGAACAATCAGATCTGTATCTGTATCTGTATCTGTATCTGTATCTGTATCTGTATCTGTATCTGTATCTGTATCTGTATCTGTATCTGTATCTGTATCTGTATCTGTATCTGTATCTGTATCTGTATCTGTATCTGTATCTGTATCTGTATCTGTATCTGTATCTGTATCTGTATCTGTATCTGTATCTGTATCTGTATCTGTATCTGTATCTGTATCTGTATCTGTATCTGTATCTGTATCTGTATCTGTATCTGTATCTGTATCTGTATCTGTATCTGTATCTGTATCTGTATCTGTATCTGTATCTGTATCTGTATCTGTATCTGTATCTGTATCTGTATCTGTATCTGTATCTGTATCTGTATCTGTATCTGTATCTGTATCTGTATCTGTATCTGTATCTGTATCTGTATCTGTATCTGTATCTGTATCTGTATCTGTATCTGTATCTGTATCTGTATCTGTATCTGTATCTGTATCTGTATCTGTATCTGTATCTGTATCTGTATCTGTATCTGTATCTGTATCTGTATCTGTATCTGTATCTGTATCTGTATCTGTATCTGTATCTGTATCTGTATCTGTATCTGTATCTGTATCTGTATCTGTATCTGTATCTGTATCTGTATCTGTATCTGTATCTGTATCTGTATCTGTATCTGTATCTGTATCTGTATCTGTATCTGTATCTGTATCTGTATCTGTATCTGTATCTGTATCTGTATCTGTATCTGTATCTGTATCTGTATCTGTATCTGTATCTGTATCTGTATCTGTATCTGTATCTGTATCTGTATCTGTATCTGTATCTGTATCTGTATCTGTATCTGTATCTGTATCTGTATCTGTATCTGTATCTGTATCTGTATCTGTATCTGTATCTGTATCTGTATCTGTATCTGTATCTTTATGTGTAACTGTAACTGTATTTCTGTATCTTTATCTCTTTTGCTGAATGTGACGTGAGCGGGTTTCACATGCAGCTACCTCAAAGTACAATTGCAGGCGATAAAGTTGACGACAATTGCGGCAATACCATTCCATGCCGGAGCCGAAGCCGGAGCTGGAGCTAGAGCCGGAGCCGGAGCTGGCTTCGATGCCGGCGCCCGCGGATCTGGCGAAATTGTTGGCAAAGTTGTTGGCGCTGTTGCGCCGTAACTCACGCGCCAGTTCCCGTGGGACAGCCGCGCAGGTGGCGTGATAGGGCCAGGCACAGGGACCGGCGCACACCACGTAATCCTCACCGGCGGTAAAATCAATCCAGCAGCGACGACAGAACATGCTGCTAATAATTTTGTTCACTTGCACTTGCGTCGACGAAGACGTCTCACAGGGCAAACACTTAAGAAAATTACTAAAACAAACAACAACAAAAAAATGTAAAAATAAAATTTGCCAAAGCTACTCGAAAGGCGTAAAAAGGCGGCAGCCAAGGAGCTCAGGTGTTGACAGGTGAACGGGCAGCGCGGCACTGAGCTAACAGCCAGCACAAAGTGCGGCATCCAAGCGGGTTTTCCATTTCAGCTATGGGTTAAAGTTTTCCTTTGCCATCCAAATAAATGTGCGGAGGCTGTTGTGGAGGTTGCAGCTGCTGCTGCTTCTGCTGCTGTGGCCTTTGGGGCATTGCTTTGAAATTGAAAGGGCCAATCATAGTGAATAAAGGCAGTTGGTTAGTGTGCATAATATGCCACTCCCCCGTCCTCCCCCTCGCAGCCGCACTCAACTTGCCACTTACTGCTGCAGCTGGCAATCTGTGCGCGCCCCATGAACTATGCAGCAGATCCGAAGGATATGCAGAATAAACATAGCGAGCAAAATGTCTAGATTGAGGTAGGCAAAAACTATGCTCAGCTCAGAGCTAAATATAGTGCTCAAAATGCAGCAAAAGATGCGCGAGGAAAAGAGAAAAGACACGAGATCTTAAGAAAAGTCAGCGAGGAAAGCCGAAAAAAGCGAGACGCTAAGGGGGAAAAGCGGCTCAAAATGCCACAAATTATGAAAGGATCTAATGCCTTAGTGCACAGATATAAAATATCGAAATGCATTTTTTAAAAGATAAATTGCAATAATTTGTATTTTATTTAATACATTAAATTCGGAATTATTTTATATAAGGGCAGCATTTGGCATAATATGTAAACAAAATTAGTATGCCGAATTTAAAAGAAACATAAATGAATGTAAAAGTGAAATCATGGCCTAAGTTCTTCACAGAATAGAGTTCAGTGAAGTATCCTGAATCTGTATATACTATACTATATAGAGTCTATATACTTACTTTTTTATATACACAATATTATAATATATGCAGTCTATATAATTTGTATATTTTGCCCAACATAATTCTGCGCAGGGTTAGCTTCTCGCATATTTTTAAGCCAGTTTCTAATTGGTTAAATAAGGACACGAACCGACTTGCCTACTTATATATAGACTCACAGCTTGATATAGGCCCAGCCAGTTAAGTTCCAAGAAGAAAGTAATTACAACTAATTACAGAGCATTTGCAACCTCCTGTCGATTGCCCCGACAAGCCCGACGAGCCCGATGAGTCACCGTTGATTCGCCGGGGCAGCTACTCATTGGCCTGGCCGTGGCAGCTGCTCTGATTGCCAAGTTGTTGGCGTCTCTCTAGTTGGCTTTGATGAGCGGCCATAAAAAATGCATTGCGAAAGCAGCCGGCAGCCAGCAGAAGCCTTGGCGGCCTGGCTGGCACGTGTCCACAATAGTCTCCCCCGCCCCCCACACACACACACACCCCTGCAGCATGCAGCACACCTGACATCCCGTGCAGCTAAGTAAAATGCCCAACTCGTTGGCCTCAGCGTCTGCTCGAGTAAATATCATAAATTTTAAAGGCGGCGTTAATGCGGCTCGTTTCAGTTTCTGAGTTTCTGAGTTTCTGTTTCTGAGCTTGCCAGCAGCACCTGCAGCTGCCCCCGCATGTGGCACGCTACGTTGCAGCCTTGATGCTGGCCAGCCAAAACACTGGCGCATAACCGCAGGCACTTTGGCAGCGCGCCCAGCATCAGGATCCGGCATCAGAGCCACACAAAAGACACAGAATGCAACGTTCGCTCGACTCACCGTTTGTGGCAATGTGGCTGTGTGCCACACTCTGTGGCCACATGTTGCCACATCGCATTGCTTTGACACAGTTTGTGTGCTCGTTCGGCCAGCTATCGGGCCAGCAAATATAAACTAGCTGTCTCCCCCCCTCCTCTCCCCCTCTCTTTTTCTCTCTCTCTTTCTGGCTGCCTACCTCCCTTTCTTCCCATTTCTATTTCTGGACTGGCTTTCCACGCTTTTGCATTTCTTGCTTTGTGGCATATTGCGCTGATTGCAGCATCAACTGGCAGAAGCCTAACAAGAGGCTAGATGTGTGTGTGTGTGTGTGTGTGTGTTTGCGTGTTTGTTTAAGTGTTTGTGTGTGTACAGTTGGGAGAATTGCATTCCGAGAATTGAGGAATGCAATTTAAAAGTCTATTTTTAGATACCGTCTGCAATGTCAAACACAGTTCTGACTGCTTAAGTTCAACATTTGATAAAGTCCAGCTACGCTCCATGGATTTCATATGACTAAGCGGGGTTGCCAACTCGTTCAAAGTTCATCTTTCTTTGACAAAGGACTCACGCATTCTCACACAACGTGGCAACGTTCCACGAATTCCAGCATATTTCCCCGTAGATATCCCTGGTGCCTGTCAAAGTTCATGTTTCTTGCTTGGAATTATTATTTCCACATGTCATCCACTTGTCACAAATAGATTTTTGTTAAGTTGTATTTTTCAACTGAGGCAACTTCTAGTCTTAAAACTGACAATTGGCAATTAAAAAGCATATCACCAGATTCAAACATTTATATTTATAAGCAGCTTGTAAATTATTAAAATTTAACATGGGCTATCATCATTCATTTATTCTACAACATGGTTTTTCGTTAACAAGCACTTTTGCCATGCATTGCAAATCTATCCTCATGTTAAGCATTCAACAGCTGCTCACTCACTTTGAACGCCTCAATTTTTACACACAACAGTTGGCAATGCGTTGCAAACTATTCAGAGCTCTAGCAAACTAGCAACTTATCTGCTTATTTCACACTCACCGCAAGTGCTTGTCAACTCTGGCAGGGGCCTAGAACTCAAACATAGAATTTTAAATAACATAGCGCTATTTCTAGTAAGCCCCACGCTGATTGAAAGCTTAACGCTAGTAAATTGAAAAGTAAAGCTTTCGCTCGCCGAGCTTTGCAAATCAAACGCATTTTCCATTGTTATGGACTTTTCTTTTCTAGTGTTGCACTTGACAAGTTAACCCTAACCCGCGAGCCTGGGCAACCGACTGAGCAAACAATGCCGCTTGACCTCGCCGGCTATTTTTGTTGTTGTTGTTACTTCACTTTGTGTCCTTGTTGTTGTTGTTGTTGCTATTGTTGTTGTTGTTGTTGTCACAGTGGCTGTCAAAGTCGCGCTCACTAATTGCAATTAGCAGGAGTCTGAAACACACCTAACACCAAGTTAACCCAGTAAACGAAACGCTAGGCAGCTGCTTTGACCTTCTGTTGCCGCTGTGCTAAGCAATTGATTGATTGATTGATTGATCGACTGTTTAGCTGATTGATTAAGTGTGCCAGCGAGCAGACGCTTTCAATTATCAACAGAGCGCGGCGCCTCAGACCCAACTCCAGCTCGAGGGTGCGAGGATACGAGGAGGTGGCGGTGGGTCGGGCCTTTGACGCTCAATTGATTTGTTTGCTCTGTGGTGCGATTACAGGTAAATTTCCGCCGTGCAGAAGCCGTCAATCGCTTTATGCCATGTTTACTTAACTTATCCACGCTGCCACGCCCCCTTTGGCAGCCCATTCACGGGACGAGCCCTTCGTGGCCCGTTTGTTATTTAAACAACGTTGCAACTTTTTAATAGCTCGCATGTGCATTGTGCGCCTCGAAGTATGCTGCATATTTCGTTATATTTCTGCACGCTTGTCAATATACCCTGGGAATATGACCAAGCGCAGCGAGGGTATATTGGACATACGTTGGGCAACAGATTGCAGTAAGTAAAATGTATCTATATAAATTCGAGAATCTCAGAATCTCTCTACATGGGTTCAAGCCAGAAATGTTGGGACTTGAACTCGTATAAAGCTTACTTCCCTTTGAATACTATTTCTTTTTGCTTGGTTTGCTCTTACTTTGCTTTACATTACAAACAAACAAAATCATTAGATAAAAATACAAATAATAATAATAATTTAAATATCTCTATGCAATATCGAGAAACTCAGGATCTGCATGGGTTCAAGCCAGTAAATTTGGGATCTGAACTCAAATAAAGCTTAGTTCTCGGGAAGAATATTTCTTTTTACTCGTCACGCACTTCTTTTCAATAATATGCCAGCTTTTTTGCCAGTCAGTCGACAAATCAGTTTAATTCTGTGCTCCTCCCTTAAATTTCTAATTTGCAGGTAAATGTCAGATATTCCAGGAGAGCTTAGTTAATGCAGGGCATGCGCTTGGTCGTGCAGACCCCATTACGCATATTTATGCCTGTTTTTGTTTGTTTTTTGTAATTTCTGCTGTACTTCAAGTGCAGGCCATTAAAAATGGCCGTCAATGAGACATTTGGGAGCATAAACTTTCAAGTGGTTGCAGTCGGGGGCCATATAGAAAAGTCAACGCGACTGCGGACTCGGGGCCCGGGGTGCGGGGTTCGGGGTTCAGAGTTTGAGCTTTGGGCTTGGGCTTGGGCTTGGGTTTGGGGTTTTGAAGGGTGTCATCGTTTGGCATTTGGCTGACTGCTGATGTCGGCCTGTCGAGCCAGCCTGTGCTGGGCCGACGTCAGGTGGTCGTTTTGGGTGGCTGCACCCTGGGGTTGCGCCATAAATTTTAATTAAATATTTTTGGCATTGTGTGTGTGTGTGTGTGTGTGTGTGTTGGTCTTATTTTTGCGCGCTCGCACAGACAGCGAAATGTAGCGTAAGTCCTGTGCGTCAGAGATCAAGAGGATCCTCCCGGCACCACTTGAATGTGCCCTGCACCACCTGACTTGGGCGCAAAAGTCGATAAATTTTCTTTGTCGCAACCACCATTCGTGTGCGGCCGGCCTATCAAGTGTTACGACGCCTTGCCCGAGGGTGGTTGCACAGCCAGACAAGCGGACAGAGAGAGGGGGAAGAGGGGGAGACAGGCAGGGACGCATCTTCAGTGACTTTGGGTGCGGGTGACAACCCTGGCGTGCCACATAAACTGTTTGCAATGCAACCAAATGTAAATTGCAAAATAAAAATAAAAAACAAAAAAATTTTAAATGTGAAAAGTGGGCGGTGGGTGGTTGGGGGATGGGAGGGAGTCGTTTGGGTCAAACCGTAAAATAAATAAATTCATTTGTGGCCAGTGGCCAAGGCTGGGCTCTGTTTTAAATACTCGCAATTGTACACATGTTGCCAAATGTTCTGCTGGTCTCCCTGCGCGTCTGTGTGTGTGTGTGTGGTAGTGTGTGTGTGTATGGCACTTCCTGTTTGGCTACACGACATTCAACGCCTACCAGTGCACACACCCACACACACCCACACACACTCACACACGGGCAACCCTTGCCCTCCGCCCGCCGCACCCTTTTGCCACTACAGTTGAGCGCACATTGTGGAAATTGTTCTGCTTGTGGGAGCAGAAGTTGTGCGCCAGAGGGGGGACACAAGGTGGAGAGCTGGTGCTAGAGGGGTGAGGTGTTGTATTTGTAGTTTTGTGAACTTTGCAGAAATGCACTGACCGGAAAGTTGTAATATCCAATCGCCACTTTATTTGCAAGCCCCCCTCCGCCCCGCCAGCTCTTCTCAATCGAGTTGTTGCCACCAAATTGTTGGCGTCTGCTGCGGCTGGCAAAGGGCCGGGCGAGGGGGTGTTTTTCGCCCTTGTGCAGTCATTTAAATGGGCATTACGTGGCTCTAAACCAAATCTATTGGCAGCTGCCAATGGGCAATAATTGAGACCCAACCAAAAGAAACCCATCGAGAATCGAAAATCGCAAAACGTAAATCGCCAAATTGCCGACATTTTGTGTGATTATTCACATGAATATGAATATGATTCACTTTTAGGCATTTATAACTAACGAGCTGGGCAAACAGCATTTGTGCAACAAAATACAAACAAATTGACTCAATTGTAATGCGAGCTATGGCAACATAACCTCACTTACACATACATAACCTCACTTACACATACCTAACCTCACTTTTGTGTGAAAATTTCGTTATATTCGGTTGTATGCTATATAAGCTAATCTGGCTTTTAAAGCAAGCTATTATAGATGATATTATGTAGAAGATATTATGAATATGACATAAAATGTGCAATGCATAGAAGGAGACATCTCCGAGCCCATATAGTATATATGTTCGACATCCGAAGCAAAGCGTACTGGGCGGTGACGTGTCGGCGTATATATGTCGCTATGACGCATGTTTTCTGCGTATAATTAAAAATTAAAAGCGCACATAACCTCATTTTTATAGTTTAAATAACTTGTACAAGCTTAATCAAGCCAGATGTCGACATAACCTCATTTCTGTAGTTGGTAACAATACCAATATAATCTCACTTTTGTCAAAAACTGAATAATATAACCTCACTTTTGAATGTTTATGCCAATAAAATATATTTCCTACACATAACATAACCTTAGTTTTGTTAAATACTGACTAAAATAACCTCACTTTTGCATATTTATCAAGAAAATCTATTTTTGACATACAACATAACCTCACTGTTGTCAAAAACCAATTTACCTAACGTCACTTTTGAATGTTTATGCCAATAACCTCTATTTCCTACGACTAACCTCAATTGCCAATCAAATCTATTTCCTACACATAACATAACCTCACTTTTATCATAAGCTGACTAACATAACCTCACTTTTGAATGTTTACGCCAATGAAATCTATTTTCCGCACAATCAACTGCTTTTCCCAAATTTCATTTTGCGCAACTTAAACTCAAATCTACGTCTGACCAAACTATAAATTTCGAATCTGACAAACGCATTTTACCTCAATTTTTGTAACAGATATAACCTAAGTTGATGCAGTCAAAAATGTTGCAATTGGTTTATTTTCTCAAAGAAATTCCAAGCCCTACGTAGCGTAAGGTGCCCTCTCTGCAGCACTTTGTGGCAAGTGGATAACTGGTCGAGTGTGTGTGTGTGTGTGTGTGTGTGTCACCACGAAGCCACAACCACGAAAACCACGCAGAACTACACACAACTACGCCCGCTCGCTTGTGTGTGTGAGGGCAGGGGCAGCATATGGGTCCAATTACTCAGCACATCCGGCGTTTCCTTCTAGCCCCGGTCGGGCGGAGAGTTCGCCCTCATCATCGCACGAGGAGCGCATCAACAAACACTTCACGCCTGACATTTGACAAGACGTTCGGTGGTGCTGGGCGTTGGGGGGGGGAGGAAGGGCACAGGGTGTTGGGGTGTGGCATGGTGGAATGACGTCTACAAAAATCCAAATGCGAAAAAATGGCAATAATATTTTTATGGGCATAAATAATGCAGCACATGGGCAGGCGTTACGAAGTGGGGGAAGGCTTTCTTTCCTTTAGTTTTTTTGTTCACGCCATTTTCATGCGTCGCAAGCTTTGGGCTTCCAGGGGCGAGGAGGCAGAGAAGGGGAGGTGGCTAACCGCACGCATTTAATGTTAACAAAGTCGATTAAGCGTCCTTCGTCCATTGGCGGTTTCTTGGCTTTTGAGACGAAAGCAGGCAAAAGCATCTGCTAACCGGGAAGCAAGCCAGGCCAGGCAAGGCAGACGGAAGAACGGAGAGCGGCATCTCGTATACCCCCGAAAAACCGCTAAGCAAGGCCAATGCCACCCAGTGTAGGATGGAGGGGGGGCTGGTGTCAAACTACAAACTTAAACAGCGACTTGCTGCTGGGTGCCATTAATGTTGTCCATGAGTCAGCTCTAAAGTGGGGTAGGAATTCCAAGTGTTCACCCTCAGTCATAGAGCAAACCTTCGTCCAGCTCCAAGGCTCACCCTCAGTCCCAGTCTTGTGCGTATATCCTTGCCGTTGTCCTTTCGGTCTCATTATTAGTTGTGGGTGCAAAACAATTTAAAAAATTGCTTGCCAAGAAATTGAGCGCCACATTTTTATAGGGTAAGACTTAGGTCAAGTCTATGGCAAGTATGTAAGATGGAATATTAGTTCAAATTCTTAAGCAGTCCTTGCTCAGAAAAACTTAAGGCAAGTCTTTTCACAATACTCAGTCGGGAAATTAAAGGAAACTAATTCATTTTCGAAAGATAAGACTTGGCAGAATGCGAAAGGATGGGAAGGGAAGAGTCCAATCAGGATTAGGCTGAAACAAGGTTCTGGAGGCGAAAAACTTGCTGTGTCTAAGTCTCCGATCCTTCGGATCCCGAGGTATAAAGCCTCAAATCTCAACAAAAGAAGCAGGATTTTCGCTACTACTTTCAGGACGAATGAATAAGAGAATACATTAAAAATAAAGGGTCTAATCAGAAGAAGAGTTAGCTTTTGAAATTCTTATCTCTCCTAAACATATTCCATATATGCACAAAATTTTAGAAAAGAACAAAAGCAGATTGTAAGAATCGCATAAACAGGCAAGCTAATCAATTATGTAAATTCCCTAGATTTAAGAGTTAAAGCGATAGCCATATCAAGTGACTAGCACTGAGAAGTTAAGTTGAGAATCGCAGAGAAGGGCATTTTTTATTGTAAATGCAGAAAAGCAACATAAGAAAACAAAAATGTAAACAAAATATTCAGCCAGACCTTCAACGCCATGGCTCCGCAAAGTAAAAGCGCTTGGATCCTATTTCGATTAAAATTTGAGCAAATTATCGCGAAGAGGAAATTTCAAAATTATGCATAATATGGGCAAAATAAGCCGAAGGCTTAATTTGCAGTCTAGAAATCAACCAAGGAAAATATTTACGGAATTTCATTTATAAATTTATACTCGAGGGGTTAAAACGATGCGCCTGCCTTTGAGGCAACAGCACTTTGGGGGTTGGGCTGGAGGGTTGGCTGCTCGCTGGATTTTCTTGGCAACAAAACCAAACGCATAATGCTAAACAAATAACAAAAAATATATATATGGATGTATATAAATATGTAGAAATGGAGAGCCCCAAGGATAGAAGGCGGCAACGAAGCATTACATTAACGCAAATAATCGCGTCGCATGTTGTCGATGCGGCTGATGTGCGCAATGTGGGGCGGGAAAGCGGAGGGGGAAGGGGGCTTGTATGTGGGTGGATGGTTGTAAAGTGTGCAGGCGACGTCGCCATCACCGGCGCTGACAGGTGGTTTGGCAAATGATTTTGATGCCTATTCAAACTGACGAGCTGACATGAGACGGCTGAGCCGGCGCGATAAAGCCCCAGACACAGGTACAGACACAGAAACAGGCACAGGCACAAAATCCAGACACACAGACACTCACACACACACACACACACACACGCACAGACAAGTCGGCACTTGAGCCACCTTTGGAGACCCAGGCCCAGAGTAAAGCCCAAAGCGCACCCATGGCAACCCGTAGCTAAACCGAACCCAATCCCATCCAAAGCTACCACAAAAGGTAAATGTTTTTATTCTGCTGCCGTCTCGTGTGTGTGAGTGTGTGTGCGTGTGCGTGTATGTGTGTCTGTTAGCAGCATATACAGCTCATTAAATACAAATCAGCTTAGCAGCAACTTGAGCAACAGCAGCAGCAGCATCAGATGCCAAAATGAAACGCATCATTTTCAGGCCCAGACCCCACACTTCAAGTGCTGCAAAAACTATACACTCGACAACGAATAGGCCATACCCTAACCGAACACATAATATAACTAAATAATATGCAAATATATAGATACCTTAAATAGATAACAAATAACAACGTTTGTCGAGGTACAGTTTGGCGCTCGAACTAACGTGAAGTCGGAGAGTACAATTTTATTTCTTTATTCCATATTTTAGGATTCTATAAATGTTATTTTCTTTAAGTAATAAAAGGATAAGTATTCCTTTGATTTAAATAAGCATTAAGTCAAGATACTTGGTTTGTTTCTTTTAATTCCCTTAGTTCCTAAAGCTGTTTGAGCACGAAGTTCGAGTCTCAAAGTTCGGGGATCGAATCCCCGTGAGGACTACTATTTTATTTAACATTATAATTATTTTCTGTATGGTAAGGGCATTTAAATACATAACCATTTACGGCGAGAGCCAAGCTTATCAAATTTCCCAAGTACCACATTTACCCTCACTTATTATTCGGATGCCTTTAGCTAAGCCTCTGACTTTTGTACACTCAGAAAGGAGCATTATAATAAAGTCATAATGCCCATGCTTACCAGAAGCTGCAATTAAATGGACACGCCCCCCACAAAAACACACACACACACACACACACACACACACACACACGCGCAGGCATCTTGCTGCGGAAAAAGCCGAAAAACATCAACAAAAAATTCACTTAAGCCTCAGGTAACTAAAGACATGAACGCTTATCAGACAGACGGGCAGACAGGTGGGTTTGGGGGGGGTTGAGGCTGGGCGGTGGGCGGTGGGCGGACGACAGTCGGTCTGGCGGTCGGTCGAATCGCATTTGGGTAGCTCTGTCGCAGGAACAGCTCAATTTGTGGGCGGCGAAAGTCAATTTAAAAAGCAAATAGCTAGCCAAGGGCTGTGTCTGTGTGTGTGTGTGTGTGTGTGTGTGTGTGTAAGTGCTGCTGTTATCTGTGTCTTAAGTGTACACTCACAAGCACACACACACACACACATACCCACACCCACACAGAGCTCGTAAAAAGCAACAACCGTTGCGTTGTTGGTCGTCAACGTCCAGACACTAATTAGTAATCCTTGACACGAGCTTCATTGTCATTAAATATGCCACATGTGGCAACCCCAGCCACAATGCTCTGCATCTGGCCACCCTCATTTGGCTGCTGCTGTTGTTGTTGTTGTTGTTGTAATTATTTGTCTACAGGTATTAAGCTTGGCATTACTTTAGCCGCATATCAAATTATGACATGTTCCACTTCCCATTCGCCCGTTTTCTCCCTCTCTCTCTCTCTCTTTCGCTCTCTTTCGCTCTGTCTATGCCCGTGGATGACTCATGGCAGCTCAATACAAGCACAACTATCTTTATCATTCGCTGTCCAGCGCTATTTGGCAGCTGATCAATAAAACTTGCCCCAGCTGGGCAGGCGAAGCAATTTCCATAATCTGCCAATTCGTAATTCCCGCACTAAAGCTACAAATTTGTTGGGATTTGTGTTGCCACCAGTCCCCCGACCCCCCCGACCCACCCTTACCCGTTTCCCTCGCCATCAGTCGACCAAATCTAAGTTCGACTCATGTTTTACGCTCTCGCTCTCTCTCTCTCTCTCTCTTTTCCTCTTTTTAACTTTCAGTTCTCTCAATGCTGCATCTCTTTTGTGCTCATGTCGCGCACCAAGCGCATAAATCAGATTTACAGATTTATTTTTTGTTCGCTTCTTTCATTCTTTCGTTGCATACTTTTGGGCTGCATGCGAAGCCGCAGTGAAGACAACGGTGCGCACAGTGGGCATGAAAGCTAAACTAATGGAACCAAATACACTTTAGCTTCAATTTGGGTAATTGTTGAATTGCTCAATTCTCATTAAACAAATTAAGCTTTGTCTCTTATTAAATGTTAAGAAAAAAACATGAATATTTCAAGGAATGTGAAAGTAGCTGGCAAATTGAAAAGCGACATTCATTATTGGCTTTAATTTATAAAAGAGTTTTTCCAGACTAACTGACTAAGGAGTAATTAACGCACGGCCCGAAACCATACGAGCCACACACCCATTTTTTTTACTAAAATGCCCTATTGGTTCGAAAGTACGCACTAAGATGGAGTTTAGGAATACTTAACTCCAGAAATACTCATTTCCAATTGGGGCAAACGGTAACAAGAAAAGTATGATTAACCAGCGGCAGGTTGCCGGTTCAAATGCAGCAAAAGTTTTTAATTGTTATGCTCAAATAATAAATGTATAATTATAAACAAAGAAAATGTAATAACAACAATAAAGAGTGCTTGAGTATTAAATATATAAATTCAAAATGCATAAATTTAACTTATTATTTTTACTGCCGCAACAAATGCTTTTTATGCCACTGTGCGCATTGCTTTAAGCAGCTGCCTGCGACTTTTGCGTTTGCTTTTGCCCGGTTTTTTCTTGTTGCCGTTATTATTTTGCACGCCTTTGGCTTTTGCTATTTGAAATGCTGTCAACGTACCCCGCTCCCCCTCCCCCAGTACCCCCCTCCCCTCTGACATTCCAACCCGACTGTGCCTGCTCCACCTATTTGCCAGCGACATCATCGATGCCGGCGGTGCAACGGAAATGTAACCGCAAAATTCAAAACGGCAGACGCAATTTGTTGCGCACATGTGACGACATGCCATGTGCTGTACGTCTGTGTGTGTGTGTGTGTGTGTGTAGCAGACGATGACGCATAGCACACATGTGTGTGTGTGTGTGTGTGAGTGCGTGTGTGTGGAGGCCTTTGCTCTAAGCCGCTGGGGACTGTCAACTGATGCCCGGACAACAACTTTGTGTGTAATACAACACGCAGTGCGGCAGGGCGATCGGTTAAATGGGAGGGGAGGGGAGGGGAAAGAGGCGGGCGTAACAACTACAATTTTTGACACGCCAAAGAAAGGGAGGGAGTGAGAGAGTGAAAGAGGGAGGTGGTTAGAGAGGGAGCTGGAAATTAACATAATTCACATATTTAACACGCTGGCGCCGACCAGCGGTCAGTTTTGGTCGCCACCGCAGCGCCATCTGTTGTGCAAATGGCCTTATTAGAAGGGCAAACGGTTTTTAGGCTGCGTACGTGCCAAATCAGCGAAAATGAAATGAACTAAGAGTCCAGCAGGTGCATGACTGGGGGCGGAGGGGGAGGTTCAGTTAGTCGATTGACCGACGGTCGCACCTCTAGCTTGGAGGCGAGGGATTTTTGGGGAGTGGGAGCGCCGGGCAAAGCCGCAACACGGCGACGCACATTGTACAAAAACAGAAGTGCGCACTTTACATAACTAATAAGGTTGTTCCGTGCTGTTATACCCTGTAGCCATTGGGTTAGCAAGGGTATTATGGTTTGGGACACGGCTATGTTACAGTGAAGATGTGGCAAATGTAAAGTTTGACTGCTTGTAACGGCAGCTAAGTACAGGGTATTCTCTGGTCGGTCATTCCCGACCAGAGCTCTTTTAGCACTCTTGCGGCTGTTGTTGACACTCGCCATTTGCCGTTCGGCATAAATAAGCAATTTTCGCGGCCCAAAAACTGTTGCCAGCTTTCAGGCGTTTCCATCTAGATTCGGCATTTGGAATAATTACCACGAATGCGTGACCCGCTAATTGACAATTGCCGCAAAGCATGCTCAAATATCAGGGAAATTCAATTATTGAAATTAATATGGTATTATATTTGCTTTCAATTGCCTAGCATAGGCAACTTTCTGCGAAATATTATGTAAACCAAACAAGCTACTGAAGCGTACTTCTTTCTAATTGTCAACTTTGGGCGTATGCTGTCAAGCTGCTGTCAAAGTGCTTGTCAAACATGTTCTCGTATCTCTAACGAAACTATTAGCTGCTGCTGCTTAAAGTTGTTCCATGCCAAACTTATTTAGAGCTGCGTTCAATCTGCCTGCCAAATAGTTAACTACAAGTTACAATTTATAAAATAAAATTCAATTATCAGATTGCATTGCCAATTTTTTCAACTGATAAACCATTTTTGCGCATAAAGTATAAATGGACACTCATGTGCCTGTCAAATTTAACAAGCTGCTGTCATGTCTTGACTTTATCTAGCAATTTGGCTGTTATAATTGAAGCTCTTTTAATTGTAAGTTTCGGATTGCGTTTAAGAGTATATAGAGACTATATGAGTATATAGAGAAAAGTCTTAATTTCAACATTGAATTCAAGGGAAGCTCTCATATGCATTTGGGATAAAACAAATTCAAGATAAATGCATGCATAATATACCAACGTCTAGGTTGTTGGGTTGTGATATTTCAAAATCTTGACAAAAAACAATTGAATATGTTTTTGGTAAAAGCAATTCACAAAAGTTGCCTTTAGGGAAATCAAAGTAGCCCAAAATCAAGCTGAGACCTGTTTATGAGATATATGTATGAGAAGTTGCCCAAGTTCTTGGTGAGTTTATAAGGCAGTGGAAAGGGTGGAAAGTGTGGCAAGAGGGAAAAGGGGGGAGGGGGGTATAAAGGGGCGCGACGGTCAACAGTTTTGGCAGCCACTTCAAGGCCATTGAAGTAGTTGACTAAAAAAGGAAGTCAAGAGTAAAGTTATTGTTGTTGTTGTTGTTGTTGTAGAGTAAACATGTTGTTTACTACTTTGGCACTTGACACATGACAACGCCAGCAAAAACAGTACACAAAGAAGAAGAAGCGGCAGGAGGAGGACTAGCAGCAGGAGTCTTCAGACCACAAGAGGACGCAGCAGGAACAACAACAACAACAAACAAGATTCCCCAGAGATACGGCAGAACAAAGCGAAAGTCAAAGCCACGACCTGAGGAAAGGGCTAGCCGCGGCAAAAGAGATAGCAATAGCAGTGTATATGCCAAGTCTATGCAACTCCAGCGTGAAAAGAGATGGCAATAGCAGTGTATACACATAGTCTATACAACTCCAAGAAAGTAAACTTCATTTATGCTGTTGCTGACTTGCGAATGTGGAAAAACAAAGCAGGGAAAACAAAACTTTTTTCATTTTGGCGTGAAAATTTGTAAACATCAGCGTATCAGCGAATACTTGCATGTGCCACTTGTAGACTGGGTGGTGGGTGGTGTTGGGGGGCGGGGAGCGGGGAGCGGTTGGTTGGTTACAGAAAAAAAGGGTGCATATTTAATAGAGCGCACAGGTAAGCAGCCAGGTAAGCTAAACACAAAACGCAAAGCCGATTTTTTTGGCTTTCCTTTCTTTTTTTTTCCGTTGTGTTTCATTTGGCAAATGACAAATTGTGCTGGGAGCAGAGAAAGGGGGGGGAAAGGGGTGGGGGGGGCTCATTGGGTTAACACTTGTTGTAACACGTGTGTGAAACATTTGGCATTTGTTGTTGTTGCTGTTGCTGTTCATTTATGAAGAAAGTTCAATGGGTTCTCGACCTTTCAACGCAATTTACATGAAGCTCCCACATGGGAGGAGGCGAGGGAGCTGCGTGAGGGGGTGTTATTTGGGGGGAGTGGGGGAAAGGTGTGACATGGGCAACAGAGCTCTAGCGCCAGGGAGAAGCCGTAAATTTAGCTTTAATTGAAGCGTCAGCAATTTATGCTTCATTCTACTGCAGAACTAAACGTTATTTTTGCTAATATTTATGTTTGTTCCAGCCTTATAAAAGTTTTCGGGAAAAAGCCGCGGCACTCGGCCGTGTGAAAATACCGAAGCGCAAGCAGCTGCCTTTGAAAAGTAGTTTTCTTTTTTTAGTTTTTCCGGTAAATAGCCAAAAGGTGAAACAAATACTAAACAAAAAAATACATGACAAATTATGTGTGTTTAGCTCTTAGAATTTTCGAGCTATGCCCAAAAAAACAATTCTCAAAATCGATATTTATCGATAAATTAGAAATTAAAGCAGATATTAAGAAATAAACCCCGTTTTGCAAATGTTAATAATAAACCAAAATATTCCAAAAAAAAACTGTCCATTATCGATATTTATCGATTACCGCCTCTTTAACACTTAAGCACCAAATGTTGTTAGCCAACACTATTTATCACACGTGAAAACCCTGACATAAAGTCAACTTTCAATCAATCTATTTGCTTGCCTCAAAACCTGCTCGGAATTTGTTGTCGTCATCATCAGCTTCCAAAAGAAAAATAGAAAAAGGAAATGGAAATGGAAAAGCTGAGCGCAGCAAGGAAAAGCAAACAAATATAAAACATCCGTAAGCGTTTTGCCCAAAAAAACGAAAAAGAAAACCATTCTCACTTGGCTTGGCTTTTTATAGAACGCACTCGCTTCACCCTTTCCCCCAAATCCTGTTGCCCGCCTCCCCTCACACAGTTTCGTGCCCGCAATGTGCTATATTGTGCTTTGATATAGATTTATTTACTTCACTTTGCAGCACTACTTATAACGTGCTAGTGTTGTGCGACGTAAAGTTTGTCAATTTTAATTTGCTTTTATGGACTTGGGTCTGGCTCTGGGGCTGTCAGCAAAATCCTTTTGCTAATGAACGTAATGAATGGCCCAGCACGAGGCCTGCCAATCGCATTTGCATGCGGACAACATATTGAAATGCTCGAGATTTCATTCCAAGTGAATGGGCTTTGGTAATGGCAGGCGATAAGCGGGTGCTTTAAGTGCATTTATCAACACTGCTGCGGGACGACAACGTCTGAGATTTGCAACAGCTGCAACAAAAGCGACTGGCAACAGAACGTGAAGCCCAGCTATCCAAAAAATAAATAAAATAAAAAAGTTTTTGAGCGGCTTTGCGCCCGAAGGCGCTTAGAAACTTAAGGGGACAACGGCACGACGCACAGTGTTGCGAATGTGCGCGAAAATGGCAACAAAATCAAATCGAAATATAGTACGATATTAATTATGGAGCTCAGGACATTTCCTCAAATACTCTTTTGTAAGAGAAATCAGTCGAAGTCAAACACTTTTTCCTTTGCGTCCAGACTGTCAATTTTATTTTATTATTATTATTTAAATACTAGATGGAAGAGAATGCTGTAATAAAAATCCATAATTATATAAATATATATATATATTTATTCAAATTTTAAGTATTAAGACCTTTCGAAGGTTAGAAAAAAGCCTACAAATTTAAATCCTAGTCCCAGCCTACAACTTAGTGGAACCCCAAAAAAATGTCACTCTGATTTTAAAATCAAAGACTATCGAAAAAACTAATCTTGGGCCCCTTTTCGAGCCTATATTTATCGATAACAACAATCGATAACGACAATCGATAACGACAATCGATAACGACAATCGATAACAAGCAACTGAAAATAATGTTCTCTACAAAATTTGCTTTTTGAATATGCCAAGCTTAGTTAAAAAAAACTGCTGCATTAGGCGCACCACTGTGCAGGCAAACAGGAGCAAAATACAGGAGCACAGGACGACAGGAGCACAGAACGACAGGACGACAGGACGACAGGTTGACAGCCATTAATCATTAGCGCAAAAATGCGACTGTCTGCGGAAAGCAGAGCGACCAACCACCAGATGACGATAGCGGCAACAACAATAGCGACAACAGTGCTGAGAGCGTGTTGCTGGCCAGTGTTGGGCAGCGTTCGAAATGAAAAGAATAGAGAAGCTGAAAAGAAAACTGTGCCCGTGCCCGTGTCCCGTGCCCCTGCCCGTGGCCGTGCCTGTCCCTGCTCGGGCGCTAAGCGGCTTGTGATTTTGCCTTTTTAGCCAAGACATTTGGCGCACACACACAGCATGACGCTACAACAATGCCATTGTCAGGCCTAAATGTTTTTTATCTCATTTCGCAGACGTCTGCCGGAAAATGTCCCCACCCCCCTAGAGTCGGCAAACTCCCGCCTTCTAGCTTGCAGTGATAGCAGAGCGGTAAACGATAAACGGCCAAAAAGGTACTGAAAAATTGTGGGAAAATCAGCTCATGACTTGTCACACACAACAACACACACCAACATGTCGCGCTGCTGCCATCATAATATATTATTCATGTTTATTTTGCAGCGTATTGTGATTATATTCAGTTCCTTTTCTTTTCTTCATACCCTCACGTTTCGGGGTCATTCTAAATGCTTCAAGAGTTGTGCGACGCAGTAAATATATATATAGGTTTTCTTGATCGGCGTGGTCAGATAGACACACAACAAGTTCTCTTAGATATATGTCCCTGTGCCTTGCTCTCTGTCTGTCTGCGTTTCCACAGAAGGCTAGCTTTTCCTTTAGCCGGATTGTACAAATGTTGTCATCAAGCTCTGCCTTATGCGTCTCTTCGCTGCAGACCAACTCCACGACCTTCTCTAATTGTGCAACACTCTTTTCGTAGTTAGCGCACACTAGTTTGCAGCCAGTTATCCATAGTAGCTGCAGCTTTACTTATGTGTCAGCTTGCTATGTTATATTATATTGGATATTGTATTATGTTGCTTAAAAGTTAAATTCCTGTATCGAGAGCTCTTCTGTGTTAAAAGATATTCCAGACGAAATTCGACAAAATATCATTAACATCCTATGACTTATCCCCTATTGGATTTATCGATCACAAAATTAGTTTGTATTTGGAAAGACTTCATACAAATCTTCTTCACATAACTAGATACGACATTTATCATACAACTGCAGAATTTGAACCGGCGACTAGCCGCTTGCTGGTTCGACGCTCAGATAAACAGCTGATAACGTCATGTTCTGAAAGCCCATAACTTAATTTCATAGAAAAATAGTCAATATAATTATAAATAGTTACTAGGCTATCGATTGAGCATTGAGTAAAATATTATGCCATATTCTAGGCATAAAAAGAAGCCGCCCTGCTGCTATCTTGTCATGTTAGGGTATTAAGTAGTTGGCATATTTTCCGTCATGTTCCGTCTTTGCATTTTTCATTTGACATTTTGGACGCGTGTGTTGTGTGTGATTTTTCACTCTTGAAAGGCTGTTGTCTGCTTATATAATTTGACAGTGCTGGCAATAAGTAAAGTGTCCGCCCATCTACCAGTCGCCTTTTCCTTTTGCCTTTTTTGCTTCTGCCTTTTGTTGCCCAATTGTAGCGACATTAAATAAGCTGCAAATTGATGGCCAGCCATTTGTTAATATTACGCTTACGGAGAGCGAACTTGGCTGCCCTTTGATTACATTTTAGTCTTGTCAACTCTATTGACTCGGTATTTCGCCAGGGGTTCCGCTTGTTTGGGGCCGGGCCGTGCTCCGCCCCTTTTGGCAAGCGTTGGATACACGTACTTATTACGTCGTATGCAGGCGCTGCCACGCCCCTCCGCCCCGAATCGCCTTGTTGGCCAAAAAGTTTAGTTTGACTTCTCTTCTTTTTTTTTGAGCGCTTTTCATTTGCATTTGCCACAGTTTCAAAACCGTTCCCGCCCCCACGCCCTCGCCCCGTCCCGCCCCGCCGCGGCGAACTGTTTCATTAACTTTGTCCTCGATGCGGGCAGAAAGTGAGCTTTTGGCTCGCATTAGAAACGCGCTTCATTAAAAAGGCTTAAAACTTGCCCACGCAAAACTCAACAAATCTAACGGAAATTTTCCACGCAAATGCAAATTTTCCCGCTCACCGCAAATGGAGCACGAAAAATATACGAAAATAAACTGAAATTAAACTGAGCAAGAAAAAATGATAATGGTAAAATATTAAAATTGCACAGTTTAAAATAGGTTTGGCGCAGCGCGAGCGAGATGTGCGGAGATGGGATCTAGTGGGGGGTGGTGGGGCAGGCGGGAAAAGCGGAAACTTTAGATTGTATTAAAATAGAAATGGCATCAGAATTTAGCATTAAGCGCTTCAGTTTTTAGCTCGTTTCGAGGAAATTGCAAAATGGGGGAAAAGCAAACAAAAAAAAAAAAAAAAAGATAGCTAATAATAAATGAGGCAAAAACGAATGCTAGAAGTTCCACAAAAAGAAAAGGTTAAAAAATGCGGTAGCTGGCCTAAAAAATGCCGGAAGGCTAGCCCCACAGCTTTTGCAGCGACATTGCTTCTTCTTACCACCCTATGTGAAATATGTTCCCTAGTAACCCTGGTGCTTATGATCCAATCCTTATGCAACTTTCAGGGAACAATAAAGTCACCCAAATGAGCAAGTATACCAAAGCGCAAGGATCTATCCTTTAAAAAAAAATGAATTCCGATTAAATCCAAGGAATGGTATAGAGGAATTCATAGAGTTGACTATTTTCAAACTTTTAATACTATATAAGAACCCAAATACCAAGTTTGGTGTATGTAACTTCTATATTCCTCGAGTTATCCTGAAGAAATCAATATGTTCCCTAGTAACTCCGGTCTTTATGATCAGATCTTTATGAAAACTTCAGGGAACAATAAAGTCACCCAAATGAGCAAGTATACCAAAGCGCAAAGATCTACCCTTAAAAAAAAAAGGAATTCCTAATAAATCCAAGGAATGGTATAAGGGTATTCATAGAGTTGACTCTTTTCGTAAAATAAATACCATATGAGAACCCACATACCAAGTTTATTTTAGCTGACTCTCATAATCTTTGATATATTTATCGATATTACAGAAATTAATCAAAATATGAATCATATATAAAACGTATATGGGATTTAAGGCAGTAGCTATTCCTACTTCCGAGTTCAATGGGTTCTCGCAGACGGATTGACAGATGAAGATGGCTAAAGAATATGTCTCTGTCTCTGTCTGACTGTTGCATACGTTCCTACAAAGTCATAATACCCATTTTAGGCATTTTCAATGGATTGAGGGTATTACCAAGTTTAATTAAAACTTCTTCGTAATTCGTATTCAAACTTAAAAGCGCCGAGCGACCACTAAGCAGGTTCTGCTAGATAATGCGGTGGGACATTCCCGGAAAAGTGAGCGCCCAGTTACATTTCACAATAAGTTGAATAAGATTTATTTACCTTATGATGATGAAAATCTGGCCAGGGCAAAGAGCAAAGAGCTTTTTATGAGCTTGCATAAATAAAAGTGAATGCATAAGAGACTTATAATTACATATTATTCTTAGGTATATTAGAAATTATAATTCTCAACTAATATTTCTGTAACCCTCATAAGTAGGCTATGGATTTGTTTGCTCGTAATGTTAACGCACAGCTCATTGGGCTGCTCTTCTTCTTCTCCTTAACATAGACACAATATTGCCTTTAAGAACTGCGCGAGGCTTGAGCACAGTAATTATTATGGCCATGTTAGCTGTGCGCCCGCATAAGTATGCTATGATATAGTTACACACACACACACACACACTTATAGAGCAGGTTATCATATTGTGGTCGAAAGGGCACTCCCCGTTATGTATTAAATGAGATTTAATTAGCTGCCAAGGCCTGTTTTCCTGGCCAAGAGCCACAACTAACCTCAGATAACTTGGCCAAATGTTTCGCTGTTCGGAAAAGCGTTACAACAGTTTTTCCTTTGGCCAAGCAAGCACACAGGTGCGGCCTGTTTGGGCAGCGCGGGTGGGCAGTGGGGTCTGGCCAAGAAGTGGCAAATGTGGCCAAAATTAATGAACAAAATGACCAACTATAAATTAGCCACGCTCCAATTTATGCAACAAAAAAATAAAAAAAAAACAACAAACAAATAACAAAACACAAAGCCGAAGCCGAAGCCGAAGCACATTAACAATGCCCGGCGGCTAAATGTAAGGACAATTTATTTAATTAAATGCGCAAAAAAAAAAACACAAATAACACAAAAAAAAAAGCAAAGCAAAAGGACAGCGCAGCAGAGCTCCAAAAAGGCGGGCCGTGCGGCAAACACAGGCGCGCGCCGTCTCGCTCGCACAGCCAGCGCCAAGGCAAGGCGAAACGATGAGTCATGAAGGTCATGACGAAAGCAGGCAGCCAGCACGCAAAGCACGCAGCTGGCAGCGACGTTGGCGGCGACAGCGCCAAAAGTCGCTCAGCAAAACGCGTCGCTTTGATTAGTTGTAACAACAACAACAACAACAACAACAACGGGACCTGCCGTTGTTGCTATTGTGACAGGTTGACGACGCGCCTGCCAGACAGTTTGGCAGCGCGCTCTCCCCAAGAGAGAGAGAGAGGGAGAGAGAGAGCGCACAGCAAGCAGAGAGCGAGAGAGTTGTAGCGCGAGAGCTGCCGCTATGAAAAATCAATTTCGCAATGTTACGACGTTGCTGTTGACGCTGACAGCGACGCGGCTGCTGGCGCTGCCGCTGCCGCTGCTGCTGCTACTTAGTTTGTTTATTTGTGTTTGTGTGCGTTTGTTTTTATAGCTGCTTTTGCGCCATAATATTCACAAATTAGTCACACACACACACACGAACACACGCACACACTTGGCACGCATTTGTTTATACACCAATTGCACAATTACTTATAATCAAAGCATATTAATAAATTCAACTGTTTATGTGCGCGCTATAGCAGTTAGCTTTTGTCATGCAAACTCACCTCTTCTTGTTGTTCTTTAGCCCACTTTCCATTTGATATGTGTGCGTGTGTGTTTGTGTGTGTTTGTGTGTGTTATTTAGCCAAAAACAAAAACAACACTGCAAAATTGATATATAAATATTTTGCTGTTGCTTAACACTTGCAATTTATCGTCCAACCACAACAAAAACAAAAAAATTTGCAAACAGCAACAACTTAACTGTAAACTGTAAATATGTTGTTTTCAATTTTGTCACTTCTTGAGTTCCGTTAAACTGGCTTGGACTTTTCGCGCGCTATGCTTTTAGCTGCTGTTTCTCTAGTGCCGTTATCGCTGCTCACTGTTTGTGTTCTCATATAGCTATTGTTGTTGTTCTTATTATTGTTGTTGTTGTTATTGTTGTTGCTGCTGGTACGGTTATTATTGTTCTGTCGTCTTTTTGTCGTTGTTCTGTTTCAATGGCCGGCGACGACTTCGGCGACAACAACGACGCGCGCTTTGCGTTGGCGTTGCGTACACTGCAAAGGCTGCTGCTGAACTGAGCTGCGGGCCCGACACGCGGTTGCCAAGTTAACTCCGCAGCAGCAGCAGCAGCAGCGGCAGAAGCAGCGGCTGAAGCAGCAGCAGCAGCTCCCAGCTGCAGGCTCCTTAGGTCCTCAGCTCTGCCGCTCTCTGCATCGGCAGTCGCAACCCCCAAAGCAGCGCGACACGTGCGACGAACTCACGGCACCCACAATACCGACAACAACAACAGAAACACAACCCTGCATGGCAATGCGGCGTTGCCGGCCTGACTTTAGCGCATGCGCACGGTGGCAACAACGCATCGTGACAACCGCATACAGCCGCTGCCAGCAGTTATGCAACAGCCCAAATATAAAAAATAATAAATAATAAAAAATAAATAATTATAAAAATATGAATAAAATAAAAAGAAGAATAATAAAAGGAACAGTATAAAGACTTTGCTCAAAATATTTAAATCATCTTTCTATATGTATCTATCTACTTATATGTCAATTATTGAGGTAATTAAAAGGTTTACAAAAACAATTTTACTCATGCTTTCTAGAACCAGCTTTCATACGTATGTGCCTATATAGGCACATAAAACTAATATCTTATTTAAAAGTATTCAATTAGGGTCTAAATAGATAACAGAACAAATTTGTATAGTTCAAAAAAAAAGCTCAAATATGTATGTGAACTCATTTGCAACTCTGTGAAGCTCCAAAGTGTTATATATATTGCTTTAGAGACTAAAAAAAAAAATTTCAATAATATAGAGTGTATTGTTAGAATATAAAAGTATAAAGTGTTATAGAATATAGAATATAAAGCAAAATATTGGAATAAAAACTAAATAGCTTTTTTTATATTTTCTTGTTTTTTAATTCCTACATGCCACATAGAATACAACATTTATTTTATGGAATGAGAATGTCTTTTACTTATGTATATGTGTTTAATTCGTAACGTATCCTGTCGAACAACTTTTCATAGCGTACGCTAACTTTACACACGCACTGTGTTGCTGTCAAAACAGAGAGAGCGCATCGCATATTGAGATCGAGCGAATGAAAGAGCGTAGCACGCTTTTCTGCGCCTTGGCTTTGGACTGCTACTTGTGTAATATTGGCAATTAACTAACAGAAAATGGGGTTGATTTTTGAATGGATGCGAATGCGAATGCGAAAGCGACTTTCACAGCGATAATGACGAGAATGAGAATGTGAATGAGAATGAGCAGTCGAATGAGCTGGAGAATGACGCTGACGATTGACGATGAGAATGGATGGATGCTGCCCGTTGGGTTATCTGTTATGCCGGCCCTGCGGTTTCTATATACCCTGTACCCTTTAAAAATGGGTAAAATGGCATATAGAATGTAGGCATACAGAATGTCGACCCCCTAAAACATAAACATTAATCGAGCTGAGTCGGTTAAAAACATGATTTGGTAGGTGAGACAACAAAAGCAGAGACTTGAATTAATGCATAACGAGTTTACATTTTTTCGATACCTTCAGCCTTTACCTATCGATAAATATCGGTATACACACAAGGCTTTCAAGGCAAATCTTAAGTATATTGAGAGTTGACATTTGAAAAACACATTCTCCTGTTTCCTACGCAGAGCTCTCTTTTTTCAAAAACTCCAGTCATTTCAAAATATCGATAAATATCGATTTATCACGACTCTTCAACATATCTCAAAAACTATTGAACTGGAGCGTTTGATGTAAAAATGTATTTTCGTGCAGTATAATTAACTCCTTTTTAAAAAACTACCCACATTTTCATATTATCGATAAATATCGATGTGCAAATAACATAACACTATCATATTATCGATATATATCGATTATCAAAACTAGACAGCAAATTTGCCCAGAAGCTTCAAAATATTTTACTCTTTGAAGGGTATCTGCTCTTCAGGCACTGCCGTATGTGCTTATTGAGGGGGAGGGGGTTGGCGGTCTTCAGGCTTTTTGGCCATTTCCAGCAGTTCATTTGGCTAAAGCAAACGGTTTTTGGCCAATAATTGCAAAACACAGATGCGAACGCATTTTTGGTCAATTGGCCTTCGAAAAGGCCGGAAGGCAGCTGCATAGGGTTGCGGCGCATACATATCCAGAGTTGTCGCAGACATTCTCGATAACTCAATTATGCGGCAAGTTTTTAATCAAGCCAGTGCTTGCCCCCTCGCCCCTCGCCCCTCTCCCCATCTCCCACACGTCTGCCAATTAGCAGCTGGATAAAAGTTGCAAGTAAGTTGTAAAAAAGAGAACAAAGCAAAATGTCGGATTTTTGTTATTGCGAGTGTTACCTGTACATTTCAATTATTTTTAGCATGCTCCAATTTTGTACTGACCAAGGCGCAATAAATCATTTGATTTGTACACTTGCCCCCAAAAAGTGTTCGAAGTTGTGGGTGGAACGAGGACTTGTGAGGAGGAGGGAGTAGGGGGGGGGCGTACTCTTTGGGTGGCTTCGGGTCGTAATTCTGGCTACCGGCTGACAAAGTCGGGCACGTGATGTGCGTGCCTTCCGGTGCTAAATCAAGGCAAGCGTTTTCAAATTGTCTTACCTAGCGCACAGATGCTCGCCCCCTCGGGTAATGCCACCCCCAGCCAACACCCTCCCACCCCCCCCTTCCCCTTCCCCTCTGCGGAAGCAACTGTAGTTAATATTTATGGCGATTTAATCTTCTCACTTGAGCGCTGCTCAGTTAAGTTTGATAGAGTCTTCCACAGACTCCCAGACTCTCGGGCAGCAGATGACCCTTTTCTTTTTTTTGCCCCTCCTGCTCAGCCTGCCCTACCATGGCCAGCCATGCCCCAGGAGCTTTGCAGTTTGTTTGCGTGTCCATTTAATTTCCGACTGGAATTGCTTAATCAAACATAGCGCTGGGCATATAGACGACGACGACTATCTGAGCAAATCGCTTGAGTTTCCATGTGGCAGCCACAGCAAAAAGTAGTTGCCTTAATGAGTAGTTTAGCTCCACGAATGCGATACGATACGTGCTGGGGAGGGTGTGGAAAGATGGGGGAGGGGGGGGCTAAAGGTCCAGGCCTGGTGAATGTATGCTGTGTGCTCTCACCCGACCAGGATTAAGCCCAGCGCTGGGCAAACAAAAAAGTGCATTAACAACAAATTGTTATTGTAGCCCAGGCCTGACTTTTGTCGGCCTGTGGAGGCGGAGCGCAGGGCCGAAGCTGTGGGAATAAGTCGTTGAATGTGGCCCAAACAGATAAACGATCTGACAGCTTTAAGACAAAACACACACACACACACACACACACACACACACACACACACAGAACAGCCCGAGCAAGGGATGTAATAGATTTGAAGAGAAGAAAACAAATAAAACACCAGTAAATCAGATTTGTTTGCCATAATGAGTCAAAGGGAACTGGAAAAAAAAAATAGGGAAAAATAGCTCAATTAAAGACCACATGTATGCAACATTCATTCCAAAGAAAATTTGAAGAAAATGTGGCAAAGCAGAAATAGACAGAAGTTTCTCGAAGAAAGCTTAACAAACGCTCTGTTCAAGTACGTAGCTCGCAGAGAAACTCGGCTGTCGATGCTGATCTTGAGTATATATGTATATACTTTAAGGGCTCGTAGTTACAATACCCTTTACAAGAGTATAACACGTAAGAGGTTCTAGTCGGGAGCTCCCGACTAGGGAATACCCTGAACCCTCTTTGAGGTGGTAGCGGGGAGGTGGCGATAGGTATAAAATGAAAGATACTTGACATAAATATAATATTCTAGAAGCAACATATCATGTTTGGTGACTCGAGCTCTTATTATTTAACCAATTTGCTCAAAAAACCGGATGTCGATATCGATTTTTATCGATAACTTGGAAACGGAGTAAGTTATCGATTATCGGAAATAAACTCGATATGCGCAGGCACTAGGAGCACCTACATCTAAAATTGCAAGTCTCTAGCTCTTAAAGGTTCTGAGTCCTTGCGTTCATACTTACGGACAGACGGACGGACGAACAGACGGACGGACAGACGGACATGGCTAGATCGACTCGGCTATTGATGCTGATCAAGAATATATATACTTTATGGGGTCGGAGATGCTTCCTTCTGCCTGTTACATACATTTGCATTTGGCACCAATACAGTATACCCCTTTTACCCATTTTTAATGGGTTCAGGGTATAAAAATGCATGAGCAGAAAGAATAGCTCGAATAGCAAGAGATTCAATTGAAGGCATAATGGCAATTGATCTATCCTTGTGGCCAAGGACTTTAGTCAATCCTCACTTGTTCAGCAATAAAAGCTATTTAATGGCCTGCTCAATGGAATAGTTGCCTAAGAATTGAGTAAATTATGGGTAAAATATGGCGAACTAATAGTCTATCAGTGCAAACAAATGAAATAGAAAATGAAGCTCTTAAGACTTTTAGCCACTCGGAATAGCATTCAAGTTGAATGGGAATTGTTCACTTGAACACTTGCCCAGAAATGTAAATCCAGTTCCCATTTAGAAACAACTCCCATTCCCGACAGACAGCTATTGGCGACTGAATGCATTTCCATACGAATCGCACACATGCGAGTACAAATAGAAGTGAGTGTGCGATTATCGGGTACTCGTTTACCAGATTCTCTCAAGCACAAAGCACTTGCATACACTCCTTAACACCCGAGCCCAACCCTCGTATCGATGGGGCGGAGATGTCTCTCATTTAAATTAATGGCACATAACAATTTGATGCGCTGGCACGCAACATGGAGCAGCGGGGGGGTAGAGGGGCGGAGGGGCCAGGTTGGGGGGGCAGCAGAAGAAGAAAAAATGAAAAGTCTGTTAGAAATGAAAGAAGAAAAAGTCGGGGAAAATTTGTGAAAAGCACGCAGCATTTTTTCTGCTTCAACTTTGCTTAGCAGTTTCTTTCCAATGGAATATGCAGAAGTAGATATTGTAGGCCTGGTAAAGTATATATATGTAGTATATATATTCTTGTTCAGTATCAGCAGCTTTTTACTTTTATGCAAATTAGAGCCGCGGCTTTCTCTTGGCTGGCTTGGCTGGATCTCAGCCCTGTATTATATAGCTGCCATAGAAATAATCGATCACACAAAAGTAAATCTCTTGCTTAACTCCCAAAATATATCTGTACTATGTTTTATTCTTCAATTTGAAATATATATTCTTATAAATGAAACGCAGAACAAGTTAATCATTTTCATTTTTCAGCTATCACTAGCCTTTATCAAAATATCGATAAATATCGATTTTCAAATATGGTATTCTAAGCATAACTCGATGTTTCTTACAGCTAGAACCGCCAAATTAAGTAGGTGGCTTCTCGTAAACTATACACAGCTTTTAAACATTTCACATTCTGAATGCCTAGCCCAGTTCTTCCAGAAATTAATCAAATCTCATTCTAAAGCTAGAGAAACTTTCGAGAAACTAATCTGTTTTTCCAAATCTGTGAACTGAACTCGAAAATTATGAGTTTCAACACACTTCTTACACATGGAGCAAATGATATTCTTATGAATATTGAACTCTATGAACTCTATTGTCCGGCGAACTTCTTTGTTGCCTCGAGACATCTCTCTTATATAAAAGCTCTTTTAAGCAACGGGACTAAGAGGATGTTTTAAGGGTATTAGGTCCTTCTTGCGTGTTTTCATTTCTTGTTTTGTTCTCTTTTCAATTAAACAAATAGCTGAATTTGACATTTTTGGCTCGAAGAGGCGGCTGAAAGTTCAAAGGGAAATCATAAGAGGAAGTAACGAGCACAGGACGCGCGATAACAGTCGCTGACAAGGACAAGGACGACGGCAACCAACTTTCACAACGTGCTTTTAACATATTTCCTTCGAGGGGGGTCGAGACGTGCAGCTGTTGCCTGTTGTTCTTACGATTTATATACCCCAACTCTCTCTCTCTCTCTCTCTCTCTGCCCCGATATCATTTCTTTTGCCTTTTCTTATCAGTGCATTGGCATCGACAACAATAACAGCTGCAGCTGCCTGCCGCCTAGGCAAATGTTTGTTTGCAACCCCCCCCCCCTGGACCACGCCCCTTCCCTTGCAGCGATTACACACATTTAATGGGTATAAACATTTCTACAATTTCTTTGGAGCATCTCATGATTCAATTAGCCACAGCCCAATGCGTTTAGCTTGTGGGCGTTGTCCTCGTGTTGCAATTGAATAAAATAACGCAAAAGAAATAAACTTATGGAAAAATTGCAAGCAAAACCGACTAGCAGTTACCCTGTAAAAGAGTGCAACGCCCTAGTCAAGCACTGTCTGAGTTCGATAAACATTTTTATACCCTGTTTCCAGTGTTGTAAAAAGGGATGTGAGAGAACCCATAGAGTGTATATATTCGTCTAACCTATAAGAAGTTTATGCACGCTTATATATATTCTCGATTTATTCTTATTATTTATCATTTTAACCGATATCTCCTCCTGATTGAAGAAAAAAATCGATAAGTATATCGATTTTGAGGCATAACTCGAAGATTACAAGAGCTAGATACGCCAAAGTTGTTAGATAGGTTCTCGTGAACTATTTTATCATACCTTTATCACCCAAAAATTCGTTAGCTAGAGCCTTGTGCTTTGGTTATTGAACACATTTGTGTGATACATTAAATCACTGAGAGTTTCTGATCGGACAATAAGAACCGAAGTTGATCAGGAATGCATTAACCATACACAGCCTGTGGCAAGAGAAAGGAGAAGCACAGTTCCAGAAGAGGAAATTTAATATTGCAGAAGTCATATACCAAAATTTTTCAACTGCAGCTCAAGTAATCTTTGAGTTAACATAGTTAGCTGGCAGCTCGGCTGCATATTTAGCCCTCTTTCACAGCAAAAAGGCCAACTTCTACAATCATACAACTTCTACTACAACATAGTCACAGCAATCACTTAACATTTGAACATTTACAGGGTATACAGAGCTAGCTGAGCAATCAGCTATGGCCATGTTAGCAGCCAGCAGAGCAAGTTGAGCAACTGGCGCACTGTTTTGCAAGTTCGTTTAACTCGCAACTAATCAGATTTCATAAAATTTACTCAGCAGAGCCAAAGCTAAACCACTTAACTACCTCAAAGATGAAAAAAAAAAAGGAAAATGCGTTGCAATAGTGTAAGTTTATCTCAAGTAAACAGAAGTTCGTGCAGTTACCGGAGTTGCCAATCGGTAATTGTATTTGTGGCCAGTGTTGTAAAGAGGAATAGAAAGCAAACGAGAATTAATTAATTGCTCATTTTATCGACTCGATAAATAAGCCAGCTTATGGCTTAAAAATGTAAACTTCTCAATTTGCTTAAGTTGCTTTATTTTTAGAATATCTTCAGCTAAATCTTGTTCATTAGCTTGACGTACTCTATAAAAAGTGTTGGAAAGCAGCTTATGGTTTTATGAAAATTGGGCAATTATATGCTCTGAAATCAAGTCTAATGTAAACTTCTCAATTTGCTTAGGTTCCTTTACCTCTACAAGATCTTCAGCTAATATCCAATTGATCAGCTGCGTATTCTATATGAAGAGTGTTGGAAAAGAGCTTGTGTTTTCACATGCTTAGGCAAATAACTGCTCAGTATTCAAATAAGTCTAATACTTGTTTGATATCTATCATTTTTCTGAGTATCTTGACTGTGCTTATACCCATGGTATTCCATTGTAGCCCCTAGTCGGACGCTCCCGACTAGAGAATTCCTAAAAAGTAAGTCTTTATGTGTGGCAGCTCTGCCAACCTTGGCTACTTTGCTCACTCTGGCAACTCTGTGAATGCCCCATGAAACCATTGAAAAGTCACAGTTTTAGGAACGGAAACTGAAAGTATCGATAGATATTTTATGATTTGGTAATAAAGATATTTATGAGCCCATAAAAGGTTGTCTTCGACTTGGTTCATGCCTCAAGCAAAAGGCTCATGAACCTGATTTGACTCATTTATAAATATTTTCAATAAAAAATAAAATTAAATTTACATACTCTCATTTATCTGCGAATATGAGCTAAATGTTGTGTATGAGTGTGAAGGAAAAATGCTAGAAAATAAAATAGAATAAATCCCGAAAGCCCCCATTTGAGTAATTAATAAAAGTTATAATCCGAAATGTTGCACAACTGGAGTTAAGCGGCTTTTGGCAAAAGTTGCACAACTTTTCTTTCAGTTTGCTTCAGTTTTTTGTTGTTGTTGTTTTTTTTTTTTTTGTTGTATTTTTGTATTTTGTTACAGTCAATGCCAAAAGTGTGTGCACGAAGCATACTGAGTACCGTTTAGCAGCTGCCAGCTGCCAGCTGTCAGTGTCAAATTCATTGTAAATTACAAGTTCATTTGCGGCTGGCATTACATCCGCTTACAAAAATGCAAAAATAAACACGAAAAGATAAACTTCTGCTGCATAAATTATAAATGTATCGCAAAGGCAGGTCGCGACCCCCTCGACACGGCGTCGGTTAGCTCGTAATGAAACTTAATGATGCGCCATTAGGGCAAGAGGGAGAAGCGGCTGACCCTCCCAGCTAACGGTGCAGCAGCATGCATTTTGAGGCGCCACCGAAGCGCGAAGTTCAAATCCAACAACAGCTCCAGTGCGGGCGCGGTGAATAGTTCACTTCTTCTTCTTCTTCTTCTTCTTCTTTACTTTGTGGCACAGTCAAACGCAAAAAGTAGCCATTGTCAGAGATGGCAAAAGATAAACAAACAATAGATAGAAGATATAGGAGATAATGCATTCTTGATTAACTTCGGTGTTTAAGGTCCGATCTTATTTCAAGGGCATAAATATGACTATCAAAAATGTGCTTATACCAAAATGCAAGGAACTAACCTTTAAAATAGGTTTTTAAAATTTAACAGCCGTTGTAGGCGTGTTAAAATTCACGCTACTATGCGGACAATCGGATGAATCATTTTACACATACTCAGACTATGAATAGCATTAGAAAGATCAAAAATCAAACAATTACAAAACTAAACTAAACTAAACTTGATGTAACTAGCTTGAATAATTCTCGAGTTATGTTCAAAAAACCAATTCTCAATATCGATATTTATCGTTATTATGGAAACGGGAAAAGATATCGAAGGAAGACTGAAAGGACTTTGTAATACCCGGAACCCATTAAAGATGGGTAAAAAAGGATAAACTGGTTTTGTGCAAATGTATTCAACAAACAGAAGAAGCATCTCCGGAGTCTCATCTCTAATCGAGTCAACCTAGCCACGTCTATCTGTCTATCCATCTGCTTGTCCGTCTGTCCATCTATCTGTACGTCCATCTGTACGTCCGTCTGTCTGTCCGGCTGTCTGTCTGTCCGTGTATAGAGACTTGAAATGCCGAATGTAGGTCCTCCTAGTGCCCGCACAGGACGAGTTGCTGATAATCGATAACTTGTCGCGTTTCTAAGCAATCGATCAAAATCGATATCGAGATTCTTTTTATGGAGCAATTGGTAAAAATAGGTTTAGGGTATCTCCTATTCGAGCACTCTCGACTAGAACCCTCCAACTTGTTGCATTTGATATAGGAGAATATATATTTCAAGTTCTTAACTTTTGTGGTTACCAAGATAAACAGATGGGCATGATTTGATCGAAAGAGTTCGTCGATTTAAAGAATCAGGAATATATATATGTACATATGAATTTGTTTTCTTCTACGAGATACTTGCACTCAGATTGAGCGTATAAATCTAAGAAATACACGACATTCAAATAAGCAAAAATATTTTAATGATCAGATGGACAGAAATAAAGATTGATAATGCGAGTTATTTGAGGTAAGAAAAAAAAAGACCGCGAACAAAAGCTCGGCACGCGTTCCCAGATGAACTGGGGGCGCCGCAGACATTCACCCAAATGTCGATAATAATGATGACGACAATGATCATAATGATGAGCATAATGCTGATGATGATGATGATGATGACGATGATAATAATATGAATGATGTTAATAATTTATTGTTGGAGCAGAGCGCGAGCTGAGCCGAACTTCACTTTTCACGCTTTTATTTGATTAGTTGATCATCATCATTAATTATTATAAATTAATGAAGTTGCGTTTCGTTTATCGACAGCTATTTTTAATAACAAAAACAACAACAACAACAACAACAACAGCAAATCTGCTGTCATTATATTAATAATTGCGGATATGCGCACATTATTCTTAACTATTCCATTGTCCGCGAGCGGACTGAGCGGAGCAGAGGGGGCGGCATCTATTGGGGCAGAGTTCTATTTCTGGTTACGTTTTTCGCTGCTTTTGGAAAATCCTAAGCTTGAGAACCTGTCGCCCATGCAATTCGCTCGAACATGATTGCGCAAAATTCCTACGAATGCGCTCATTTTGACTGGGGTATACGAGAAATTGTAAAACAATTCGTTAACGAGCTTTTGAATTGTTTAATTTAAATATGAAATGATGAACAGATGAACATATGCATACATATGTTCAGATTTATTTGTTCGTGGATAAGCTCAGATACTTTAAACCTATATAGCTAGCATAATTGTTCTTACATCAAGCCTTAAACAAATTTATTTCACAATTGCTCCGCAGAACATCTTTAAAACAGCCCCAAAAGCAAACAAAACGTTTACGAATGACAATGCAAGAGAGAATTGAAAGACAAAGCCAGAAATCTAAGAACACTTAATCAAGTGTGAAGCACAAGAGGTTACGAAACAGACGCAATGCTTAAAAGGTGAAATCAAAAAGAACGCGCTACTTGGGAACTCCAAACCCGATTCAATTGAGTGTAGGAATATATATGAGAATAAGTTATTTAACTATACAAAAATTTTAAATATTATGAGCTATTCCTAAAGAATAAGACCTTAGATTAAGGGAATGCGAAAATCTTCAACTGAGCGCACAACGTTTACGAATGCGGCACAAAGAAGAATTGCGATAATTATGTGCTTAGAGCCGTAAATCCATTTGTGAGCCCTGAGCAAGAAGTTATTTAAGATTTTTTCTTTAAAATTCAGCTTTTGATTAAGTCAAATTTTCAAAAGAAAAAAAATGAATTAAAAGTGGCTGAAGAAGTGTTGAAGCTACCGTTTAGGGAGTTGTTGTTGTTGTTGTTGTTGTTGTTGTTTTTGTTGTTGTTGTTGCCGATCGTCTCAAGTTGTTTACGTCGCACGGCTACGGCGGCACTTTGAGCCCCGTCTTTCGGTTGCCATATTGTAATGGCCCTCGAGTGAGGGCACTTTTTGTTATTGCTCGAGCCACTCGAAAGCGCGAGGCGAGCCGGAACTCCAAAGAGCTCCAAAAAAACATGCTCGAAAACCTTTCAAAGGTGTGTGTGTGTGTGTGTGTGTGTGTGTGTGAGAGTGTGTGTGTGCTTGGCTAATGATGGCACATGAGCTGTTGCGCGATGCTATAATTAGTTAAGCCATCGCGTATTTTGGCCAACTGCTCCCCCCCCCCCTCTCCTCCCCTCCGAATAGCTGCAACGCCCACACACAAATACACACACGCCCAGCTATCTAGGGGCCCAGGCCCAAGCTCAAATTTTGGCATTAATTAAAAGAGGTAGGAAAAAAAAGAAGAGATTAAACCGCAACTAAAATCAAATTTGAGCAACAGGAAAAAAAAAAAAAATGGAAAAAAAAAATGAAAAATTGCAAAGTGTTTTGGTGCATGTAGCAGCCGCCTCGACAGCGTTTTGGCTAATTGAAAGACACGGCAAGAGGCCAGCAAAAAACAGTCTTTAAAGAACGAAGAAGAAGAAGAAGAAGCAGCAGAAGTCTGTTGAACAAAAAACAATTAAACAAAATTTCGAGCGCTGCGCGAGACTATAAAAAGCAAAGCGCCGCAGCGAAACCGCAAGCAGTCGGCGCTCAAGCGTTTCAGTCGAGAGAATAGCACCAAAAGATACAAAGATACAAAGCTAACCAGATACAAAGATACAAAGCTGCAAGGATACAAATATATATATAAGGATATATATATATACATATATATACATATATCAACAGTGCTGCGACATCTGTATTTTGTTTTTTTTGTACTTGTGCTTCGTGCTTTTTTTTTGGGTTGAGTGAAGTTCTCGAGTGCGTGTTGCAAGTGCCACAAGATGTTGCAGCCCATTGTCCTTGTTGCCTGCGCGTTTCTGGCCAGCGCCGCAGCTGGCCGCCCGCCGCAACGCTATTTGCCAGCCAATCAATATCCGGCACCGCAGGCCAGCCAGCTGCACTATCACGGCGTTAGCGGACACTCCCATGGTCGTCTCGGAGGCGGAGGCGTTGGCGGTGGAGCTGGAGGAGTGGGCGTGGGCGTGGGAGTGGGTGGCGGTAGTGCTGGCTTTGCTGGAGCTGGCGGACATGGCGGACATGGTGGACAGCGGCAGGCGCAGATACCGATTGTGCGCAGCGATTATCAGAGCGATGCCAGCGGCAATTATAACTTTGGGTAATTCAAAGATCTCGTATTTAATGTGCAAGCTGTTCCCAGTGCAATCTGTTCTCAGGCGTTTTGTTGTCGTGTTTGTTCTATACCTTCTGCACCTTCCAATTTCTCAGATATATCCACATTTATAATTACTTCTTTAGTTTCCTCAACTGTTCGCAGCAAAATCTCTATACCTTCTACACCTTTAGTTGCCTTAACTGTTCCCAGTGTAACGTCTCTTCTCAGGCGTTTTGTTGCAGTGTTCCGATTCCTGAGATCGATCTACGATTATCACAACTTCTTTAGTTTCCTTAACTGTTCTCAGCGTAACCTCCGTTCAGCTGTTCTCGGTCTCTCTGTTGCAGTGATTATTCTATTCCTGCAAGACTTTCTGATTCCGCAGATCTATCCAGATTATTGAATACTTCTTTATTTTCCTTAACTCGCAGTAAAGCGGTTGTTCCAATTGTTTCATCTATTCGCAGTCTCCTTGTTACAGTGTTTGCTGACCCCAAGTCATCAATACACATTTGTGATTACTTCATAACTATAACTTAAATGTTCCCGGCGAAGCCTCTGTTTCAATTGATTCTGTTCTCAGTATTTTTCTGCAGTGTTTGTTCTATGTCTAACCTTTCGATTCTGAGTGACAATATAAAAAAGAATTACTTCTTTCGATTTAACTGATAAACTGTTCTTGGCTATACCACTATTAATGTCTATTTATTTAACTGTTCCCAGTTATATCACTGCTTCTTATGTTTCCGGAAATGTGAAAGCCCAAGCTGTTCGTGGAGGCTCAGGGAGCGCTCATTTCATTTGATATATTTGAATTTCCAGCATTTGTTTAGGCTGTGATGCCATATTCCTAGTTATCTTTGCGCCCAGTGTCTTACAATAGTTGTTCCCAGTATTTCTCATTGAAAGAAGAACTTCAACTGAGTCAACTTTACAACTTTTTTCAACCAACACCATTCCCAGTATTATATATAACTTAAACATATAATATGGTGCTCTGGTTGAAATCGAAAGCAACTTTAAGGAAATAGACTGAAATTCCATAAACAAAACTCACAATCTTTGCAGCTTTGATACGGGCAACGGCATCCATCGCGATGAGACGGGCGAATTCAAGGGTGGCTGGCCACATGGTTCCCTCGGCGTGCGCGGCTCCTACTCCTACACGGGCGACGATGGCAAACAGTATACGGTCAACTACAAGGCCGACAAGAACGGGTTCCATGCCGAGGGCGCACACCTGCCCACCTCACCATCGCTGCCCGCCGAGTAAGTGCCGATTGCTCTACCATGTGAAATACCCGATCATACGATTTCCTTCCCTTCTTCTCCCATTACTTCTTCTTCTTGCAGGCATCATCAGCAGCGCAGCGGAGCCGGCGGCTCGGCTGGCGGTTATCATGGCGGCGCCTACCATGGCTCCGCTGGCAATGTGCAAGCGCCTTCGTCCCGCTATCTGCCGCCCGGCTACCGCCAGCGCAGACACTACTAGAACCCAATTGGACACACGATCTGACCACTCAACACACACACACGAATGTACACCCTTGGCAGCACACAAATTAGTTGTATTTTTTTTCCGATTAAAACTTGTATTTGTTTTTGCAAGCCAATAAAATATGGTAGAAATTTTCGATAATTGTTGTGCGTTTTATGGGTTGATATTAATATAAATTAAATCCTACAAAAAAAGAGTCCAATTGGGAATTAACCCAAGCCCAACGACAAGCTGGCCGTCAGA
The DNA here is from genome assembly GCA_018903485.1 of Drosophila littoralis. NCBI lineage: Eukaryota > Metazoa > Arthropoda > Insecta > Diptera > Drosophilidae > Drosophila > Drosophila littoralis. The sequence continues at coordinate 6,188,267 of JAEIGF010000591.1, forward strand.
AACGCAAATGCATTCCACATTAACTTCGGTCTTTATAGTCCGATCTTTCCGATCTTTCCAAAAAATGAAATATTTTTAATATTTTTAAACTTAACGAGCAACTACAAAGAAAGTTTTGTGTATTTGGCCTCAATATTCCTCGATTTGTGCTGAAATAACCAAACCTCAAAAGCGACATTTATCGATAAAATGCCTTAAGCCTCGATATTTATCGATTTTATTGAAATTTGTGTGAGTTAACGAAAAATCACTTCAAATCTTGAGCCCTGTATGTTAAACAAAAGCTAAGGACAGACCAACATGGCTAGATCGAATCTGCTCGACGTCGCGCTCAAAAATATCGAATTAATCGAATATGGTACAAATGTTATCGGAGATGCCTTCCATAGATGCGGGCTGGGTTCATCATCTTACCAAACATATTTCTACCACATTTACCTGTCCTAACTTTGCCCGGATTTAACCAGTTTATTTCTCTGCACATTTAACAGTATTTTCTTCTTCTTTTTTTTTTTTTTGTGCAAACTTTGTGTCAGCTGCAAAGAGACCAAAAAACACATTGTCTAGCCACGCCCCTTTGGTGTTCTTGTGCCCGAGAGTTTGGCAAAGTTTCAGAGGCTGGCAAAAGTAAAGCTGATTAATATGCAGTTAAGCAGTTGAAGCAAACACCAAAAATCCACAAAATTGGCAAACAACCATCCGCCCCACGCCCCGCGCCCCACGCACCGCGCCATGCTCGGCCCGAAATCAAAACAAGCTAAAAAGTTGTCGCACTCAACTTTTTTCTGGCAACTTTTTGGCCATTGTTGAGGGCATTAATCATACAACGTATCCATATATAACAAACCGAGCCACAACATATACCACATACCCTTTGCCCTGCCGCAAAGCATGCCATTTACCATACTTGGGAAGAAAGAACTTAAAGATGTCGGCGACAATTGCAGCTAACAGGAATAAGTACATATGCGCTGAGCAGTGTACTCGACACGCAGATACCCTGTAGTGCTTGAATTTATACAGATTCTCAAAAATATATGCTTATAATATCTTAGACAGCCAGAAGAAAAGCCTCGCAGAGTTCAGGAAACAAGAAAAACATAAACTTCTGTTCAAATTCAATTGACTTTTGAATGCCTATAGATCCTGAGATTTATGTTTGGGTTTCCGAAATACAGTCAGCCCTTCATTTGCTTTTGGTAATGAGAGAGAGAGCATGCCAAACTTTTTAATTACAGCCTCTATAGATCCTGAGATCAATAAGTGGAGACTGGGCAAATAAAACCCATCAAGACTCTGGATGAATGCTAAAAGCTTCCTCAGTCTATCCCATTCTACGCCATTTTTTTTACACGACGCATAAATACAAGAAGAAACTGAGCAAACCTTGAGCAGGCCGAAGTTTGAATACTCTTATAGACAGTTGCTGAGTTTGAATATTTGGCCATACCAAAACAAATTTTTCGAGCGATTCTTCCTTTAGAGCTATATAATATAGTAATGTGATCTTGATAAGCCTGGGCTCATATAAAATCAGCATAGCTTAGATATGTAAGTGTTGCGTTTGGTCAAGGTATCTTGATAAAAAAAAAAAGTTGTTCATACAAGAAACTTTCCTTCGACCAATCGGTGTTCCGATTTTGGGAGCATAGTGAAACTTATAAGTTCCGAATTTGATTCGATAATTTTCGACCGATCTATATGTTATAGTAGACCGATTTAAACAAGATTTGGAATAGATATGAGGAGCAAAGTGAAACTAATAAATGTAAACAAAAAAGCATTCCATTCAAGAACCTTCTTTTCCATCGATCATTCCTATGGAAGCTAGATGATATAGTGATCCGATTCGGCCGATTGCATCATATGATTGACTGCAACGCAAAGCTGGAGCTAGTTTCAAGACCAGATAGCTTTAAAACTGAGAGACTGGTTCGCATAGAAACAGATGGACTTAGCCATATCAACTATTCTATTGATGCTGATCTAGAATATACATATATACCTTATGGACTTGAAGGTGTCTCCTTCTAAGCGTTAGACATTTCACGACAACATTCGAATACCCTCTCGAAGGATATTAAAAAAGAATGAAAAGTAAGATGAGAGACTGTCAAGTTTTTAAGCATTGTCTCTGACAAAGTTTTTTGTCAAAGATTTTTTTCTTAAGCATTTTCCTAAGTTGGGGGCTCTTTTAACGTCGCTTTTTGTCTCGCTCTCTCTCTCTCTCTCTCTCTCTCTCTCCCTCTCTCTCTGGCTCCCTCGCTCTCTTTTGATTACTATTTTCATTTCGTATTCGCATTTCGTTTATGTTAAACGACGGACGCATTAATTAAAATTACACAGCGCCGCTCGGGGCCATCCTTTTGGCATTGGTTGAATGTGCGGCGAGGGGAGGCAAATATTTTCCGACTGTTTTGGGTGTTGGGCTCTTCATAAATTAAAAGGGCGCTTATGAATTTTATGAATTATATTTTTGCCATTAGGGAGTGCAGACACCTACCCAACAGCCCCACTCGCCCCCCTACGCCCTCAAGTAGGCAGCGCTTCTTATTGAATTTCATTGGTTTGCCTTCCCTCATTTGGGCTGCAGTCCTCGGCAATCATTTGCATGCATGTCTCTGCACGTTCAACTACACACAAGTTACACATGTTCGTCAGCAGAGTACGCCCCCCTCCCCCACTCCCCTCCCACTGAATATAAAATACCCCACCTTGTGCGCTGCACTCACTTAATTTTATGCCAAAACAATGACACACCATAAATTTAAACGGATTTGCGTTGCGCCTCGAGCAAAACGCGTTTACCAACCCTCAAAATGTCTGAACGCTGCAGAGGGGGGAGGGGTGCGGCAGTGTTGTGCAGTGCTGACTGCAGGGTGGGCAACTTAAGCACACCCACACACACACACACACACAACTTTGAGCTTCTTTTTCGTTGGCCCAAACGCATTTTGAAGTTTTTAGTGTCAAGTGTTTGACAACACTCCAATTGCAACGCTTTGCAACACCCTTTTCGCTGTAAAAACAACGCTTAAAAATGAGTTGTAAATTTACGAATCTAAAGTGCGCTCTCAAACGCAGCTTGGCAATTAAAGGCGAGAGTTTCACCTGAATAAGTTGGCCTAAAAACAGCTTGGCAGAGCAGAAAATTCGTTTTTCAACTTCGAACCAATTGAAAATGTGCAAATGTATGTAACAGGCAGAAGGAGGGCATCTCCGGCACCATAAAGTATACAGATTCATGATCACTATCAATAGTCGAGTCGATTTAGCCAGATATTTAGATATCCATAAGTTTGTCCGTCCGTTCGCGAACCTATAAGAGCTTGAGACTTGAAACGTAGCTCCTCATAGTTCCCGCGCAGTAGGAGTTTGTTTACCGATAATCGATAACCAAGCAATCGATAAAAATCGATATCGAAATCTTGTTTTTTGAGCAAATCTTTAAGGTTTTAATGGTTGGCGAATACTATATACAGATCAAGTACAAAAGTAAAGCACAAAATATTCTCTGTCGAGATTACGACCTGAATCGTGTCTGTCTGCCCGTGTCTGCCTGCCCGTTTATCCTAATGCGTCAATCTTAAAAGCTACAGACATGACATTTTAACTATATATTCCCGTGTACTAGAAGCACGAAATATCGAAGCCAAAGATATAGACAAGGAATCTTTGGCTTTAAGTTAAGCTTGGAGTCACTTTAAATGGTGCTTTGCTGATTATTTGATGGATATTATTATGAGAAATATTGCTTTAAGCATTTAAGAGCTAACATATTAAAGCAAATAAAGCTCTAGGTGCTGTTGAAGTGAAGAGTTGCTGAAAGTTGGGAAACAAAAAAAGGTAGCCTACTCCAAAATTAGCGCAAAGAAAACGAAGTTTATAAAAGTCGATGGCTTAAAGTTTCGCAGCGCAAAACTTAAGGCCAAGAAACGTGCAAATAATTTGCAAAATTCTGGGGAGCCGGGGCCAATGGCAAGTGGCAAATGGAGGATGGAGGATGGGAAATGGAGCATTTGGCACGCAATTGCGTGCCTGTCAACTTTGCCGGCTGCAGCATGGAGCGCCACCTAGCGGCGTGTCAGTTAGCGTTGATGTTTATATACGCACATACACACACACACACATGCACACACACACATGCACCTGTCCTGGCTACACTTTATTTTGTTATTGATATGGCAGTTGCACGCACAACGCGCCGCTCCACGCACTCGCCCAAAAGCTTGCCATGTTTCAGGACCAACCACCCAGCCTCTACCCAACTCCCTCTCTCTCTCTCTCTCGCTCCCTCCCTCTCTCTCTCTCTCTCTCACTCTCTCTAACTATCTCAAACTATTTTGCTCTCTGACTGCCTGTGAGTCATAGTTGAGCTCCTTCTGCTCCTCCTCCTTTCCCACTGCGCCTCATTTTCATTAAACTTTAATAGCCTTGTTAGTAAATTTAGTGTGTGTGTGTGTGTGTGTGTCAGCTTTTGCTCAGCTTTTTAGCTCTATGCTCTGTCTGACAGCTAACACGTAATATCCATAACTTTTGTTGTAACAATGTAAGCTTTGGTTATATTAAAAACTGAAGCATATCACAAAAATACATTTAACGCATATTTTATTGCAAACGTTTACGAATATGGCACAAAAAAGAATGCCAAAAATTTGAAAGCTAGCTCGAGCTAAGGCATTAATGTGAGCCTTCGACTGTTATGTGCTTTTAAAGAAGCTTTTACGAAAATAAAGAATCACTTTTGGAGAATCGGAACTTAATAACTGGTTAACAATACAAGAGCTTTCGGTGTGTAGTTTTATATGCATTGCAGACGAGCTTTTAAGCTCTCAGGACAAGCACCTTAATATAAGCTTATTATTTTCGGTTCAAAAGGTTTCGTGTAATGTGAACACAATATTTTACCCCGGGTAGTGTCTTATTTTAAATAAGCTTTTCATATGCGGAGCTTAAAAGCTCAAGTCAAGTGCTGACTGGCATTTTTGATCGTGTTTGAGTTGAACGTAACGTAATTTTAATGTCAGGTTACGTTTAAAGCTAAGCTTTGCAAAAGCTCCGTTAAGTTTAGTAGATCAAAAGGTCAAGTAAAATGCCGGACATTACTAGGCGTGAGATTCATTAAGCTTAGCTCTAAAGCGACCACCACAAAGTCTATGATATCAAACGTAGCTGGCGTCTTCATTTACACAGTTTAAGCTTAAAGCTTTAGCATGGCTTAAAGCTCACTTAGAATGTGCCTGCATGGGTTAAAGCTCACTTTTAATTTTTTCTTCAGTTCTGCTTCAGCTTATGCCACAAGCTGTCCCATAAATGTTATCTACCGATCAAAGCAAAAGCTTAAAAGCTTTTACAAACACTCCAACGAAAGCTTAAAGCTTAAGTAAGCTCTTAAGCTCGTGTGATTTATATAACTTATAAGCTCCGCTTGAAAAAATCCAGTTAGCAGCTGAGCGACAATAAAATATGATCAGCTCAAATATGAGAGAGCTTTAAGCACGGTAAAAAGAAAATATTAAAGCTCAAGTCCAATGCGTTTTACTTCTTGCGGTAAGTGGACACATATGCTATAAAAACCAAGGCAAATGATGAGTGCAGATATCGAAGAGGCAACAAAAACTTGAAGGGGTGCAAGGGCTGAGGGGCGTGAAGCGAGTGAAGCAGAGACTGGGCAAAACGCAAACAAGAAATTCCAATAAACTAATTTGCACACGAAAGCGAAAAACAGCCAAGCCAGACAGCATAAATGAAAGGGGAAAGGGGAAAGGGGGGGGGTGGCATGTGGCAAGGCAATGGAACTAATGCTCTGGTGGCAGAGGCGGGGGCTGTCGGAATATTTGTGTATGAATTTTAAGCAGCTGTAAAAGAAAAAAATATGCAAAGCCAATAAAAGGGATAAAATTGAAAACGGCGCCAGGACGCACACATGGAGCCGGGCCCTGGTCTGGGTGTCCAGGGAGGGGGGAAGCTGGGGGAACCTGGCAGCTGTAATTGTAACTGCTCTCTTGAAATATTTACAAAGTGGCATTCGGCATGCGCCTTTTCGCATTTTGGTATAATAAATTAGCGTCGCGTATCGTATTATTGACTGGATTTTGAATAATAACACACAAAGGACCCCAAAATGAAAGAAGACCGCAGTTTCTCAGCGGAAAGTCCTTCGAGTCCTTGGCTAATGTCGAGAAGGTGCCGCGCATCGAAATCCACAACTCGACATCGAAATCGAGCTGGTAACCCAAGAGCAGCGCACAACAGACCAGCACAAAGCGAGCTCAGCGCCATATAATAAGCGCATTCACAATCGCACAAATGGGCTATGCCACATTCACAATGGAGGTTGGGGCAGTGCGGGTGCGAACGGGAGGGGTGGGTAGAGTCGGGATGTTTCACACAACTCAGCACAATTGCGCACATAAATTTAATGCGCCAAATAATACGCAAGACAAGTGAAACGCATATTTAAGTTGACTCGAGCACAACTCTCACTCTCACTCGCAGTTCCCTTTCCCCTCTCTCTCTCATTCTGGCCCCCTCTCTCGCTCTCTCTCTCTCCCTCTCTCTATAGGTGTAGCATTGCTTACAGTGGCAGCTGCAACATCAGCAGCAACTTGTGCCACACTGAAGCAGCGCAATAGAAAGACGGAAATCTTAATATAGGCAAAAGCTTTTTAAAAAGGAGCTTTATGCGCAGTTTTCATAGAGCTTTACGCTTGGAAAGCTTAAGCATTGAATACGCCGTAAGCATCTGGATGCAGCTAAGTAAAAGCTTTCAAAAGCTTTGCATTCAATTAAACGAAAAAACAAGAGCTTTCATTAACTTGATTGATTGTAAAGGGCATGTACATAGAGCAACAGCGCTTTTAATGAGCTTTTGTTCCATTTTAAAGAGCTCGTAATATTACAGAAGCATAATAATATTAATATAGTTGTTTGACTAAGAGGGGCACGAAAGAGAGAGAAACATTGTACGAGCTTTAGTTATATTCTTATTTCTTATTTATTGACTTGTTATTCGACTGAGAATCGCATAGAAGGCACTTTGTTTGTCATTTGAAGCGATTGGAAGCGCTTTTTGGCCACTGTGCGCACAGTGCAGCTGAAAACTTGAACAACTTTTCTTTTTGCGTCGTTGTATATATTTTGTGTTCTTCTTCTTTTTCTTTTTTTAAACAACTTGAGATTTACACAATATACATGGCCACATCACACACACACACACACACACGCACACACACACACACACGCGCTGCTCTACACTCATTTGAATGTATTACAACAAGTTGGACGTACAAAATTCCAGCACAAAAGGACGCAGGAACGATGTTGCCGACATGAATTATTTAGAACGCCAAGCGAAATGACTGCGCGCGGAAAGGGTGTGAGGGCTGGAATGAGGTTAGACTACACACACCTCTACAACGATAGATATATATATATGTGTGTGTGTGTGTGTGTGTGTGTGTGTGTGGTTGAGTGTGTGGCAAAGCGAAATGTTTGATTAAATTTGTAGCCACTTGTAGCGAGGCATCACTGTAGGGGCCAGGGGCGGCAAGCGGTTGCCACTTCATGGCAATATACTCTAGGCACAACTTTTGGCGAGGCGTCGGAAATTAACTCGTTTTATGGCGCATTACATTTAACTAGGTCTAAACTTGAGTCGAAGCCAGCCGGCAGAGGGTTGGATGTTGGATGTTGGATGTTTGAGCGGGGTTGATTAGCGGGTAAGTTAAATAATTTCTGGCATTGCATTGGGTCAAAGCTCGGCGGCATATCTCAGCGATTGTCCCACTGACAGCACAATTTCTCGTTATGAGCCAACAACAATAATTCACACACGCACAACAAATGAGGGTGCTTGGCTGTGCGTTGTTGGTTGGGCTGGCAATCAACAATTGTTGCATGAATAAGCAGCCCGAGCTTGGAGTGGTTCGTGTAGCTGGGGGTCGTTGAATGTTTCGACTGATTGTTTCGCGGGCTAATGATTGCCAGCACACACAGATCACTGCGCAATTTTCTGTTGGCCGTTTCAGGTCGGGACAGGTCGATGCGGGCGACCAAAAACCAGGCAGCAGGGGTATAGCTCAAAATTGTGCCATCAAATGTAATGGGTGGGCGGTACAGAGCACTCTGATAGCGCATTAGACGATGATGTTGTTGATGATGATGATGATGATGATGATGATGATGATGGGAAATTATAAGAGCACAAAAGAGCTGGCGACCAAATGGCTGTCGACAGTTCGAAGTTGTGTGGAAAATTGAATACGAACTGAGCTGCTAAGTGCAAGGGGGTGGGTCAGCGGGAGGGTGGGCGCCAGCTGGGAAAACAGTTTAGACTAAAAGGCGTTTCCATGCCCAAGCAAACCTTTTCCGACTAGGCATATGGCAGGAGCTTACCACAATCCCCAATATTCCGCGTTCTTCCTTGTGTATCCACCAAATCTTTCGACCTTCATAATACCTAGTTATTAAATCCAAAGTTCCATCGAATCCTTCAACGGAACCTAAAGAAAAGAACCTTCTTCTATTCAGAGACCCGAAGCAAGACATCCAAGGTCTTCCATTTGGTATTCCCTGATAAGACTTGAGCTAGCCTTTATTGGGACAAAATACAGCATAAACTAAAGAACATTTCCCTGTCCAAACAAGCCCTTGCTTAAGCTTAGGTATAAGGCAACCAAAATACTTAATCCTTAGGCCTACTTAGGATGTCTTAAATGAGGATCCGAGGCAACACCTCTCAGTACCTCCACTTGGTGTTGCCTCGCTCCTAATGCCAAGTTACTGAACTCTATTTATGTCAAAGAACCAATGAATTCTTCAACGGAACCCTAACACAAAAACTTTCCACTATTCCTAAAGGATCCTAAATATTCTATCCAAGGTCTTTCAGACACCAAAGGAATAATACTTATATGGTTCAAACCAAACCGAGGTCTTAAGTCATCTAAAGGCAAGTGAGTTACCTGGGAAACTGATGTATTTCAAGTTAAGCGACTCAGGAGGAGTTCAGCTTTTACTGTAGATTCGTTTTAGAGTAGTTAATCAAAATTGCTCAAAAAACCAATTTATCTAAACCAATTCCAAGCTGTGGACCTTTCGGTAGCCGCAAAAAAGGAAAGGCGCAAAATTAAATTTGCAATAAATTTGGTTTCAAATGCAATTTTCCAAAAATTCTATTGTACAGTTGCATTGATGGAAATTTCTTTTGAAATAATTACATTTGCCCAATGGGCGTTGGGGCGAAACAAAGCCTCGACCCGCTCGAGCCCAGCTCTCCCGCCCCCAATATTCAATGATAAATCACAAGTCGGCAAATCCCAAATGAAAAACTTTATTACAATAAACAATTTACGTGGCAAACGTCGGCCGGCAAAGTTCTGCCCAACTTGCAGCATTTGCGGGGAAAAACAAACAAAGAATGAAAGTAAATAAAAGGATTGGGCAACTGGGCCAACTGGGCAGGAGGTTAACATTTGTTGGCCAAAGCTTTTTCTTCTTATTGAATAACTTTTTTTGCTCATCAATCGATTTACTCAGACATTTACCGAACTCTCAGATGACTGTATGCCAAATACTCTTTATGATAAATGTGCATTAACCGATTGGGAATTATAGTGTGCAAAGCATGGCACGCAAGAAGAACTCGTGCACATGCAAGAGAAGAAGGTATAGAAAGGTTGACTAAAAAGAGGTTGAGAATATTTGTAAAAGGTTCCCAAATTTCTATGCGAATGATGTTTCCTTTGTGGCATATATCTTCCTACGTATTATAGCTGAGTATTTTACAATTTTCTAGAGCTAGCTCTTCAAGGCCCCGAGTTAAAGAAAAGTTACAGAACGACTTGACTTTGGCATTTGATTATTTCAGTTATCCATCATATTATTTAGCATCTAACAGGATCCAACACTTAAAACTCTTTTGGAATGGATATCTTTTAAGATTTGTTCCAGATCAAATAGTAAGAAGAGGCTCAGGAGGGAACATCATTGACACGAATTGCAATTCAGGCTCTTGGCGAGGATAACCTCGACCGGACAGCTGGAACTGTCTTCAGCGGCTTTTGACCCACAATTTAGTAAAGCTTTGGATGGATCTGTGCTAACAGACGGCTTTACCCTAGACCTTTTGGAAAATGCCGTGGGCCTACACCAAATATATGATCAGCCAGTAATCGGTAAACCTCTGCTACTCTAGCAAGAGACTCCGACAAGCTAGGTTGCCTATTGTTGCCTTGCTGTACCTAGAGAGCAGTCAACCTACAGTCGAATAGGCCTAGCTTGGGCAGAAGGACAAAATCCATATGCACATGTTCTGTGAAAGTCCAACCAATACTTGGCATAGATGAAATAATCTGGGCAAGGTGTCTGTTTTCCCAGCTCTGGGTAGGGTTTCTTCGGCACGATTACAGCCTCTGCATAGCAGGAAGCTCGACTTGCCTCTCTTGTTGACTTAGAATGTCCCAGGCACAGGAAAGCCTTCCGATCGAAGTGCCACTCCCGCCCTTTCACTCTTTTGTGAGAATGCCTTTACCTCATTTTCATTGTTATAACTCTCATCTATAATATTCTATGAACAAACGTGCTTCACATTTACAGGGTATCTCTCTTATGTGAAAGGCAGTTAAGGAATATTCAAACGTTGTCTATGGCCAAGCTCTAACTACAGGTTCAGGTTAAGATTAATGATATTATGATAAACGAAATATGCATTACAAACAAAAAACTTAGCATATGCATAGATGTAACTTTCTGGAGGAGCATATTTTAAGGTTGTCTCCGAGGGAAGCGCGACCTTTGGTTGTTGTGGGGCTTTCGAGTGCATTTGCTAACTACTTAAGCTGCCAAAGAAAATTTCAATGCCATTTGTCTTGGCGTCGCATTATTTTTATTTCTCCCTAGCTGGGAAATCAAATTGACAGCGACAGGCCACAAGTGGGCTAGCTCGGAGCTGGTTGGGTGGGTGGCTGGGTGTTGCAGCAAAAAGTTTGGCAGACACGTCTGCGGCAAGCACTTTGGCATGATTAGCGGGTGGCAGGTCGGACAAGACAGTTGAGGACTCAGGTGAGACATGTCGTGTCACTGGGCGGCGCAGCGAACATAAATCTAAGCGAAGATGAAGCTGTTAATGGGGCGGAAGCTGAAACCGAATGCTGCCAGGCAGGAATGAATGCCCAACAAAATCTGAGAACTTTTCCACGTTGCGTTCTTTTTGCCGTGTTGGAGGGCTGGGGGAAGGTTGTGTACCTTATTTATTTATCACAGCGACTGCCCACGCTGTTAAGGTGCAAATGTTGCAGATGATTTGGCCAGGTGGGCGGGGCTGGTCGTGGTCGCTGCAGCTTATCGAGCCGGACAGCTGACAGTTGTTGCAAATGCCAGCGACAACAATTTCAAGTGCCTCGCCGAGCGAGCCGCAGCGCACTTCAAGCGTTTCCTCTGATAAATGGCTGCCTGTCATTTGCTGGCCCGACGGTCGCGGGCAGGGGGGTGGTAAGGGCTTGCTGCCAATTGAAGGCGCCAGCAGGCAACAAGAGTTGCCCCACAAAGAGCATGGGGTCGGGTTGCCACGACAACAAGCGGCAAGTACTTTAAAAATTGAATTACATTAGATGCCACGCCTCTTGGCGACTGCACGGGGCCTAAGGCCGAACAGGGACTGCCAACTTGTTGGCTTTCTTTATTGGAACTGCCAACTTGTTGCATTTTTATTGACACACTTGACTGTTTGATTGGGTCTGCCAACTGGGCTGCTTCATATTGAGACAACCAAGTGCTGGTCTCTTCTTGGGACTGGCAACTTGGTTTTCTCTGATAATGGAACTGCCAACTTGTTGCATTTTTTTGGACTCATTTGGCATTTCATTGGAACTGCCTGGCTGTTAATTTATGATGAGCACTGCCCACTTCTTGTCTTTTTGTATTGCAGCTGGCAACTTTTATTGGCACTGCCAACAAGGCAGCTTCTTCTTTTTTTGAGACTGGCAACTAGTTGATTCTTATATTGGAACTGCCAACTTGTGGATTTTGTTGGGACTGTCAACTTCATTCGTACTTTATTGAGACTGCCAGACTGTTGATTTATGTAGAGGACTGCCAACTTGTTGGCTTTCTGTATTGGAACTGCCAACTTGTTAGGCAATATTTTTGTAGTCAAAATTTGAGTCCAATGCTTTGGCTTTTTGGCTTAATTGCCAGCACTGTCTAACATGGCCAAAGCCAATGCCCACAAATGTAGTTAACTTGATTATCAGCTGTGGCCCGAGCCAGCCAGAGTCGAACTGAGTCGGGCCGCAGACACCTCAAAATGGCCGGCAGGAGCAGAGCCTGTGGGGCAAATCAAATTCGACGCTCAATTAAAATTCAATTTGTTGCGCGCCATTAATTAGATTCCCCTTCCATCCCGCTGCGGGCGCCCGCAGCAGCCCGACGAACTTTGGCCTAACAAGTTTCAGACAGCGCCACCTGCGACAGACCCCACGACCCCATGACCCCACCGCCCCCTCGCCCTCCAGCTTAATGCAATTTTTCTCAGTGATGCTTCATTGAACTGCAGCAAATGGAGGCGCGGGGCACTTTCTAATTAGTGGGCGGGGGTCAGCTCTTCGACACTTCAATTAGTTGTAATCTATGCGCATAAATTGCGCAGCTGATGGATGGCCCGCAAAAAAAAAAGACAGCAGCAGCAGCAGCATGCAACATGTGGCAAGGTGTTGCCAGCCCGGGTCCAGGCACGCATAAATTACGCAACCCTCGTGGGTTACACTAATTGTTTATACAGACCCCGCAGCTGCGGCCGCCCCCGCTCTCCCTCTCTCCCTCTCTCTTTCCGGTATAAACGGTCAATGGCTTTTGGGCACAACTGTACTCACCTGCTTCTGCAATGTGCTGGAGAGCTCCTCGAGGCACTCCTTGCGCTCGAAACGCTCAAACTTGAAGCTATTCGAGCGATAGAGCTCATTGTCCTCGCGTCTACGATTGCGGCACAGGCGACGTGTGATTATGTTTCCACTTCCGCTCAAACGGGGCCTAGCAAATACAAGACAACAGAGGGGGGGGAGGGATGGGGTGGGGGTTTTGTTGTTATTATGATAGCAAAGGCCAATTGTAACAAATGATTTTTTGTATGCCCCCGAGTGTACCTTTTGTTGGCTTTTGAGCGCGATTGTTTTCAATGATCGATTTATAATTATTGATCGATATATTTGTTGTTGATCGATATATATTTCATTGATCGATATATATGTTGTTGATCACTAGATATATTTTTTTCATTAATTGATTCGTTTTTCATTAATCGATATATTTGTACATTAATCGATATATTCGTTATCGATTTATTTCTAATTTATCGATATATTTTAATCGTATATTTCATATTGATCGATATATTTCTTTAATGAGCGAAGTATGTATCATATTGTAGGTCAATATGTTTGTTAATGATTGATATATTTTTATTGATCAATATATCTTTTATTTAACGATATATTTTTATTCAACATATGTCAACATATTTTGCGCAAAACCTAACCTCAGCCTTACCTTAACCTAACCTCATTTGAGCACAATTAATTATAGAACTAGCTCTCATGGAAGAGCCTAATACGTAGGAACTTCAGTAATAATTTGAATAGTCCACGACTTGAGTTCTCATAACTACCCTAACTTTAATCGGCATATCACATTTCAAGGGGCCCGCCCATCTCCCCCTCTCGTTCCGCCTTCTATCTTAATCATATGCCCAAAGTTTACAGTTTTGAGCTGGTTTTTTTGGCTTACCTCCCGAATGTGCCACATCATTAACTCAGCCGCTGGATATTACTTGTCAGCACGGGCCCAAAGCTTGTCATTGCCCCCCCCCTAACCCAATGGCCCCGACGGGCCTTCTGTTGCCACGCTTTGGGGCCAGCACCTGGCAAGAAGCTCGTTAGCTGGCGCTTCATTAAAATTTGACACATTTGGGACGGAGGCCGAAAAAAATTGAGGGGGAGAGGGCGAGAGTGAGGGGGAGAGGTAGATTCTCTGTCGACCTGGTGTCGGGTTAAAGCCGCAACATTTAAAGTTGCCAACACGGAAAATGTCGTCGACCCAGTTTTGCATTTGCATTTGGGTTCATTCAACGAATGACCCCGCCCTCATCCGTGTGCCCGCCCTCGCAGCACTTCAATGAAACCAACTAACCGCGTCACCGACTCCAGAGTCCGTCTCTAGACGAGGCGAAAGCGTTTGAAGCAGGTGAGAGTGCTCCAAGCGGAAGTGCTCAACTGCGAGATACCCTGTAGCCTGACCCAAGTCGAGAGCGACTCCTTGGAGCTCAAGAGAGCTGGACTTCAAGATATCCTGTACGCAGCCCTGAGGCGAGAGAGCTCGAATAGAAGTCCAGAGAGCCTGACAAGAAGTCGAGTGTGCCCAATAAGCAGATGCCCTGTATGCAGCTAAGACAATAAGATACCCTGTACTCATGTCCGAGTCGAAAATACCTGACAGAAAATGACTTTGTACCCAGCACAGAGTCGAGAAGTCGGAAGAACCTAGCCTGAAATCGAAAGGGCTTGACATGGAAATACCCTGTACGCAGCTGAGAGCTGCAAGGGCATCTTTTTGGAAGCCAGGCCTACCCTATACCCACCTTCGTATAGCCGTCATATGTATGTATTTTAAAGCACGGTGCTAATATTGGCGAGCTCTGCCCAAGTCGGTTTAAAAATCGATATTTGTCGAACACAGCGAACTTATCGAAAATCTAAAAGTACATTATTTTTTAGGGAATTTACAGACTTTATTTTGCGTGCAGCTTAAGTTTTAGAGTTTGAGACAAAAGGGAAACGATCAAAATCGATAAATATTGATTTAAAAGTGTTGGTAGAGCTATCGATAAGAATCAAATAATGAAAAGTTCTAAAACCAAATCTACAAATCGATAAATTGGTAGGCAATCGATATTTATCCATTATATCCAAAATCCTAAGATAGCCAAACAATATTTATCAAAGTTCAACACCATCTAAATAATCGTGACTTGTTTACGCTTTAGATATAATCCAATTTTAAAAGTTTTGAAATTTGCTGTAAAAAAGGCTACTGAAAATCGATATTTATCGATTTAAGCAGAACTGGATGAGTTATTAATAAAAACTCGTATATGCCTAAAAGAAAGTATTTATCCAAGCTCTCTCTCTCTCTCTGTCTCTCTCTCTCTCTCTCTCTCTCTCTCTCTCTCTCTCTCTCTCTCTCTCTCTCTCTCTCTATCTCTCTCTTCAGGGAGAGAAAAGCTTCTGCTGATCAAGAAGATATATGACTTTACGAGCTCGAAGACAATTTCTTCTCCCCACTTTGTGCATGTGCACAACTCCAAGATACCCTTTATACTCGTTTAATGGGTATTGGGTAAAACAAAAGGCTAAAACTCGACGCCCAACAAAAGCCAAAAGCCACAAGCCACTGGAGCAGGCTCAAGTATCGGCCACTTGGCCACTTGCGACTGCAACTTCAACTACAACTTGATCCCGAAGTCAACATTCGGTTGGGCACTTACCCGCAGGGCTTGCAGTGCGTCATGTGCAGATCCCAGTTCAGGTGAAAGTTGAACATGCGCAGCTTGGCCACCGCCCGCTGCCTCAACGAGATGTCCGGCGCCGCCTGTGCAGCACCCGCAGCTGCTGCCGCGGCTCCTCCCGCCGCGCCTGCTGCTGCTGGATTGCCGCCCGCTGCCAGCACTGGGGCACGCTGTGCATTCGGATACATCATGACGGTGCCGCTGGGCGCCGAGCTGGCGAACAGACGATGCGACGCGGACACGGTGCCGCTGCCATGATGCCCATGGCCATGTCGATAGTGCTGATGGTGCTCCTTCAGCGTGTAGAAGCCACCGGAGGAACTGCAAGCAGGAGTTCATGTTAAGGCTGGCTTTAAAGTACAGGCTAAAGTTAAAAGTAAAATTAAGGCTAAAATCTTGCTATTATTAAAATATACGCATACCCCGGCCTTGCCCGTGATACGTATCAAATAAATTCTCTCAACAAAAAACTTTCATACAACCGTTTTCCACCAATTTACCACTGTTGCGCGTGGAATTGGCCAAATCGCTGAAACACGAATTCATTAGGTTCTTTTGTAATGCAAATAACTTTGAACAAATGGGACGAAACCTAAAGACAAGAATAATGTTGCCAGATTTAGATGCCAAACTTGTCAAGAGGCCAAACCATGAGCAAAAAGTCAAGCCTCGTGCAGATCGGATGAGATTTGACCGTACGTATGTACGTGCGTACATATGTATGTTTGTGTGTATGTATGTATGTATGTATGTATGTGTGTACGTATGTATGTATGTGTGTACGTATGTATGTATGTGTTTATGTATGTATGTATGTATGCGTGTATGTATGTATGCATGTATGTTTATGTGTATGTATGTATGCATGTATGTATGTATGTATGTACGAGTGCATGTATGTATATACGTATGCATGTATGTATGTATGTATGTATGTTTGTGTGTATGTATGAATGTATGTATGTATGTATGTATGTATGTATGTATGGGTGTATGGGTGTGTGTTTATACGTGTATATGTATGGGGGTGCATGTATGCATGTGTGCATGTTTGAATTCATGTGTGTATGAATGTATTTATGTATACGTGTATGCGTGTGTATATATATATGTATGTATGTATATATGTATATGTATATACACTCATATATGTATATATTATGTATGTATTTATATATGTAAATCCGTGTATGCATATATTTTATATGTTTGTGTGCAAGACCAATTTAACCTCTAGCTGCGCTTCAAATTGCAAAAAAAAACGTATTCTTCACAAATGCCCTACTACTCGATTCCCATGAATTCAAGTAAGGCTTTAATGTTGGAGGAGGCGACTTCAACTGTGGAGGAGACGGCGGCAGCTTGAGCAAAGGAGGAAGACGGCGGCTTTAACTATGCAGGAGACGAAGACATTGATATGAGGAAGAGGCGGCGACTTTAACATTGGAGGAGACTTCAGTAAAGGAGAAGACGGCAGCCTTGACTATGGAGGAGTTGGCAGCTTGAACAAAGAAGGAGCTACGGCTCTGGCGGAAAACTGGTACGTATTTTTACCTAAACTATATCTTATTATAGTTAACATAAAAGTAACAACTATTCCAATTTGCATATACTTGAGCACATACATGCATGTATCTATGTTGAGCTAAGCTGAAAATGAACAAGAACCGTTTTTACAGGAATTGCTCTACTATGCGATTCTCACTAATTCAATTAGGTTGAGCAAAACCTAATAAACATTATCTCTGCTTCTCTCTTCTTACAGTAATGTGTTTATAACAAAGTTGGTTTTCGTCTGCTGATAGATGGCGATGAAATAATCCTGCCTGAGAATTTACAGGTGAGTACATGATTACATATACATACATACATGTTTATCTCTATATATAAATCTGTTTGTCCTGACTGCTATACATTTACGAGGATGTTTAAGATTTGTCGCTTTATTTAAGCATCTACTCGAATTTGTAATATGATTCGGTTTAGTTGAGATACTGGGTTCGAACCGGCTTCCGTGGTGGCCAAATCTAGTGCTTCGATTTGAGATTTGGTTATGCTTAATGGATAATGATGGTTGGTATTAAAAAGAGTGTGGCTGTACTTACGACATGTTATCGCCACCGGCATCGCCCACACAGCTGGTCACACTGGCCATGCCGCCGCTGCGACGCGGCCGGCTCTTGCGCCGACGCCGCCGCCGACGCTCCGAGGAGGCGGTGCGCGTCTGCAGCACATGTTGGCTAAGCGACTTGTGGCAATTGGACGGCGGCTGGCCGCTGCTGGCCAAACGTCGCCCGGTCGCATTGCTGCCGCTGGCGCTGGCGCAGGGCAGACCCTGTACGGCGACCACAAGCTGCGCATCCCCAAAGCCGCCCGCCGAGCTGATGGTGTCGCTCGACTGCGGCGTTGCGGCGCCGGCAGCAGCGGCGCCGGCAGCGACGCCAGCTGATTGGCTCGGCTGCGACTGCGACTGCGACTGTGACTGTGACTGCGACTGCGACTGGGATTGGGATTTGGTGTTGCGCAGGCTGTGATTCACTTTGCGCCACATGCGTTCCATGGCGTCGGATTTTGTGCGTATGCTTTTGTTATTTTTCTACTTTTCTAAATTTTCTTTAGTTTACTTTTTTGTTGTTGTTGTTATTGTTGTTTTATGTTGTTTCTTCTTTAACTATGCAATTTATACTAGCTACAGGGGGCGGCTCTGGGCGGGAGCTAGGAGCTGTAGTGGAAGTTATTGTTGCTGTTGTTGTTTTTGCTCTTGTTGTTGTTGTTGTTGTTGTTTTATTGTTGCGAGGTGGCAGTGTTTGGCTGTTGGCTTGTCAGCTGTGGCGCTGTGCAGCAGCCGCGACATGCCTGCACACACACACACACCCACAGACACACACGCGCGCACGCACGCACGCACACAATAACAAAAAGCTACTCAGCAGGAACTATGCATTATTGTTGTTGTTTTGTTATTAGTTGTTGTTGTTCTTCTTCTTCTTGTTGTTGTTGTTGTCTGTGGATTGCGGAAGCAGAAAACAAAGAGCATGAATTGAGTTAAACCAAACACACACACACACATACAAAGCGTAAAGGCGCTTTATATGCATGTGTGTGTGTGCGAAAACTTTTGTCATACACTTTTAGGTTAAGCACGCGCTTCACTCATTTCGTTAAGTCGCGCCATTGTTATTGTCGTTCTTGTTGTTGTTCTTGTTACTGTTGTTGTTGTTGCGTCTATTGCACTTGTGAATGAAAATGAACTGTGAATTGTGAATTGCAGAGAGCAATTGAGCGAGACGCATACAGACGCACACGCACACGCACACACTCGCACACACACAAACTAACTAGCTCTATTTGATTCAATTATTCTCTTTATATGCTTTTCAACATGATAACTTTTCACTTAAAAAAAAAAAGTGAAATAAATAGCAGCAATTAGCAGCAGCGAAAAGCAACAGCGACAACTGAAACTGCGAAGATGAGTAGCACAACGAAGACGGCGACGGCGACAGCGACGGCGACGGCGACGACACACATTTCACGTTTTGTCTAATTTTGCGTTAGTAATGAGCGGAGAGCGCAAAAAAAATACACCAACAGCGACACACACACACACACACACACAAAGTAAAACAGGAGAGTTTAACGTCGCGTTGGCAACCCAAAGCGCCGCATTTGTTGTCGTCAAGCTGTTGTTGCTGCTGCTGCTGCGCTGCTCCTGCGCTGCTGCTGCTGCTTACAGTTCTATGCTAGAGCTCTCTATGCAAGCACAGTGGGCCAAAGCTGCACTTTGCAGCTGCAAAAGCTAATTGAAGCCTGGCAATTAAGATATCTTAAGAGAGCCTTTCACTCAACGAAAAACTTCAACAAAAGTAAAATATGACTTTAAGTGAATGCAAGGCAGGCATAGCTTTTATATTGGCCTCTTTAAAGCTAGACTTTGAGCTAAAAAAAAGCTAGCTAAGCATATTTAGTGGAGTCTTGCCTTTAAATACTTGAAGTACACTATTGAATATTAAGTGCGGCAATAAAGTGAGGAACTGAATCGGCTCGAACCTGGAAGCCGGCTAAAGAGAACGGATGGAAAACTCCAAAAAGCAAACGAAGCTTTAAAAATGTGCTTTTGTTGAGCTTTTGTGAAACTTTCATTAAGCGGCTTAAACCTAGGCAAGCCTTTATATAGTATTTAAGAGCTTAAGCTCGCGAGAGAAATTGCAACTCTATGCCCTTAAAAGGCACAGAGAGCGACTGCCGGGTCTAGGAAAGAGCAGATTAGAATAAATTTGTGATCAACAAACTGGGTAAATTGAGCTATTTGCGCCACTGTGCCTGCACAAACAGGAGCTGTCCAAGTGCGCTCTCTCGCTCTCGCTTTTCGCTCTGCCTTGCGTGGGCGCAAGCCGATGCTGGCGTCGTCGACGTCGTTGTTGTTGTTGTTGTTGTTGTATGCTGCCACGTCCTGTGTATAACACAAACAATTTGCGCTTGACGCTGTAACGGAATTCCTTGCGAGAGAGCGCGTTGGCAAAGTCATCAATTGATACATTGGGGAAAATATGTTTTGATATTCTTCAACACTTTTTGTTGTCTACTTTTAGGCACGTGCACAGACACACATCACACACACACACACACAAACACACAGTCAACGGAAACGGAAGCCTTTGTCAATTTACATTTTATTTTATCACAAACAACGAATTTCGCTGCGCCTTTTTGGCCAGGAGCAGAGGCCTCTGCCCGTTTATTGGCAACGCGCACGCACAAATAAAGCAGCCACAGCGAGCAATGCTCAACACTGACACGGCATTCCGTTACTCGCGCTGCCAGGCTCTCTCGCGCGCGCTCTCTCGCTCTCTGTCAGTGGCTCTCTTTGCAAAATGTAAACATTGATGGTGCTTTCTAAGCCGGGCAACTAATTAACACATCGAGTCGTCAGGAAAAACTTGAGCTTAATTAGCCAAAATTTCCCTCTTCTCTTTTATTAACTTTCCAATTTGCCTTTTGCATAGTTAATTTCTCTTATTTATACATTTATTATCGATAGCTATGCTGTTGCTCCGCTGCCAAAATATCGAGTTTTGTGGGAACAAACACGGGACATTTTTGGGATATTCCAACTGCACACAACTGCCCCCTGTTGTTAACCGACGGCAACAGCGTAAACGAGCGCCAGATGGCGCCAGCAGAGCATTTGTGGTAACGCAGCCGCAGCCTGTTGGGATATTACGGTAAATATGGAATGTACCGCAATCGGTTGCTGGAATGTTCGAAGCAGCCGCCATTCAGCACAGTGGAACGCCTTCAATTATTAATCTATGAAATTTGATGTGCAAATTGAAAATGTTTTTATTTAAATTCCAGTAATTTCTTATCCAATTTTGTTTTTATAGGCTACACTGAGCTAGGAAAACAAGAGAAATTGCAAATGTTTTACTCAATACCAATTCTTTATTGTAATGGCAAAACACAATTTCATTCAAAAATCGCCGCCCATATTAAAACTTCAATTTCTATTTTATATTTAAGTTTGCTTCACTTTTTTATATAGTATTTTTAATTGGTTTGCCAGTTGGCTGCCATATTCATCGGATCTATCGTAATCGTTATCGGTAACTTTATCTTTATCTTTATCTTTATTCCTCTATACTCATCCTTTGCCTTAGCTCCTAAAGTGTGGCATAAAACAGCTTGAAATATTATCGATATACTTTGTATATGCGCGCTATTCGTGATGGTTATCGTTAATCGATATATCGATTGGGTTGCTTGAAAAGTTTGCCATTGCCACACCTATACATATATACATATATATATTTGTATATATATATATATATCTATATTATTTGATCTTGATCTGTTAGTTTAAACATTTAGTTGACATCGAACATACACACACAAGAAATGCCTTTATACGGTCGTTTTTTTTGCTGTTTTTCCTTTTTTTTTTTTTTTTTTTTTTCTTCGTCTGCTTAGATAACTTGACATTATATCTGATAACTGTATCACTACGTTTTACACACAAGAACACACACGCACATCAACTTTTACAAAGGAAATTTCTTTAAGTTACAGCTACTTGCGCTCTCTCTCTCTCTCTCTCTAGCTCTCGCTGCTTTTCGACCGCTCTCTCTCTCGCTCTCTTTCTCTTTGACTTACGATTACTAAAACATTGGCCTATTGCTCAGTTTTACAAATTACAAATTTCTCCACTGTGAGTTCTGCAACTGCCATAGAGTTGCCCCACTGTGCGCTGATTGATACCAAAAATGTGCCCAGTTAGCAGGGTTGCCATATAGTTTTGAGAAGAGTTCGTTTTTGTTTCTGTTTTTTGTTTTGTTTTGTTTTTTTTTGTTGCTTGGCGTTTTATCACAAAAAGTGTTTACGAAGTTGTTAAACAAAAGCTAAGGCCAAGAAAATGATAATAATTGAAAAATAAAAATGTAGACACAGACAAGACAGGAGACAGTCTGTTTGAGTGGTTGGAACTGGTTCGGGCCGGAACATGGAACTGGAACAGCGCCTGCTTTGATTACAGCTATGCATATAGTCTATATATAAATCGTATATATATATATATATTTGTAATGTATATGGCTTGACTGAATTAATATATTTATTTCAATTTTTGTTACTCTTTTGATGTCGTTTAGTTCGTATTTGATGTGTGTTTAACGTTAATCTAGTAAAAATCGCTTGCGACTGCAAAAAATTGTACAGCACACACCTAACCTCAAACTTCTGAATGTTGTGTGGCAACTGCTTTTTTTTTGTTTCTTTTATTCTATGCTCTTGCGGCTTTTGATTCTACAAAATGTGTGATTTTCAATGTTTTTCTTTGTATTTTTTTTTTTATTTTTTTATTTATTTTTTTTTTTTTTTGTGGCACCTTAAGATTTGCTTGATGCTGCATGTGTTGCGTTTTTCAACACAGTGTTGGTCCAGTGTTCGCAGTGGCCACTTTTTGCGCTTCTTCTGCTTCTTCTTGGTTGACAAAATATCGCTCAAAAAACTCTTGTGCATTTTTTACAATTTTCGCTTTTTTTTTACAAACAAACAAATTCGTTTTGCGCTGTTGCCGTTTTTCAGCACACCTAAATTTGGCAACCGCGCGCCGTTTGCTTTCTTCTTCTTGTTCTTCTTTCTTTTTTTCTGCTGCTTATTGCAACAGTATTTAAATTACGTTCTAAATGCTGCAGCCGCCCATTGAGCCCCCGCGCCCCGCCCCGCAATTTCTAGTTACAATTTCTGTTTGTTTCTTGTTTTTTGGTTTTTCTTTTCTCAGTTAAAAATCGTTTTTGTTTTTTTTTTTTTTTTAAATTTACGTTTTGTATTTACGTATTAGCCAATTGAATGTTACCAATTTTGTGCTTCTTCTTCATCTTCTTGTTCTTCTTCTTCTTCTTCGTCTTGTTCAACATCAAATATATTTCTATTTATTTTGCATACACATACATGCACATGCATGCATGTATGCATGCACATATATATATATGTATATGTATATGTATGTATATATATGTATATGTATATGCATATATATATTTGTATTCCGATTATATGTACAATCTTTAGCATAAAAACTGGTTTTAAATTAAGTAAAATTACAATAATAAAAAAAAAGTTAAGACATATGTGTATGTGTGTGTAAAAAGTTTAAAAGAAGTAAAAAAAAAAAAAACATTAAAGAAAATAAATTAATGCATTAGTAAAAAACTAAATAGGCTTAAGAAATGTTTTTCGTTTTTTTCTTTTCTTTTTTTTTTTTTTTTTTTTGTTTAAATAATTTGCATGCGTTAACAACAAAAATCAGCTTAATTTGTAATTTAGGTGTATCAAAAAAATTTGTATTTATATAGGTGTACACACACACATATATATACATATATACATATACATATATATATATGTATATTTGCATATGCATTCAGATATATGTGTGTATATTACGTAATGCCTATCGAATTACGTAATGCTTATATTACGTAATGTATCTCGTTCCTCATTTTCATTATGATTTAGTTTTTTTGTTGTATTAGACTTAATTCGCTTTACTCTCAATTACATATATATATATATATATATATATATATATATATCTATTCTTTATTTTCTTTAATTTTATACGCTCTTCTTCTGCTGCTGTGTGCTGTTTTCTTCCTCTTTTCTACTCTGTTCATTTTTTTCACTTGGCTAAAATTAAAAAAAAAAAAAAAACTCTTTTTCACACGGTTTGTCGCTCGCAAAAGTATGCTACAAATTATGCTTTAAATAATTTTCTCTTCTGATTTCTTGCTCTTTGTCGAAATGTGTTTTCTCTTCTTCTTCGCATTGCTTTTGCTCTCTTGCGGCATCCGTTGCGAGCTTTTGGTGTTTTCTCTTGTTTGCTTTAAAGTTACAAATTTGTTGTTTTTCGTTTAAAATTTTTTTTTTGCCTTTTTTTTTTCTTTTATGTGAAACAAATTGAATTTGTTTTTGTTTCGTTTGTTGCTTATGCCTACAAATGTTGTTGCTGTTGTTGTTGTTGTTGTTGTTGTTGTTGGTCGTCATGGACAGAGCGCCAGCCAGTTGCAGCTGCTGCCGGCGACGCCGGCGTCGCGGCTGACACAGACAGAAAAAAAATTATGTTTTGCCAACGCTCGCTCAACATAAAATTGACACGACTGTCAGAGACAGACATA